>JAWNKW010000041.1:3000000-3531376 GCA_035041775.1 Chymomyza caudatula | reverse complement strand
TCGGGAGCAGAACTCAGGTTTAACTACCGCCTAACATAATGATTCCTCAAGCTAGCGCATAACCATAATGATGACATTAAATTCTCTTAATTTGTAAAGCGTTATCTGCTGCTGATAAAGATGCGCTCAATTATTTTTATGTAAAAGCTTTTGTTTGCCAGAAAGCCGAGCTTTTGATGCAACTGCTGCTGCTTGCGCTTATCGACAAACCACTCCAAACCAGATCACCGTCTAATAAAGACATATAAACGAAAGTGCGCTGTTTTATATTTTCTTACAATTCTAAGTTTATAATTCGGCCAAAGGTGGCAAGCAGTGTCTCCTCGAAACATTTGGTGACCCCGACGTGATTGGTTTGGACGTCGGTTCGCAATACTGTATCGGTATACAATATTCATAAACTTGCATAATTGGTACAATCGGGTATCAAATATCAAACTTACATATATTCGGAGCGTCTTTGGTGCAAAACGGTGCCACGACCACATATATGTACATACATACATTCGCGCGCAGAATATTCTCGCATATTACACGTGTACATATGTGCTTACACAAAACGGTTTCGCATATTGCATAATTACATGAAACGGTTTCGGTAATACATACACGCATACGCACACCGAGTGCTTTGATCATTTGCTGCAACTGTACAGCTCACTAAAAAGTGCATAAAGATAACCAGCGTAATCAAAGCGCAAGCGCAAACGCACATATACATTTTCGGTTTAACTTTGCTGCTGCTAAGCTTTGATTCCCTTTCATCGCCGCATTTGCATATGCACATATACTTCTATTTCGCGCAATTAACTTGTTGTTGTGAAGTGGCCGAAATACAGTTGGCTCGCTATTGATTTTGTTCTTGATGTTCGGTTATTCTTGTGCAGTGACAAATTAATGTTACATAATGGCTGAAGAAGCATCGGCTTCTATTAGCACTGCTCCGCCTACTGCAGTTAAACATGCACCACTCTCAAGTGAAATAGACTTTTATAAAGCAAAGGCAAATTCAATATCTCGGCAACTAGTGGCAATGAACGCGTATCTCGCCGCACAGGAGCTGGACCACTTTGACGAGGCCGACCTGCAGGTGCGTTTAGACCTAGTGGAGCGCATGAATGCTGATTTCGATAATGCACAGTCTAGTTTGGAAAAACTAAATCTTTTGGAAATGGCCAGCGAAGCTCGTCTAGACTTTGCACAGGTATACTGCAAAGCGAAATCTACGCTTTTTCGTGAGCTACAAGGTCAACACCGGGCCTCTGTTTCGCACTCCACTGCTGTTCAGCCCAGCACGGATGACCAAAACTCCACGTTTAGGCTTCCCGTACGTAAGTCTCGCTTGCCCGAGTTGCAGCTACCACGATTTGGTGGAGCTTACATCGATTGGCCAGACTTCTACGCCATGTATAACACTGTCGTTGGAAATGACGAGTATCTTACCAAGGTGGAAAAGTTCCAGCACCTGCGCGCTAGCCTGGATGGAGCTGCGTTGGACACAATACGTTCGCTAGACATTACGGAAGCGAACTATGATAAAGCTTTGAAATTATTAACAAGTCGATTTGATAATAAACTGCTTCATTTCCAGGCACACGTACGGTCTATTTTTGGTTTCACAGGTGTTGAGAAAGGATCGGCTAGCAGCTTACGGGCCTTGAGCGACAACATAAATTCACATTTGCGTGCCCTAAACACAATGTCAACAACGCAAGAGCTTGCAGATGGACTGCTCATTCACCTCATCGCTTCCAAGCTGGATCGAAACACTCTGGAGAAGTGGGAAGAAGCCTTGCCAATAAGCAAGCTACCTAGATGGGATGACATGTCAGCATTTCTGGAGAAGAGGTGTCGCATGATGGAAAATTTGGAAAGCGCTATGGTAAAACAAACACCTAGCCAGCAGGTGGGCAAAACCTCTAACAAATCTCATCGTAACATCCTCATTGCATCACACAATAAAACACCATCATGCACATTTTGTAACGCAAATGACCATTATCTGACCAAATGCGCACGATTCTTAGATTTGTCCCCCACTCTACGGTTCAGGGAAGCAAAAAGGCTGCATCTTTGCATAAACTGCCTAAAAAAGGGCCACAGCTTGCAGAATTGCAAATCAGGGCACTGCAAGCATTGCCAGGCAAAGCATCACTCATTGCTACACGCGGAGGCGAACGGAGCACCACTCGTTCCACAGCCTGCTCCTGTTGCCACCACTGTAGATCAATCTTCGTCTACGCTCATCTCAACAACCTCGTGTCCTCAAACCATAAAGGCCAATCAGACCGATTACGTGGTGCTTGCTACTGCCATCGTATACATTCAAAGTCGCTGTGGCGTCTTAATACCATGCCGCGCCTTACTCGACAACGCATCCCAACTAAATTTCATAACATCTCGCCTTGCCAGTCAGCTTCAACTCAAAACTCATCGGTCAAACATCGTTGTGTCAGGCATAGGGGAATCGTCCCTCAAATCTGATAGATCGGTTGACCTCTTCGCTCAGTCGTACAACGCAAGCTACAATGCTTCTTTCGCTGCGGTCATAACGCACACGATAACCGACTTTCAACCTCACTTTGACTTGAACGCTACTGAATGGAACATTCCAAACGACATTTCTCTCGCTGACCCGCTGTTCTACAAGTCACAGCGCATCGACCTACTCCTAGGCGCAGGCATATTCATGGATATCCTTTGTGCTGGGCAAATACGGATAGCAAACCAATTACCAGTCCTCCAAGAAACCAGACTCGGATGGGTCGTGGCTGGAAATCTTACTGACGCAAAGGGAAATCATTTCGCATTGGCCGCGCTGGCCAAGAAGCCCAGTCTTCAGCCAGATACAGACACCTTGTCTGATATCGTTAAACGATTTTGGGAAGTCGACAGTTGCTACGGGCAATCGCCTTCTATCTCAGATGACGACGCTCTTTGTGAGCAGCTATTCCAGAAAGGGTACTCGCGTCTCGAATCAGGCCAGTACTCTGTCCGTCTTCCTGCCAAAACCAATTTTGATGCTCTCGGAGACTCGTATGATCGCGCCTTGCGCAGATTTAAAACTCTTGAAAACAAATTGGCAAAAAATCCTACGCTGAAATCACAATATTCAGCATTCTTACAAGAATATATTGATTTGGGCCACATGTCGTTGTCAACTAAGCAATCAACATTTTCTCAGTACTTCTTGCCGCACCACTGCGTTCATAAATTGGACAGCACAACAACGAAGTTGCGCGTCGTTTTTGATGGCTCTGCAAAGTCTACCACAGGTTCATCATTAAATGACCTATTATTGGCAGGTCCATCAATACAACCAAAGATTTTCATCACGTTATTGCGGTTCCGTTTTTTCAAGGTTGCATTATGTGGAGACATCTGCAAGATGTACCGTTGCGTGCGTGTTACTCACCCTGACGAGTATCTCCAATGTATTCTTTGGCGGGACAATCGCTCCGATGACGTGAAAGTTTACACTTTGGATACAGTGACTTACGGAACAAAGCCAGCCGCATTTTTAGCTATCCGTTCCATGCATCAGTTGGCCTATGACGAAGAGGTTGCGCTCCCAGTAGCTGCTAAGATTGTTCGCAGGGACTTCTATGTCGACGACCTAATCTCTGGAGGCGACAGTATCGAGGAAGTCTCTCAAATCAAAGAGCAGGTCAAGGAATTGCTGCAAAGAGGACACTTTCCCATTAGGAAATGGTGCTCCAATGAGCCTGCTGTTCTTGAAAGCGAAGCAGATTCTGACCGAGAGAAAATGATCAAATTCCACGATGGAACAGATATCGCTAAAGCGCTTGGATTGGCTTGGGACCCCAGCTCCGATCAGCTTTTGTTCAACTTCGCGCATATCTTGCCGAACGAACCAACCACCAAGCGCACAATCCTGTCAAGCATTGCAAGATTCTACGATCCTCTTGGATTAATATCGCCAATCATTACGAAGCTGAAGATATTTCTCCAGGCTTTGTGGAAGGAGAAGCTCAGTTGGGACCAAACTCTGCCTCAAGTCTTACAATCCTCATGGATAGAGCTCATATCGCAAATCTCTGCAGTTCGCTCACTGAAGTTTCCTCGCTTTGTGATGCTACCTCGTGCCACTTGGGAAATACATGCATTCTGTGATGCCAGCATAACTGCATATGGTGCATGCGTTTATGTCAGATCTGAGCTCGCAGGAAATTTCTCTTCGCATTTACTTTGTTCCAAATCTAGAGTGTCTCCTTTAAAAACACTGACGATTCCCAAATTGGAGCTGGCTGCAGCTCACCTACTGGCTGAACTCATTTCTAGCATTGCTCAAAGCGTTCCGTTTACGTGCGATTTTCATTGTTGGTCAGACTCAACCATAGCACTCTCCTGGATTCGTGAATCGCCATCAAATTTTAATATATTTGTATCCAACAGGGTTGCACAGATCCAGGAGCAGACAATAGGAATGACTTGGCATCATGTGCCTTCCCAGATGAACCCCGCGGACATCCTTTCCCGTGGTTGCACGCCGCTAGAGCTTCTGGAATCCACTCTATGGTGCCATGGACCTGATTTCTTGCGTTGCAGTAGCAACAATTGGCCTGCAAGCGTATCTCCTATCGTGGATCTTCCTGAAAGACGCCGCCAAGTTTTAGTTTCATCTAACAAGCAGGACATTTCCTTCGACTGCAAATTTCAAAACTCGTTTGGAAAACTGCAACGTGTTTTCGCATATATAAAGCGATTTATACGGCTCAAAAACAAAGACCAAGCTCGCCCAAGAGGACCTCTCACAGTGGACGACATTAAAGGAGGTACGCTCCTACTCATCAGAGCCATTCAGCAGGTGCATTTCGCTGACGAATACAAAGCACTACTCTACAAAAAGCAACTTTCGCCAAAAAGCAAGCTGTTGTCACTTAATACTTTCATCGATTCTGGAGGATTAATTCGAGTCGGCGGACGGCTTCAAAATTCATTCCTGGACTACGACGCCAGGCATCCCATGCTGTTGCCAAAACATCATCCAGTCACCACTGCGATCGTCATGTTCTTTCATCAGAAATTTCTGCATGCTGGACCGCAGAGTTTGCTTGCTGCCTTACGGCAAAGATTTTGGCCCATCGGAGGGCGCAAATCAGTTACTGCTATCATCAACAAATGCATACGCTGCTTTCGTATAAGGCCTAAAATATATGAGCACATCATGGCGCCACTGCCTGCACGTCGGGTGCAACCAAATCGGCCATTTCACACTACCGGAGTAGATTTTTGTGGACCTTTCTACTGCAAAGCTGAAACCAGAAACAAGCCGCCCACAAAATGTTACATAGCAATATTCATTTGCTTCGCAACCAAAGCTACGCATTTGGAAGTCGTAGAGGATCTTTCCACGCCATCATTTATTGCCGCTCTAAAACGCTTTATCAGCACCAGAGGCAAGCCCAACGCTATTTGGTCGGATAACGCGACAAATTTCATTGGAGCAAAAAATGAACTGCACGAGCTACGACAGCTGTTCTTGAGCGACCCTCAAACAAACGAATTTTCCAACGTCTGCCAATCTATTGGTCTAACCTGGAATTTCATCCCACCACGCTCTCCACACTTTGGTGGCTTGTGGGAAGCCGCCGTAAAGGCTGCTAAATTTCATTTCTACCGCGTCATTGGAAAAACCATTCTAACATTCCATGAACTGCGTACTCTTGTTTGCGAAATCTCTGCCATGTTAAACTCACGACCTCTTTGTCCCATTACAGAGAACCCCGACGACTTAGAAGTACTCACGCCTGGGCACTTCCTCATTGGTTCGGCCTATGCTACAATCGAGGAGCCTGATGTCACACATTTGCCAATGGATCGTTTAAGTCGTTGGCAACGCGTGTGCCAGATGCAACAGACATTCTGGCGCAAATGGAGCACCAGCTATTTGTCGCTGCTTCAGGAGCGTGGAAAATGGCGTTCATCAACGCCAAACCTGCAACCGGGCATGATTGTGCTAATCAAGGATGATAATCTTCCTCCGCTGAAATGGCATCTAGGCAGAATCGACAACGTCATCCCTGGCAAAGACGGCGTTGTTCGTGTTGCAGTCCTCCGCACAACAAGCGGCTTAGTCAAAAGAGCCGTCAGTAAAATCGCTGTTCTGCCCTTGGAAACTACTTCTGTTGGAAGCTTGACTCCTCCAACGGGGGGTGAATGTCGGGAGCAGAACTCAGGTTTAACTACCGCCTAACATAATGATTCCTCAAGCTAGCGCATAACCATAATGATGACATTAAATTCTCTTAATTTGTAAAGCGTTATCTGCTGCTGATAAAGATGCGCTCAATTATTTTTATGTAAAAGCTTTTGTTTGCCAGAAAGCCGAGCTTTTGATGCAACTGCTGCTGCTTGCGCTTATCGACAAACCACTCCAAACCAGATCACCGTCTAATAAAGACATATAAACGAAAGTGCGCTGTTTTATATTTTCTTACAATTCTAAGTTTATAATTCGGCCAAAGGTGGCAAGCAGTGTCTCCTCGAAACACTTTTTATGAAATCGCATGTCTATGTGTGGCACGTGTGTTTGGGTGTATGTGTGAGTGTGGGCGTCGAAAATATGGAAAATTAAAAAAAAAAAAAACAAATACGCCAGAGACCCCTGCTTTAATTTATAATTTAATTAATGCAACTGGGTGATACATGCCTGGGGTACTTAGGGGGATTAAGGGGATCGATCGACCGCATTGAGTCTACGAATAGACTTATTTCAAACTCACTATTTCTATGTTTTTTAAAATAATAATATGACGTCGTTGCGATAAAATACTTTTGCCGATAGGTCTTCTTCTTAACCGGCCATAACAACCTGTTATCGCGTTACGGCCTGATGTAAAACCATTCTTTCATTGGAATTGTGGTTGTACGTGGTGGGTCCCACAACCCTTTTAAAGGGTCAAAGCTTGTCGTATGAGGCGACTAACAATGACTCTGGGATCTTTTCGAGACCAATAGAGGTACCCCAGGCTTTAAAAAGGTTGTGCGTAGGGTTAGGGGCCCACCACGTAAAACCACAATTCCAATTTAAGTATATTTTACATCAGGCCGTAACCCGATAACGGGTTGTTATAGCCAGTTAAGAAGAAGAAGATTGTTGGCTTAGTTTTTAAACTTTGATATCAATATTAATAAATAAATAAATAATTTTACAATCCACACAATTTGTATTTATACTATAGTATCTTATAACCCTCCTCCACTACGCTACACACTCTAAATACGCACACACTCATACAGAAGGAGAGGCACATAATACACATCAAGTATACATATCGTAGCACAGACTTATTTGTCATATTTTTTCGTGAAATGTATAATATCTATAACTAAGCAACGTCGTTATAACATAAAACGAGACAAAATGTAACAAACATGTCCAAAAAATATATGGATGATTTTTTTGCCAAAAAGGACAAAAGAAAGTCTAAGGCAAGACCAAGTTACTTGCCCGCCGATGAACTCTATCGCACGCTTGAAAAGATTACTAAGGTCAGCAAAGCTAAGTCTTTACCCAAGGATCACAAATCGAACGTTGTCGAGCCAGCAGCAGTTACCAACAAAATAATGAATTCCGATCGTTTTGAGTCACCTGCATATAAGAAAAATTGTGATCAGAGCGAATGGTCTGATTATACGGATAAAGAACTCTGCTCGCATGGATTGGACAACAATAGCGTTGACGAACAGGACGCAGACGACAATGACAGGGATTCCAATGAGTTGGTAAAGCGAGCAGCTAATAACCAGGAAAAAGAGTTCATGTTGAACTGCCCCTGGAAAAGGATTTCAGACGTAAAAGCACAAGGCAAACTATAGTTGTTGCTGAGAAGTGTCAAAAACTGCCTCAGATACAGACGAACAGAACACAGAGCAAGGTCTATGTGCCACCAGCTTTGCGACAACGTGGCAACTTAGAAAAGCAAATTATGAAGCAGCAACCGACTTTATCCACAAGGCTACCCAAAGGTAAAGCGCTGGATCCAAATAATGACGAATATTTTCCGGTATTAAGTGATCCTCGTGCCTCCAAATTCGGCAAATAGAACAGCTAACTGGTACTGAGTTTACTTTGTATTTAAAATTTTCAGTTAGCTCTTTAAATATAACTCTAATCAAAGTCAGTGCTCTCTCCATCTCTTTGGCTTTAACAACAGTTCTTGACTGGACATTACAACAATTACAGCTCTATAATATCCTACGCCTCTCTTTAGTTGAAACGTTTAGTCGATTTACAAAACCATTAGAAGACTCCCTGGCGTGTGATTAGCTATAAACGAGCCAAATATTTACTACCATCAAATCGGTTTGGCGTTAAATGCACCCCATGGACAGTTCAAATGCAAAAAAGGACCAAAAAATGGAAATATGTATTTACAAACGTCAGGCAGGAAAACAATTACCATACATACATATAAGTAGTATGTACTTTAAAACATATGATTACGCAACATTCTGACCAAATTTCCAAGTGATTAAACTGCTTCATAGTAACTATTAAACAAGTAATCTTTGATTTAGTTAAACTTGATCACGGTCGGCACACGAATAAAGCAACAATACGCAACAAATAGGATAAAGAATTAACCCTACATCGTCATTTTGGGTCATAACGAGTAGTTACCGGGCTGGGGACTGATGTGGGGTACTTCTCCTGGCTGTCAACACGTCAACGTCCTGAGGAGATTTCGCTGCCCACTTTAGCTCATTGACATAACACCGGGTGGTGATTAGAGTAGCTAATCAGGGGGAAGCTTGGTTAAGTTAGAGACATGCAACTTCACTCTCCTACCGCACCCCAGGCTCATACAATTAATAGTGAAATAAAAGCAGGTGAAAAAAAAATCTTTTTGAGTGCAAAAAAAGACTCAAGTGCAAACAGGCCTTCAATATAATGAACTCTCTAATCAATGCAAGCTCAACGCCGCCAAAGTTCTTGGATTCGCATCGTCTTGTTCTGAATACATGGGTCCGAAACGTGTTAATTCATTTTTATAAAGATATAGAAGCTACATGGACTAAGATCAGTACTATAAATAAGCTGATGAAGCTGTTCCTAGCCGTATTCTACGATTTTTTCAATGATAAGTCCACAAAATCAACAGCCTCTCAAAGTCTCTGAAAAACAGAGCATAGCGTCTCGACTATTGCTCTTGCTCATTTTTAGAGCTACGCCCGTAGGGAGTCCGATGCGATCAGAAAATTTTCACAGAAATTTGATTTTCATGGGATTTTATGGGTACAGGGTATTCCACAGTCGGACACCGCCCCGGCTGTCTGCATAATAATTTTTTACCATGATTCTTTGAAGTATTCGAATACACAACAGAATGCTTTCAAAGCAATGTTTTCTCCTTTAAGAAACTCATCAGCTTTTACAGCAAATCCAGTTTTTTTACATTACCTTAATAAAGATATAAAAAATATTATAACATATGCAGGGTCTTATAGCCAACACTAGATTTATGCACCTAAAAGAGACTGTCTTTGGATCCCACATTCTTTCCAACATTTTTGATTTCTACGAGATATGACCTAAGCAATTGCCAGTAATCAAACATATATAGGAGTTGGCCTAAAGGTTTGCGGAGGGTCTCTGCATGTTGTATGTTACAAACCAAAGTTTTCACTTATGTAACAATAATAAGAACTAATAAATACATAAAGCTTATGATATGAATCCCTTTTATTTCTCAACTTTTTTTTTTTCAATTGGCTAAACTTCTCAGAATACCTACAATATTAAGTTTGCACTTCATTAATTTGCTACCTGCCCAACTTTTAAGCGAATGAGTTTTAAGCGATTACTCTTACTGATTGCATTCCTTACCACAACAAAACTATTTCCCTTTGTGCTTTATTAACTTTTGAAAAATCAACGCCTTCGAACCCTAACGGTAGTACAAAATCCATTCAATCAAATAAAAAGAGAGCACACTTGGCTGAACTTGTGAATTATTTGCACAGTTAAACAAATATACACGAATTGCCGCGCCCAAGTTCCGCAGCATTGGAGCTCCCTATGTAGCTCCCTATAACTAAACCAATGCCTTGGTATTCGCGTGAGCAACAAGTGTTCCAAGCTGCAGACATAGCCAACTCTTACCTGCTTTGTCTGGCAAAAGAGGTTGCTTTTTATTATTTTAAGCACACCCACACTGCCTTAGAAAGTATCTTGACAGCAATTTCTTAGCTGCACATTTCATATGAGAAATATGTTTTTCCTTTCGGACACGCCCACTTGCCCCTACTGCCTTTTGTTTACAGTAAACCGGATTCACAGTCACAGTAAAGTAAAGTCATTTGACAAGTTTTGTCACGTGCGTCACATGTTGGAATGTCATTCCTAGCTCTTTCTCCGGGTTTCCTCCATCATGGACTTCTTCTACTTGCCACTTTGACTTGGCTCCTGCACATTTCGAGCAATTTTCAAGCAGCAGTTGTCGTCGTCGTCATTGTTTCAAAAACTGTTGTTGTTGACCTGCTTTTTCTGCTTACACAGAGCATAGATTGTGCCGCATGCACAGTGGGCCAAACACGATGAAATCCGCAAGAAATTATAGTAGGCAACTTGTAACTTTTTATTACTGTGAAGTATTTTACTTTTGGTTAATATTTTGTACAATATTTTGTACAATACGAGCCATAAACCTTCACTCCACTCCTAATAGTAGTTTATACATTGGCAAAACTGTGGTAGAAATCATTTTAGAAGATGAATTACGGATAATGAGCGTTCTACATAGAGTTGAGTCTATGGCCACCTGACAGCTTGTATTTTATGAGGCAGAGAGTCAAAATCCACTGCAAATGTATGTTTAATAAGAGATTCACGGGGGACCGTGTAGTGCTACTGCAGCGGTGACTACTGACTCCTTTTCGTGTAGAAAGCTATTTACCAGTAGAGCAGCCACGCTGTGTAGTACTAGACACTGTTCCAGTCTTAACAATTGCAGGTGAATTTTAAGTTGTGGCATAGAAGAACAACTCAAAAACTCTGACTGTACAATTCAACATAGCGGCAGTACGATCACGATCCTTTCAATGTTATGCAGCCGTTCATCGCTCTTCCAGATTGATAGATCTCTTAAGTTATGTCGTATACTGTTTTCAGATAAGAGTTATATTAAAAAATTGTCTGTGTAGATATTATTTGTGGCTTTCACTAATATGCAGAATTGCAGAACTGTTTGGAAGAACACTCGACCTCTTGGCCGTAGGTTCCTGCATTTCCTGTAATCCCTGGCTTTTTGATATGCTTTTTCTTGTTCAGGCTTTTCTTGGCTGAAGTAAGGCTGGACGATATCGTCCATTCTCTCCTTTGTAGCCACCCACCAGTATTAGAGTTATTTTGCTGCGTCAACATGTGCCTAGTACTTCTTTTTTCCCGTAAGCTTACTTATGATCGTGGGCTCTGCACAACGACAGTTCACCCGGTGCACTCTTTACTGGAGGAAGTCCCATGCAGATTTGTACCGACCACTTCGAGTACAGTGTGGAAACTAAAATTCGTTTCAGCACTGCATATGGAGCTGGTGCGACTGAGGCTCACCTTTGCAGCTTAAATTGAGCACTGTCTGCGCTGATGGTTTGGGGCTTAGTCCCATCCTGTTTTTTGAGCTGTAGCTCTCTGTTATGATTGCCAAAAAATAAGGGGAAGATTATAATATTTATACACTACTGACTTGAGTTTCAAGGTACTTAAACAACACCCAATAAAAATGAGATAAACATAATCGTACAGTCAGAAAGGAAGAAAAACTCAGGAATATATTGAAAAAGTTTTGGAAGAGCTGGAACTATTTATGAGTTAAACGTCGAATTCGTTTAGCCGGGATACTTAGTATAAGATTGGAAGGGATATGCAGGGTTACTGCCAAACTCTTCTAAACAGTAGAGACAACTGAATTGACCAAACTTAAAACATAAAAGCTTATCAATAAGACAAATTCGTTGGAAACTGTTTTATTGTTTTTCAATATACATTTTCCCCACCAAAATCGATATATTAAATATATTATCTGATGAATGACGCTGTGCTACGCCTGACGGTTCCAGAAGGTACGACCGTTGTGCTGACTATATTGCGGTAGTCACTATAGCCAAGGAGCTGCATGGTGTCAAAAACAAAACCAATAGAACGATCAGCCTAGTCACTGACTGGTTTGGAGAAAACGAGCTCCAACTGGCTCCTCTGAAGACGTAGGCAGTTCTCATCAACAGCAGGAAAATAGTTGATTCTGCAACAGTTCAAGTGGGAGGTATGATTCAGTGAACACGAGAGGCGCCCTGCGTGTGATTTGTGTTTATCGCACTGTTTCCGAGGATGCTGCACTTGTCCTTGTTGGTATGGTCCCTTTGGATCTGCTGGAAACTGAGTCCCGGTGCAACGAGCTGCAGCCGTGTTGGCGAGCGGAGACCATGGCAAGATGGCAGGAGAGTAGGCAAACCTCCTCCTACGGCGCCTGGACAAGAAGGTTGATTCCGGACAAACGGACTTCTATTTAACCCAACTGCAGACGGGACATGGGTGTTTTAAGTCGTATCTGTATAAGTTTGCACATACCTCACAAGAAGCTTAACATGATTTTTTTGTCTATCCAAGATACTTTACTGAACGGGAAGTGGTAAGCATAAGTATTTGAAGGCCATTCAGAGGCACAGACTTGATGGATATCCTATTTAGTTCGCAAAAAAACTGAATAGCTATAAGTGACATGGCAGCAACGATAATAAATTCCTTGAACGTCAGCGTCATAATTTAATTCATAAATGATAATCTAGATATGGCCATCATGCCTTTTCCCCCTCGATAAGTAATACTTAGCGGTCGTAGCTTGAGAGGTAAACGGAAATTAGGTGGTAGACTAAGCGGGTGAGCAATAACACTAGTTCCACATTTCAAAAAAAAAAAAAAAAGAACAATCGACATATTTTGAAACATGCTTTACCCTTTTTTCGAAGCATTTTGACACTCCGAATGTACTACCTCTAAAATATAGCTTTTGAATGCATCAGTAGCTTCTTGACGTTTCAAAAAACTTTGACCTTTCAAATTTTTCTTGATGTGGGAACAAAAAGAAATTATTGTGTGCCAAATTAGTATTATATGCCGAATGGCCCATTAATTCGACGTTCTGAGTACGCAAAAAGCTTCTTGTGTGAGCCGATATGCGAGAGATCGTATCGTCGTGGTGAAGAATGGTTTGTTTTTATCGATTGTAGTTTCATTAACGCTCCAACAACTTCTGGTTAACAAATGATTAGTTATGAGTCAGAAAGAACGTCGTTTTTTGAGAATAAACAGGCGACCATTTACTTTGAAGTGCTTCGTCTGCGAAACACTTTTTTCAGGTTTCGCTTTTCTTTCAAGAAACAAGCAGGCAGTTGCGTAATAATTTTTTTTTTACATCGAGGTGCATAGTACGATATCATTGTTGTTTGTACATTTCTTTTTCTGAATAGAAAGAATTTTACTGTTTTGGGAAATCAAAAAGAGAGTTCGGAATGTAGTTGCCTCGCTTCCTCCCATATAATGTATAAGAGCAAAGGAGAGCAATATGAACTCTCCTTTGCTTTTAAGTACAAGCAGTTTATTTACTGAAGATTTGTAACTTCAATGAAATATAAATGATATTTTGACCACTGTGCCTTGTCTTGTTGTTGTTTCTGTTGCTGTCGAGGTTGTTTGTTTGAATGTGTTTGTGATTATTTAGTTATGGCATCTAATTGAGTTTGTGTTGTAGTTGTTGTTGTTTTTGTTGTGTTTGCTGTTACTGTGTTTGTTTTTGTTGTTCTCGTGGGTGCTGTGAAATATTTGCGCACGGCTAATTAACTTGATTACCGCAACATTTTGTGACTTGTCGTACCACGTATGGGGGGTTTATGAAACGGAACTTTTATCGCACTTATGTAACCATAATTTATTTCTTTTGTAGCATTCAATAATTATAACTAATGTGAAAGAGGAGTGAAAAGCTGCAGCTTGCGGTTGAGTTAATCATCAACCGAATTAATAGGTTAAGCATATTTTAAGCCCTTTGGTAGGGTTTCAATCGAAATGAGTTTAAAAACAGGCTTTTTAATGAAACATTTTAAATTATGAATAACAGCTGTTTCTTGTAATCGGGGGTGGAAATCTATTAATATCTCAAAAGTCTCTCTCATACTTACGAAATTTATATTTAAATTTACTTGTTTTAATGAAACCGAATGGAATTTAGCTTGCTCGTTAAAGGTTTTACCAAGTTTTGACCATCGCGTGTCAATCTCGAATTACGTTGCATAAGTATTTTTGTGCGCTCATTTTGGTTTCAACTTTAAAATACTTTGTGACTGTGGCTGAGTTTAAATTACATAACGTTCTTCCTGTTGTTTGCTATTTTAGCTGTTGTTTTTCCATTTTGCGCAACGCCTCAAGTTAAACGCAGTTCAATGTTCCCATTTACAGTGGTTTATTCATTTCTTGCTTTAATAATGAGAACAGTGAGAATGCGTCAGTCGGTAAATTTCAGCCATAATTTACATTTTTCTTTTTGTGTACTCCACCAACTTCTTCTTCTCCTTAACTGGCCATAACAACTCGATACCGGGTTACGGCCTGATGTATTTCTTTCATTGGAATTGGGGTTTTTCATGGTGGGTCCCAAACCCTATGCACAACCTTTTTAAGGCCTTGGGTGGTCTCAAAATGATCCAGTGTCATTATAAGTCGCCTCATACGACAAGATTTGACCTGCTAAGGTGGTATTCTCTAAACCGTTCACCAAACGGATGACTCCAGCACCTTACTATTTTAATTTAAATTTTCTTTTTATAAATGACTAGCTGAACCCTTCTCTTTCTCTCACTCTTCTTCATACTAAATCAAGCTGCGTATATTGGTGCAAATATCTTTATATCCTCTACCTCTTCCTCTACCTCTACCTCAATTCTTTACCTAGTCAAAGTTATGAATGTTAAACGAATTTCATTCTTGCCTACTGTATAAATAGAAACACATTTAGTACGTTTTAAATGGAAAATCGTTCTTATATATATCTTTTATATAATATCTCCGGAGCCCGATTTTGTTCAAACTTAGATAAGAACACTCTTAAGATAACACACTCTCAGAAGCTATTGGTAGTCATTTTCATATATATATATATAATCATATCTTAGCTTTTTAACAGCATACCGCAGTGCACTTTATAATTAAATAAAAAATGCCGAAACCTGTCTTTGCCATCTTTATTCCCATCTTACAACTATTGTGTAGATTCCTTCAATTTATACAAAGCAAAATAAAGATATTTGTTGGGAGCGAAAGAGAAAACGACACTGTTGGAATAATGAGCAATTATCCTTTTAAAAGTTGTCCAGCAGCTTAACATAAAGCTTATTCTAGAACTGGAAAACAAAGAATGGACTAACAATTACAACGATGTTTTCAAATTCTCGCCAACATTGATGGCTTTTTCGCGACTATCCATAATTTTTTATTCAGCTCTTCGTCTTAACCACTAACTCATGGATAATTAAAAAAAAAAAAATGTTCTATATTTATGATTTCAATGTGGCTTGGTTTAAGAAGTGCTCCTGGCTGGAACAGGCCGATCCAGATGTTGAAACGACTTTCATTAAGAATTGATTTTCTTTCATCACTACTTTTAAGTACTGCAAAGGCTTCACAACTGTTTTCTGCAGAACCAATAACCAGCAGCAACATTGCTATTAAAAGTGAAATTCTGTTGCAGTTTATAAATTGGCATGTTATTACTTATATCCATAAAATTTTCTATCCGATCTTAATGATTTTTTTACCACACCTGGACAATAAAAGTATGTGTAACGGTGCCAAGTTTCAATTGGATAGTAAACCACACCCCGAAATTCTCTCACACTGGGAGGAAGCAAGACATCGGCATCTTTTATTAAGAAAAAATTTTTAATTTTTACTCTAGCTCTTATAGTCTTCGGGAACGGTGCGACAACACGGACAGACGGACATGTCTATATCGACTCGACTACCGCTCCTGACTATTTTTTCCCATGGAACTTATAGTCTGCCACGCCTCCTTCGGCCTGTTACATACATGGCACAAATCTATAACACCCATTTGCACTTTGTTTGCAGGGTATAAAAATGACGCAAACTTGATCAAAATTCTGAAAATCTCCTGTACATTTAGTATACAAAAGGTATTATAATATTGATCGGCCTAAATACATACGTAAATTTTCCATTGTCGATATTGCATTCTTCTTTTAGTAGCATTTTAATTCCTTAATTTAATATACACAGTTAGCTATACAAATGTTGATTGGCATCCAGTTTCAATGAGTTTTAGCTCGAGATAAGCCAAGCCAGTGCTCATTATCGCCAGCATCATCATCGACATCATTGAAGAGGAATTAGTGCGAGTCAAGTGAATGGTTTGAACTCGTATTGAAATCCGTTCGACTTATTGCTGCATCCAACATGGTTGCCACCGCAACTACGCCCACAACCACGACCCTGCGCCTCCCGCTGCTGTCAGGCAAGCTAAACTTATTCCATTGTAGTTATGCATTCAGTGTGGCAGAGATGATATGTAGTCCACAACTCATTCAAGCTAGCAATGGAGCAATCAAAATGCACAAAAACCCACACACAATGTTGGATTAAGAGCGAGAGAGATAGTTAGATAGTTAGAGAGAGAGAGAGAGAGAGAGTGTGACGCCAGAGACGGTTAGCAAGGCGCTCTGAAGCTGTTACTGCTGACTTATAAAGCGCTGCATACAATTATACGCTCAAATGGAGTTTGTCTATTGGTAGTCCTCATCGTCTATTGTGGTAGTGTGTGTGTGAAGATGGATGCGTGAGATGTGGCTCTTAAGTGCTAACATTGCGTGTGAGTTTGTGTGTTCTGATATATAACCACTACTTTACCTTTTATCCACAATAGAGTATACCAATTATAGGGAAATCTAAAAATCAAACAGAATGGAAATGTTAACAAAAAGTTGCCTCTAGAAATGCGATTTTCCATATATTGATACTCTTACCGGCTATTTTTCGTTTGCCGCTGCTGACCCCCGTTTTAAACGTTTACGAACACGACGATGGTGATTTTTGGAAATGGGAATTTTTTATCAAGTCCAAAAGAAAATGAGAATGGCCGAAATCTTTGTGGTTTCTCGCATACGCAAACGACTCGGACTCAATTTTAAATATTGCAAGTCAATGCAAATTTGAGTAAACGTCTAGTAACTCTCCAACCGAACGTACGGCCAACAGCACGGCTTTTATACTGCCGGTGTCTCCAATCACAGAAGGCGTGGTGTACGAAGACTGCCTGCAGATTTCCTTAAGACTTGCAGCAATAAGTTGGTAGGCTACATGCAACAGCTCTTTTGAAGAATGCTAGTCGCCCTCAACAAAGGTATTCATTCAAAGGTATTGCAAGGCCTTATCGAGTTGATTTTAGTGTGTAGAATGACGTTGCGCAATACACACAGCTGCCTGAAGTTAGGAAATTACATTCCGAAATTTTTGATACCAAAACATGGACGGGCTTTTTTGCGACCTCTTGAACTTTTGGCCTGGGAACGGGAGCATTTTCTTTAAAAGTGTCTAATGGCTGAACTATGCGTATGAAATAAATATCAGTATTCTTAATAAGCTCGATGTTACTGGAGCCTTTGGACACACAGTTTGCTTGGAAAAGTATACTTTTGATATTATCAAGTATTTCGTAGAAGAGTGATGTGAACATGCAGATCAAGTGGATGATCACTTTCTATAGGCAAATGAGTATTAGACTATTCCCACTAGACGAAAATATCACTTATGAAGTAAGGTTTCCGTAAGATCTTTGCGTTTTACTCATTTGCAACAACTACCACATTAGATGGAACGACGAGCTATATGAGCTTTACGATGACGTTGACATAGTCAAGCGAAGTCTGTGATATTGTGCATATAGAAGAAAAGCCTACAATGTGACTCTGAAGGTAACGAAGAGGCTAAGTCTTCGTTCTAAGGGCCAACCCGGTAACGGGATGCTATGGCAAGTCACAAGGAACGATTTAGGATTAAGTATTTCTACAGTGACAGGCTATCAAATCTATAGGTATAATAACATCAAACTCAATATCGGTACCAAATTGTCGCTAAGCTCTACATGAGATAGGGCCAATCTTCTTAAGCAATCGTATAGCTGTCTGCAAAAAAAACAACATCAATCTCTCGCTCTTCTCGGCAAATAAAAGATAAATAATAAACGCACATTTGAGCATTGTTCTCTTAGCTAGAGGAGATGTACAGCACTCCTATTACTGGACGACGGTTGTTTGTCGTCCATAGACCTAAGCTTTAGGCATCGAACTTTCAAAGAGAAGCTGCAGCGACGAGAATGAAGAGGAAACTGAGTACTTCATATGTTAATGTCGGGAACTCTGTAGCAGAAGGTAGATATTTCAGCTTGTCTGATGCAATTGCAGACTTCATTTCGTCGTCCGGTTAGGAGTATGACATTCTACGGTACAATAGCAATAACCTAACGTGACCTAGTTTCTGTATATAAAGCCTAGGGCAATAAGTATCAATCCTAAGGCAATAAGTAGCAATTCTTTTATTCATTTTATTTAAAATACAATTTTTTGGGGGTGTGTTTGAAATCTCTTTCCACCGAATTTCAACCCAAAGCAATTTTCGGTATGCGAGATATATATTTTATACCAATCTTCTATCAAAAAGCAATCAGAAAAGTTTTTTGATAGAATAAGAAATCTAAGAAGTAAGCATCTGATCAACGGAATTTTTATGAAAATTCAGTTCAAACTATGGGCAAAACCATCTAGAGAATTTTGGCACAACCCGATATATTTTCATTCCATATGAGCAATCTATTAAATTTGCATATTGATTTAGCTACCTATTCAAAACTAACAAATATAGTGCACAACATTTGATTTAGTTTATATGGTTTTATGGAAAAAAGTGCAATTACACTAAAAGTCTATTGAGTTTATCAAGCATCGTGACCACTTTATGAATATGTATTGGAATGCAAATTTAGTGTATTCAATTTGTTTAGGCAAATTGAATTCGAGTGTTTAATTGCATGGCATGAGTATGCACTCTCATTCTACTCTCTGCTTTGAGTGGCTGACTGCTCAAAAAAGGGTTTGCCCGATTTGCAAATAATAAATCATCAATTTAATTAATCTAAATAGAAATTGTGAAATACTTTGGCAATGCCAAATATTAAACATCAACATCAGCTGTTGCTAACCAGCCGGATTGCTGGTGCCAAAACTCTACTATAGTCATAAATCTAATAAATTGGCTTTTAAAGTGTCATAAAATGCATGCACGGGCCAAAAAGAAAACTTCTTCAGTGCGGCTTCCAGAACGGACGTAAAGAACGGACAGCGGAACTTAATGTCGGAGACCAATGAAAGGAGTGCAAGAAAAAGTTTATAATTAAAACTTTACGCACGTTTTGGCTAAGTAAATACCAAAGCAACACACAGGAACCGACATAGACACACACACACTCACACACACACACACACACACACAAAATGGCGCTGCTGAGATAGACTGACAAATGGCTACCACAACAACAAACACAACAACATAAACATGATGCTCCTCAGCGCTCTCTTGTTGCTCGGTTTTCGACACACAAGCAACGTACGAAAATTTCGTGTTGCATACTTAAGTGCATTGCGCTCGTTCTACTTGCATTGTGTTTTCATATACCCTTACCAAGTGGGTACACTGAGTTTGTGACTTAACATGTCAAATTTGTTTTTCGTTTTTCGAGAGCTTGTCAAATTCGGACTAAGTAAGTTTATGCGTATACACTACCTAGCCTGTCCATCGTAACGCTTAGAATGTTTTTGAAAATTTTTAGTTTGAAAGATATCGTAATAAAACATTGTACTGTACCAGAAAATGTAACTATGCTATCATAGCTTCCATAGAAACGATCGCATAAAAGCCAGCCAAAGCGTAGAGTTCACGGGTTGAGTTATGTGCCATGTAGTTATTATCGTATACTTTATGAGCGAAAAACTAGCCTCATTTTTCATCAAACACGTCTGATTTTTCGACCAACTCACCCGGTGAAAATAAAGCTTAGCAAGGAAAGTAACAAAAACATTCATACATATTTTCAAAGGCTTATTCAGAAAAAGAGACCTCATAGGGTACATAAGATTCGGTGCCCCGAAATCATAACTTTTCCAAATGTTTTTATGAATTCCACAAGAAAATTTGGAATGTAGAGGGCTTTTTCAAATTCTAGTCCACATGATTTTTATTATGTAGCAACAAAACGAGGAAACACAACTTATATACGATTGAAGACAAAAATTTCCTTTGATGCCCGACAATTGAATACTCTTGCCACATTTTTCCACCAAAAATATAAATTGTATGAGTGCAGTAAAATTTAGTCTGAAGTTCTTATGCCTGCGAGACGCAAGTTTTTTTTCTGCAACCCGTGTCAATAATGCAGTGACGTAGATGAGAGTTCATTACACTGTGCATCAAATTTGAATTCAATGAAAGGCCTATGACTTAAACGTATCTTTTCCCGTAAATTTGATCACGCTTATTTCTAATACGGCAAACATTTTGGATTTTCTAAAACCGTTTTCGAATTATCGCTAGACTTTTGGGAAATAGATTTGATACAGAGAGAAGAAAACATTTGCCTATTCAATATAAAAAATAAACAATGTGATGTAGAAAGTCGGGCCAAGTTTCAATTGGCTTACTTTCATTGTGTGGGTGTAAACCGCTAAAATCTCTTACAGGGAAAGGGGGTAAGATATCGATATAATTCGACAAACGTCATCTGCTTTGATGAAATATGTATCTTTTGGTAAAATTTGTGTGCTTCTACCTTTTACGGACGGACAGTCGGACAGTGCTATATCGAGTCGACTTTTATTTCCGATCATTATTGCGAATTTAAGTGCATGCTGTCGGCCATGCATTCCCAGGACAAAGTGTATGTATCACCTCTTCTGCAGCACACGGTTGAAACGCAACTCCTCGCCGAACACACGGTTCTACTCGCGATTCGGGTGTCAATCATAGCCACTTCGATACTCCCACAAGAGTGCATTCGACAAACTGCTTAACCCGTGGTACCAAAATTGAAGGCTCGGTTAGCCCTCCCCGTTTAGCACCGATAGACTTGGATTTGGGGAACCCCGCTAGTTTTGACAAAATTTACTTGTTTCGCATGTAACTCTTATGGAGCTAGTTTGCTTTGGGGCGCCATTACTCCAGGAATAACCTAAACGTAATTTTGCAGCTGCACTCCAAGTGCATGCAGAGGGAACTCACAGAACAGATGCAGCCAATCTTTAAATTCATCGCCAGAAAATCAGGAAAGCGTTCAGTGATCCATGTCCTGTCAGCAGAAATCAAGAACGGAGATTCAACAGTATAAATTCATCGTTAAGGAAGTCAACAAAGACCACAACTTTCTTAACAACAATACGCTTCTAAAAAGAAGTATCAAAGTGCCAGAGCAGCTTTAAAAAAGTCAAGAATAAAGATAATGTTAATTTGTTTTCACAATTCGAAGAATATTGATTTATATTAATATTGCGAACTAGAAAGTTGATTTCTTTCGAATTGTTCCTCGAGTGTGGAACTCTGGAACAGATAATTTTGAATAAGTTCGTCTAATCAATTTGCCGATAAAATGTTTTGTGAAGAACGCAAAAGTCACAAGAGGGAATTTCAGTCCAAACAAAAGTTGGTAGATTTTACGTTTAATAAGGGTGTACGAACTTCGTGGCATTGATATGATGTCGGTTAGTTTTTCTGGTTGTGTATTTGCTTGAACAAACTGCCAGCTGGTGCATTTGTGGCACGTTAACATACAAGCTGATGCCATGTAGAAGGCGACCAAAAGCCAGACACTAATTATATGCCAGCTGCTTCATTTGGCTCCAGAATTTTCAAATCATACGTCGTCCTCGTCTGCGTCCTGCTCAATGATGCGTCAGCGTCCAGCCACTTGTAGTACTTGTCCTTCGTCCGGTTTACCCTGTTCGTCATCTATCATTTAGATAAACTTTTGAGCGAGAACTTTTGCTGTGGAAATTAACCTACACACAACGAAATGTAACCGCATAAATTGTACTCTACTTTATATAGGACATGACAAACACCCGGACAGACAAACGAATACACTAACAAACAAACAAACGAATATATTATTCATGAGCTGTAGATGAAAAACATATGAAAAATTAAATGAAAGTTTATATGTAAATATTTTTCAATGTTTGTTTTATGTTTGCTACTAAAAATATTTATATAGACATAGTTTTTTATAAGAGTTTTTCAGCCCAGCTTGAAATTGTCTGTGGTTGTTGTTGTTGTAGATGACATTTTGCATAAATAAATACAGAGCAAAGGGCAAAATTCGCTCTTTGGTTTTAAAATTAGTTTAGAACATTTTTGCACTTGGTAGCTGCATATTTTTAATTGCTTTAATTAAATAGAATTTTTTGGCAAATTTTCCGGTCTTGTCATAGTTTTGTCGTTATAATGAAGGGCAAACCCGGGCAATTGTCATGTAACTTGTTTAAAACTTTTCCAAAATGTATTTACTGCAATTGTGTACTTGTATATGTGTATCCTCTCTCTGTGTATGTGTGTACAAATAAATTTGTTGCAAGGTGTCCAGTAAATGTTCAACTCATTTCAAGTTAATTGTCAGGCCAAACGTTGCATGGTTTTCCGTCAGCTCGTCCGTCTGTCTGTCCGGCTGGTTTGGTCTGTGGCCCTGTCTGCAGTCACTGTCGGCATGTACGTAAATTATTGTAAATTGTTGCGGTTTTGTCAGTTTGCCGTATTTTTATTTATTTATACATATATATTTTTAACATTCTTCGTTTTGTGGAATTAAATTTTACAAGCGTGTTGTTGTTGTTGTCGTTCATTTTACGGTCATTATTGCCGTGCTTGTGTTTTAAATTTGTTTGCAACATTTATTACATTCGCCATAAAATTGTTAATTTTAACACATTTTTATGTACTCTATTGTTTGGTAATACATTATATGTTTTCATGTTATTAAGTCATTTTTCATTGGCTTTTATGAAATAGGGTTTTCGGTATTATGTTCTTAATTTGTACTGCTTGGATTCTGATATTGGATTCTAAATAAAAAGCTAATTAAAACGATTTTTATCACCAAATTCAATGGACCTGCAGGTGTGTTGGCTGGTTATGAATTTGATACTCATTTGTCCTCAAAAACCACTATATGCAAACCAATCCTGGGCTTATACGAACGATTTTCTAAGCACCTATTTAAGTTTTATGAGTCGATGAGTAACTTGTGCACAGGACAATAACAGAGTTGTAACAGAACCCAAAGCAAATTGCTATAAGACGCATGGGGAAGTGCCCTACATTAGGCAATTACTCGGTAACGGGTTTTTAAAGCCAGCGTTTCCTGTCTCCAAATCGGAACATTCCAAACGTTCGAAGTCATTCCACGCATTGGTGTTCTGGTTTCCGTGTCACTTTGAACGTACATAACATAACGGCTTTATTTTACTGTTGATATGATTACATTTGCAACAACAGCTGTGTTTATGTTTGCCCGCGCCGTTGTTATTTGAATTTCTTTGTGGAATTTCAAATTTGAATTGCTATCAAAGCGAAAGCCAATGGTTATTAGTAGTGCCTAGTCTAGAAGAACATATAAACAATTGCCAATGTCCCGAAGTACTAACTAACTAAGTATGTACAAACATAGCCGAAACATACACCGCAACCTCGGCATCCTGTTTGTAGCCGACATTCTAAACAGCCTCAGTTGCCGCTTTGGAGAGCGTCTTTGGTATCACCCAAATACGCATTAAATGCTTTAGCTGGACATCAAAAAAGAAGTCAAATAAAAGGTAAGAAATTATTTGGCTGCTCATATACATTTGTAGATTTCGGTATACATATTTGGCTTAGTATTTTTGAAGATATTCTCTTTTGCGAATTTCTTGAAAATCTCTAGTTCTGTTCATTTAATACAAAAGTCCATAAAGACCAAATTGGTTTATATCCTAAGCTAAATGAAGTCCGAATTCTGTTAAGTTGAATTTAAAACACTTTTCTTTAACATTTACACTCTACATAAAAGGAATTGTTTATTATTAAATTTTAAACACATACACATTACGTATACGTATTTTTTCCTATTATATTTGCTGTGCACCCGAAAATTATTATTCAACTGTCATCAGCATACACATCATCGTCTATTTCAATGACAATGAAAAAACGCTTACGGCAGGCAGAAATAATAAAAAGAAATGAAACCCTACACGGCTCTCTGCCTCTCTCACTCGATCCCTCTGGCTCCAAGCCAGCTGAACATCATTATTCACATGGCAAAAGTCTGGATTATCACATCAACCAATGAGACCAATAGCTGAGTGAAGAGAGGAAACAAGTGAAAGCCGAGAAAGCACTGAAAAAACGCTAAACGACCAGCAGGCAAAAATTCAAAATTATTGTCACGAAGACGCTGCAGTAACAGCAACAGCAACAACAACAACAACAACAAATACAACAATAAGCCGGAAATATAAAGTCAAGCTAAGAGAAAGGCAACAAAAAATGGCGTACATGATAACTAATAGTCAAGGACAAGCTGCTTACTTGTACAATTTTTATCGATAGCTTACCGGAAGGATGTCATTATAAAGCGATGACAGGGTTGTTGTTGCTATTGTTGTTGTTGCTGTTGTGATTGTCATTGTACTTGCTTTTTTTTATTAAAATGCTACGATAGCGCCCGAAACTGCAAAAAAATTTGTCTTATAAGTAATGGTAAATAGAAACTTAACAAATGCACTTTGTTTCTTCTATTCCACTGTAAAGGGAGAGTGTTTTTTGCAGGTTACACAAGGATTTTCTTACCACAAGCCGAAGCTTCGAAACTTTGATTAATGCTGCGCTTTAGAAGTATTACATAGGCTTAGTTAGCATTGACACTGACTATGCATTCTGCTCTTTGCTTCATCATAGCCAGGACTTTGATGAGTCATATATACCGATATATGGGGTCTTTGCGTGGGAACCGATGCTAAGTATGGGTGGCTAGTTCACTAGATGAGCACAGAAACATTTTAATGAAGTTTAGGTCAATAGTTCAAGCATATGGGTGTACTCTGCGCCAAACAACAAATGTAACATAGCTGAATAACCGAGTACTAAATATAACAACAACCGCCATGCGCTTCCACATAAAGTTTCTCGAACCTTCATGAATTCTGAAACTGCAGGACACATACAATTTTCCTTTATTTGTCACACTCTTAAAGCCATTAAGATGCGTCACCGGTGCAGATGCTACCAAAACCATCTCTCTTAACAAACCAAGTCAAAAGATCTGCATAACTTTTGCTTCTTAATCACACTTAAAGTCAGGCGCCCCAAATTGCCCCATATGACCTTTGAGCACCTGAATGTTGGCCCCTATTTGATGTGCTACAGATTGCATTCATGCTTGCACAAACTCAATTGACAGAGAATGATTAGAGGGCGAAAGGGTGAGAGGAAGGGAAAGTGTGAGTGCTAGAGAGGAGTAGTGTAGCAGTAAGCGTGCGGTAAACAGCGACAGAAGGTTCCACGTGGTTGTGCTTTAGTGGCTTTGCGTGGCAAATATTATCGGCGTAATGTTGCACGTAGAATCCGATGCTCGACAAACTGCGGCCCCATATCTATATATCTGTCCATCAAGAACGTTGTTGTAGGCCTTTATGACAAGGCTGTGTCATCTACCGTTATATGCATAAAGCTAGACATGCGAGCAACCATATTGAAAGTTGCCAAATGCAGTCCTGTGTAATTGTATGTGTGTGTGCGTGAATATGATGATGATGGCAATAAAGTGCTGTTTGTTGTTAATGTCGATAATGATGTGCCATATACATGAGGTGTTTCATTCAGACATGCTGCACTTGACGTATAATCTCTTTAAATACTGTACACAACATTCCAAAATATGCTAGGTTATCGCTTTATTTGACATTTTAGTAAGCCATATATGGAGCTATGCTTAAACCCTTAAGTTGTCTGCCATAAACTTAACCCTTGCTCAAATTTATGCCCAATTTATGCTAATTCATTTACCCTCTGAATTTTGCTTTTTTTATAGTTTATACAAGACTTTGCCATTTATTAATGTCAAATACATTTTTAAGAAATTTAATATGCCGAAAAAAGCGTTGCCAATTAATTATACTCCAAAATGTTAATGCTTCCACTTTTTATTTTTGCCATTTTATTAAAATTTACATACTTCACGTGCGGTTTGCTCAGCCAAAATTGCAAATTGGTTAAAACTTTAACCATTTTTTATTTTTTTTTGTATTTATATTTTTGCTGACTGTCAACCTGGCGAGCAATTCATTTTCTGACATTTAAGTATACAACTTAATTCATGCAATTTATAAAAAAGATATACTTTATGTACTACCTTATATAAAGCTGGCTTATATTCAGTGACGTTTATGTGTCGCTCTTTTGGTAAAACTTCACAATTTTTATTTAATTTGCATTAACTTATTCATACAGTGCCATTTATTCCCTGCTAAGAATGGTTAATCTTAATTTGTTATGCATTTTGTTGGCTAATTAAATGATAAGCTGTCAATGTCTGAAGCGCTGATTTCAGTATCCGAGTAGTCAGTGGTGCTTCGTCTATGTGGCAACTATTGCAGGGGATTTGGGGTACGTGCTCTGATTGCAAGAGAAACAGAAAAATATCTACTATTACAGAGAAAACGATAACCAACAGCTTGATGTAGTTGATATAAACTTAGTCATTTATGAAACTGCCTCCGATTTGGACGATGAAATGAACTTATCAGATGGTCAGGAAATACTGAATAAGAAATATGTACGTGTTGGTAAGGATGGTATGCAGTAGCAATCAAATCCTTTGCTACTGGCAAGACATATTCCAAAAATGGCTAAGCCATGAAAACAATCAATCGATGTTGAAAGTTGCGCCTTTATATGCCTTCCTTATGCCCTTCTCCCAGTGGAAGGTGCACGACAATTGCTATCCGATTACAACGACTTTTGTATGACAAAGTAGTCGATTGTTAGCTTTGTTGTTTTTCTTTCAAGGAATTTTTGGCTAGCAATCTTCCAGTTTGAGAAAGGTAAAATTAAAGTTTCATATTATATATATATATATAATAAGGCACACAATATACTAAAGTTTATTGTTTTTTGCAGGCATGTCATGATTTTACTGTAAAGCCACAAGAAGTAATCATCGGATGAGCATAACAAAAAGCTAAAATATTGTAAAACTAATTGTAAGTGCTATGAGAAAAGGAACAAAAATATACCTTTTGACAGTTATTTTACAAATTTTGAGTTGGCCCGAGACTTGCTATTATATAAAATATTTCTATACTATCGGCTTATTTGTCCTTCCTTCCTCACTTTTTTTTCGTCATTGGAAAAATGTACTGAAAATTATATCTTTCCGATGACCATCATTTAATGTTTCGATAAAAAAATATCGTTATACGTATATACTTCAAATCTTTTGAAATAATAACATGTAAACATTATTTTTTCAGCTTTTTTCTTTACGGCTCAAGGTCCAATAAATAATTTACACTTCAGAGTCACAAATCAAAATTCATATAATTTTTTTCATAAAATACAATAAACTTTTTGCAGTAAAAAAATTACCACCATAATTTTCTGCATCTATTGGCGATTGTTCAACAATTCTTTCAATTAAGTAAACAACAATAACAAATTAAAGTGTATTCGGGCTTCAACACGAACCAAAACAAAAACTGCTTTCTCAATTCAGTTTTAACTTTCTGTTAATAAACGCAATTTTTGCATATAATGCGAGGGCGGAGGGCAACCACAATAACAATTTTAAATGTAAGCCGAGATATATGCAGATATAATATATATAAAGAAATACATATATACTTTGATATATGCGCAAATTTGGGTGTGAGTGCGTATGTATCGTAGGCATTCAGATATAAAGTGCAGCAGCATTTGCGGCATTTTAACGTTGCAGGAGAGTATGCAATATGGCCAGGACCAAAAGTGTGCTACGGCCGGACAGTCAGTCAGTTGTAGCAGTCGCAGAAACCAGACCCAGACCCAGACCCGGACCCCAGAACTGAATGCCGTGGGTTGCTGTGCATGCAAATGAAGTTATCCTGCGGTTATTTGTGGCTGTCGTTATGATGTCAGTCAACAGTGCGTATGCCTGTTCTACATGGACATATATTTATATATATACATGCTGCTGTACGTTACGCATACGCTGCGTTGGCTGCCATTATATTCTGTGTGGCTTGAAATTGATTAAAATTAAATTGAATTTAAAGCATGCCTTCATTTTGGCAGCTCAATGCGCATTAATTACAATGTTGATCATTCTATTAATGGCTACAGTGGCGTACAAGCTGGTGGGATTTAGGAGTTCAATACCTCCCTAATAAGCCTATGACAACACTGGTGAAGTTTAAAATGTAGGGATTTTAATAAGATTAGAGATTTTTTGCTCATCAAACGCAATAGTTTCTCTTACCTAAGCAAATCGTCCCAAAATTTTTAATTTCCACGATCTACGTAAGATAGAAATCAAAATATACATATGTCAAGCTTTCTATGAGCTTTAATTACAATCTCATATTCTTAGCATTCGAGCTTGATCTGTGGAATTGTTACTATTTAGGAATATGTTACTTTAACCTCCTAACAGCATTAAAAGGGATTTTCGAACTGGAACCCGATTGTTTTCTCTTCTATGTAAGAATCTCAAATATAAAGAAAAGATGTTTAAAGCGTTTGTAATGACATCACCAGTAACAACAAGATCAGTGACAATTAGAGAAATATTACTTTATAGCCCGAAAACGAAGAGGAACTCGAACGCGAAGAGGAAGACGATCCGAAAAAGGTAGCGAAGTGCAAGTCGAAGTCTTCGAAAGACGAAGAAGCATGTGTAGAAGAAGAATTAAAAAAAGGCGAAGAGGAAACCGAATTGGCAGAGGATGTTGAAGAAAAATAGAAGTCGGAAAAGCAAGGCCAAAGAGCAAAACGGAAATATACATAGATACAAATAAAAAGTTGTAATAGGAACAGTTTTGTAGGATGAGGAGGGAAAGGACCTACATTAGTACATAATAAGAGCATGTGTTTGGGCTGGAAAGAACTCAGGATGTAGAGCCCCCTTGATTTACATAAAAGAATATGAAAAGTAAACAACAACGAAATATCCACTTACCCACATATGATACAATTAATAACGTCCGGAACTCAGGTTCACGAGTTATATAAAATGTGCAGGCTACGCTATGCATGAAATCGTAAATTGTTAAAAAGCGATGATACGGAAACCAATAACCCTTTCTTTTAGTTCGACTATGGAGAATTACGTTGGGCAACACACGCAGCTCCCTCAAGATAAGAAAGAGCTTCTCCGACCTTTTTAATACCGAGCGAGGGTTTAGACACGGCGATGCCTCTTCGATACCTCTTCAACTTTGTTACGGAGAATGTGTTGCGAAAGGCAACTACATCGGAACGGTACTGTATTCTATAGGGGTGTCTAGCTACCTACATACGTCGTACTAAGCGAGCAGTTACCAGAGGCTTTCCGACTATTAAATGATAATCTGCCATCGTCTGAATTGTCTACTTGCAAATGAAAGCAAGACTAAGTTTATGCTTTCTTCGAGTAGAGAGTCACGGTGGTTGGACTCTCAGTTTGATGTTCACAACTATACTTTTGATGCGACCAATAGATGTTACTTTGGTCTTAGTAGGCAAAAGAGTTGTAGAGACCACGCTCGCCAGACGAAACTAGCGCTCTATAAGACGCTCATCCTTACCGTTTTGCTTTATGGAGGTGAAACTGGTGTTAGACGCAGTCTGATGAAAATTTCCTCAATGAGCTCTATGACGTCAGTGACATAGCGAATTAACACTCAGCGGCTTCGCTAGCTAGCTCATGTTGCGCATATAGATGAAGAAGCTACAGCGAGAAAAGTTTTTAATGCGGTTGTTGAAGGATGGCGTTGGAAGGACGAGGTAGAGAGCACACTAGCTACCTTTCAAACCACAAATTGGATAAAGCGCGAGTAAAAGAAACGATTACATTATTCGGTAACAACGATTCAAGCCCACCATACCACTCAGAATCTGTGTCCTTGATGAAAAGTCTAGAAAGCAAATTGTTGTATTGTAGAATAAGTCCCATCCTTTCCCCCGTTGCAAGTGTCTATCTACGTCTATGACTTGGCAACACCTGAACTCACAGTCTCGGGCTCGCTTACACAATTGCCACATCTTTCTATCTCTTCCCCGGCAAATTGATGAGCATGCAACCTCAGGGTTTTGGATTGGCCAAATCGGCTTAGAGCACACGCGAGCTCAACTGATAGCCAATGTTGCAACTTGTTGTGTCGTCTGTCACATTGTCTGTGTGTGGGTGTGTGTGGGTGTGTGTGTGTGTGTGTGCCTGAGTCGCCTTTTAAGCTTAATTAATTACTGTAATTAGTTAAATGCAATGCTTAACAATGGAGGGCTGGAGGAGGGCAAACCAACCGCATGGCAACTGACTGCATGACCAACTTACAACAAGGCTGATATTTGAGCCAACTTGTTGTTGTTGTTCTTGTTGTTGCGGTTCTCACTGATTGCACAAAGTGAAATGTGAAACTGATAATTTGTTGATATTAATGACGTTGACGCTTGCGCTCTTTAGAATTCAGCTTTAATTTTTCGCTTGCTTTAAAATTGTAATTAAATTTCATTCACTATATTTTGCTCTGGATCTCGTTCACTCTCATTGTTAACGGAAATTAAAACACTTTCACAAAACGATAAAAAAAAAAAATTGCTATTCAGAAATAAAAATTAATCTGTTTTTGCCGACATCGAACGGAAGTTTGTTATAATCAACCGACAAATAAATTAACAGCAAGTTCCAACGCAAAAACACCACGTACTCTATAGCTTGCTCGCTCTAACTTGTGCTCAGACACGCTCTAGCTGTCTCTCTCTCTGTCTCTGTCTGTCTGTCACGTTTTTATACATTTCGTATTTGACCTTTTCACTTGATTTCCGTTTATGACGTGTTTATTTTTTTATGATGGCGTCCAGTATTTATTTTTTATGGTTCCAAATTTTGCCAGACGTAATCGTATTTTTTATTTTATTTTATTTTATTTTATTTTACTTTTTATGGACACATTGTTTATTATTTATTGTGTAATAAATGAGTTTCAAAATTTTCACGTGCACTGGCGCGTTTTCAATAATCAATTTGAGCGTGAGTTTGACATATTAAATTTATGCCTAAGTCTGCAAGCATTTTTTAAAAATCTTTTTGGAAATAAATTATTAAATTTAGCAACTGGAGAGGAAAATATTGAATTAAAATGTTTAAAATAACTAAAATTAAAGCAATTATTTTTATTTGTAGGGCATAAGGTCGGTGCGTAAACTACTGTAGTATCAGCGAAACTTATTTACTTAACGGAGTAAAAATTCACATAAATAAACGTGATGAGCTAAAATTGTTTTATTTCATTTTTACTTATTTTCAGAAAAAACTCGCTTTCAAATTCATATAAATTATTGTAGCTTATATCTTCGTCAGATTCAGTAGTTGTTGTTTTAGTAGGAATTGCTGTAGGAATTGCAGTAGTTCTTGTTGGAGTACTAGGAGTTGTCGTTGTTGAATTGGATAAGTACTTCTTAAATGCATCGAGAGCCACATTAATGGCACCTACCGCTTTATGAACGAAATTTGAATATTTATCCAAATACGAAGCGTCCGTGTATGAATGTAATTCCAATGCAAATAAAACTTAAAAGAAATTATAACTTTTAGTAAATGAAGTAGTTTTAGACATGAATGCTAGTTACCAAAGAAGCAAACTGCCGCTTTACCAACAGGACCCATTTCGATATCTCAAGCTTAAAAATATTACTGCCCAATACTTTCCTACACTTGCCTTAAATCGCTCTACTTTACAGAAACTATATCTAATACGATTAGATACGTTTGATGTGTATCATGGTGGAAATGCACAAATGCTCTTGAGAGAAAGTTCAACTATATGGCTGTCAAACACAAATATTCTGCAGATGCTGTTGTGGTTTTTTTTTATGCGGTGTGCCAGTATGCCAAATTATGTAAGTAATCGCAATAAGCGAGGTATGAAGCACACAGCAAGTTTAGCCCACAAGTTTCCTTTTACGAATGTTTCAATTATGGTGCATTTTATTTGTCTTTAGAGCATATTTACCTTAACGCTTACGCTTATATTATTATTAATATTATTTTGATTTACAATTTTATTTTTCCGTTTCTTTTCCTTGGTCACTCCCTCAGCACTCGCTGTATTAGTTGTCGGTGAAGTAACAGTAGTCTCAGTATCAATTGTTGGAAGAGTAGCTGTTGGAGTCATAAATGTTGCAGTAGTAGAAGTTGTAGTTGTTGAATTATTTAAGTATTCTTTCACTGCTTGTGCACCAACACTTATCACTTTCGTCGCTTTCTCAACGAATTCTGAAAACATGTCCACCAACGAAGCATCTGTGTGTAACTGGAGTTCCAATGCTAATATAACTATACAAGAGGTATTATTTTTTAGAATTAGCTATCCTTAGAGCGAATTCTAATTACCGAAGAAACAAAGTGCCAATCTACCAACAAGACCCATGACGACGTCTCAAGCTTCAAATAATGGCTGCTCAACGCTTTTGTAGACACGTTTTGAATTGCTTTACTTTGCATAATCTATGTCCAATATTATTAGACACGTGTTTGTTAATTAAATCACCAAAGTGACAGAGAATTTCCAATTATCGATTAAAAAGCGGCATATTATAATCCGTTTAGGGATAAAATGTCTTAACTCGTGGTATCGATGCAAAGTTATTACAACTTTAGGAAATATATGCAAATGCGTCAAGATACTAAAGGGCCTATCCGTATCTCGTCATACCGTGCGAGATGTCCGTCAAATCAGCCTCTTCAACTTTGTGTTGGTAGTCTATTGGTCGGAACCACTTCTTAAAAAAGTATCCAAGCCAATTGAGATGGTACCAAAGCCTTTGTGCGTGAGAGAAAAAGAATCTCCCAGGCTGCATTTTGATAGTAAATGGCAGCAACCAAAGAAATTGCTACTTTAACTAGAGAAACGAATGCTGTTTAAGCTAATCTTAATATTTCGCCAAGGATTTCGCCCGAAATTGGCACCACAGTCACAAAGATTAATAATGTTTTATGTAGAGGTTTACGCTTGTCTATAGATGCTTTGTACTTAGTTTACCGAAGAAAAAAAAATCAAGGCCATTGTACTCAAAGAGCACACATCCTTGTATGAAAAAGTGAAAGAATAGAATATCTTAATTTAAATAGTAGAAAAGTTTTCAAAAACGCGACACAAAATGCGACTTTAATCCAAACTTATATTAAATATAAAGTTATTGGGAAGTAATGATCTATTGTGCCACCTACTGAGCGTACAGCTTCTCTGCCTATCCTATCTCTGCGATAATTTTTAATTTTCTGGGATGTTCTTGTCGGACTACTCGGTCATCGAGACTCTGTATCCCCCCAGGAGGGATACCCTTCTGTTATCTTTATTTTAACTTTGAAATGAGTATAAAACGAACTTTTTAAACAAGCCACCAAATAGCTAAATTGAATTTAGTTTATATTTTCCTGATACAGAGCAACTAACATTGAAAACGAATTTCTTTTATTTTAATTCCACAGTTTCACATTATTATTGCATAGAAAACTGAAAACGTGGATGTTGTGTGAGAGACTAAAGCCATTCGCAAGCCTTATTAGTGGGGTTTGAGGCCTGGTAAGTCCCCCAATGACCAAATAATAACGTAACGCCAAATCCTGTAAAAGACCCACGAATACTAAATAGAACCCGGTTGAGGGATCTCGTATATTACGTTTTGTCTGAACTCGACATTCCTGCAAAGTTAGCTGCACTCTACAACTTTGTGAAGGAGATTATGTTGCGAAAGACGGGACTATATCGAAACGTGAGCATTTTCTATAGTTGTGTCCAGTTGCTCTAAAACGCATATGTTGTCGATATCATTGGTCATACTAAGCGAGCAATTACCGGAGCCTTTTCAGCTGTTGAAAGAGAAGCTTCCAGTTTAAGTTTGGTTGTCATTGAGTGCAAAACTAAACATATGTGTATATTGGAAACTATACTTTTGATGTTGTAAAGGATTTCGTTTACATTGGCACCACCGTCATTACGATGAACGATGTTAGCATGGACAACAAGCGGAGAATCACTTTTATCACAACCCACAACACAAGAATCTAATACTCTATAAGACGCTCATCGCTCCCGTGTTTCTTTATGGCGCTGAAGCATGGGCGATGACAGTGGACATAGTGAAGCCAGTTAATATCCAACTGATGCGCTGGCCTTCTCACGAAAAGGCTCCTAGGAGGAAGGTCTTCAATGTAGCTTTTGACGCAAAAACTTACGGGGTACATCACTGCCGGAACCGGACAGTGATTTTCTCTCTGTTTATGACAATGCTTGAGACCACATTCGCCTAACGAAACTAACACTCTAAATGATTATCTTTCAGTTACTTTCATAGTCCGATGCAGATGCTCTTGGAGTGTTTCTGGTAGGTTAGAAGAGCTCCGTAAAGCCTTTCGTCCTTTCTAGGAGGGAAGGTTTTTAATGCAGGTATTTTAGTAAGACATTAAATAGTTAAACAGTGCCTCCTTAATCGTAAGCTACTTCTTATACAAATGCATTTTTCTTTTAAGAACGAATACAGGCAGTCCTTTAAAACTGTTAGTTCTAAGTTCCAGCAATCGATAACTTAATTTATTGCATGTGATTCACTTAATAAACAATTTACAAAATAACCGTCAACTAAAACTAAAACGCCATCATAGTGGGCAGTGTGTTTGATTCGTAAAGATTTGTAGCCTTAGAAAAACCTATGATCTTTTTAAATTTTTGTGCAGCTTTATTTAGCCCTATTACTCCTTTCTCAAGAGCTCGCAAAGTCAGATTGCTCCTCAAAGCGTCCGTATTAAACTGGAGTTCCAAAGCTAACATTACTAAATAAAATTATTTGTTTTATTAGTTTAAGTAAATAAAGTAGCTTAATATTAAATACAAGCTACCAAAGATATAAAATGCTGATTTACTAATAAGACCCATGTCGAGATATCCACTGTAAAGTTACTACTGCTTCATGCTTATATATGCTCGCTTTAAATAGCTGTACTTTACATTTACTTCAACTAATATTATTAGTTACGAGTTAGTTATTCAATTTTGTGAAAACCGAAACTGTCATTGTAAGGATGTACGCCCATCTTTGTGGAGATTCTTGTTCCGCATACACAAGGGGGGCTATTTTTTTAAATTTTGGAGAATCTGCAATCTTCTTTTGGCCGCAATTCCCCAAAATTTAATAGCACACGTTCAGGTTGCTTCTATAATACTTTTGTATACCAGAATTTTGTTTTCTATTGACAACTTTCGTCCACAGCATAGCAGCCATTGCACTTTTGCCAGTTTGATACTTATCTCGTCAAGAGATGTGAAAGAAGCTGCTCAGCATCTATCTTCTTATTGAAGCCTTGATTTTACGGGAAACTAAAAACGAGCGTCTAAAAGACAGTAGAAGTTGCATTTATATTAGTGCGGATACTGACCGCCGATTTTGAAAATGCATCCAAGTAACTCGGTGAAGTATCTTGGTACAGGTACATCTATAACTTTGACTAACATGGAAAACGCGTTGTAAATCAGAACTAAAACAAGATAGGAAATAGGCTGGTTGACATTCTAACATCGTTATTTTAAACTTCACCAATCGAAAATAGTACGAACTTTATCAAATCCTCTTTTTTATAGTTCGATTGCAAAAAATAATAACTTTGCTTTTAAACTTACAGATAATAATTTGACAAGAAGAAGAATTAAAAGAACCATATTTCTCATCTACAGCAGAGTTTTATTACTCAAAACTTATAAATATGCAAACTATAATAGTATAAGGAAAATGGAATAGAAAGTTGAGCCTGGGCTCCGATAGGACTGCTTGATAATGGAGCTCTCTACCTACATTAACCAAATTGACGCATAACTTTCAGTTGGTGTCATATAGTTTGTCACTCAAATCATCATCGATGTTCTCCCTGGACTTCTACATGGTTTTGCTTAGAACTTGGGAGCCATCCCGTAAAACTCCCGTCCCAATAAAAATTTATATAAGGCATCAGGTGTCTTATATCAGTCCGTAGCCCAGTAAAGGGTTGTTATGGCCAGTCAACAAGCAGATGAAGAACAGAAAATTCGATTGAAAATTCTCGTTATTTAAAAAAAAAATACAAAAGTTACCTAGTCTCTTGAGACTAAAAAAATTAAAAGGTGTAGCCGGTTAGGGTACCTTAAAATGCTGCCCTAATTTGTTTAGACTTAGCTTGGTGTCTTCTTTAAAACTTTTCATAGCTCGAAGACCACAGAATATGTAATTATTTCAGTGAGCTCATTTCGATTCAAGTAAATTCGCCAAACTATTCCTTCTGCAAAGTCCTAAACATGGAGAATAAAGCAGTTCGTAGAGCAATTTATGAATTTTGTCTGTAGTGTTCTTCGGCAAATAAATAAATAAAATTCACTTTATTTTAAATCAATGTCGAATCTACATAACTTTATTCAAAATTATTATTAAACTTAAGCCTTATTACGTTTTGTTGACATCTCAATTCCAGGAGGTAAGGTTGAAGGATGGAGTAAGTAATCTTTAACTGCTTTACCAGCCACATTTAGCGCTTCTACACTTTTCTCAAGAATTTTTAGAATCGTGTCCAAGGTATCTGCGTTCGTGTATAAATGGAACTCCAATGCTAATATAACTGTGAACAATATTAATATTATATTATTTTGAATAAAACAGGCTAAACTAATACTAGTATATTACCAAAGAAGTATATTGCTACTCTACTAATAAGACCCATGTCAAGACCTCAACTGTAAATATATTACTGGACCGTACTTTTGGTTATTCGCTTTAAATAGCTTTAATTTGCATATCATTTTACTGTAACTAATCTTATTAAATACGATCTTTGTAAGCTAATTCTGGTGAACCTAGAAACTGCCATTAGAAACTTATTGAATACGTTATCGATAGGCAATTGCAAAAAAATTTATGTGCGATTATATCGAACGCAGATCGAATTTCTCTGTAATTACTTAAATGTTTATAATTTGTGATAAGAATTCAAAATACAGTAATGTAAGATGCTGTAAAGCATAATTATTTTGGTACTCAATATTCAAAATCTTGCCAAACTTACATGCAACAGATTATTGTTGTTATTAACAAATTGCTTTGATCCAATTTTTTGAGATCGTTAAATCTTCAAAAAAATGTTTTTTTTTTTGTAGCAATAACACTATGCAACAAATTTGGCCTCAATGAAAGGTCTTTGGCTACAACAATACCGGAAAAGGTATGTTGGGGGTTACGGAGAAAAAAAACTAAACACAATCCCGATAAGACAGATTAAAACTGTCCAAATTACATTGAACTTATATGTACTTAATTATATACCTTTATGAAATTTACAGTTCATCTCGATCGGCAGAAAGCTTCCCGAGTAATATGAGATTTTTTGACTTTGCGACTATAAAATCTTGAATAGTGATAATTTGAAATCCTTGCTAACAAGTCAGAGGGTTACACGATTCAAAATCAGAGACAGCAAATATACCGAGAAAAGTATGGTTCACCATGGTTTTTTTCACTTTGTTTTTCTCTCTGTGTAGTTGTTTCCGCTTTCTTGAATTCGGTATCATTGTTAAATATATCGAGAATTGTATGTCCAGCTATATTTAGCGCTTCTAGGCCTTTCGTAAGTATTTTTAAACTTGTTCCCACGGTATTCAGGATCCAAGCATCCGTGTTTAATTGGTATTCCAATAATATTACTACAAAAGAAGTTTGACTATAATTTTTAATGAGTAACGAGTAATAATAGTAGTAGTCTTAGCATAAATTATAGTTACCAAAAAAATAAAGTGCTACTCTGCTGATAAGACGCATGTCAAGAGCTCCCCTGTAAAGTCATTCCTGCTCCATGCTTATGGATACACAATTTGAATCGCTCTAGTTTATATTTACTTTTACTAATATGATTAGATACGTTTTTTCTTAGTAAATCTTGCTTAAACCCTGAAACTGAGACTAACGTACTCATGGAATAGGTTATTGGGGGAAGCGTAATGTACGAATATTTCGAAAGCAGATAAAATTTCGTTAAATGGCTCTAAAAATAATTACTTCCATGTATAATCCATTTTCTTTTTTTTTAGATACAAAAAGCATCCGTATGGAAAGCAGAGATAGGAAGAAAGAGATTCCTTCTATAAAAACTGCCTTAATGAAATTTCAAGTTTTCATACTTGCAAATTATAGCAAAAAAAATGTCGTCATCTGTAAGATCTGACTTTCCTATATTCAAATCTGTTTCTGATGTTCGCGTAGTCACCAAAAAAAGAATCCCTTTTAAAGCATTCGAGTAAGTTACGCTTTGTGATAAAAGCTCCAATAAACCCTTTGAAAATTTCAAATATTTAACGTATTTATGCCCCTTTGAATGAAAATGAAAACGAATTTCTTGATTTTAATATGCGTGTTACATTATCTTTATGAACTCCAGTATAAAAACGGCCTATACATTCATAAAAGAAGGCACTGTCAATACTTCCATTGGTGGTGTTGTTGTTTTTTTTGGAACTTTAAATCCAAGAGCTCCTTTTATTTTAGATACTCCTTTCACAATATGCCCAACTGCATTGGCAGCGGCTTCAATATAAGCGTTCGCATTAAAATGCACCTCCAATGATAATATCACTATGAAAGATATTCAATGTCAAAAGATTGTGAACAGCTTCATGTAAACTATACTCTCTGTATAAGCAATGGGAACAAAACTCTCAATTGAATAGTTACCATATAGCCAAAATGCTAGTTTGCCGATAAGCTTCATTGCAAGATATGAAATTTACTTACTATCATTCTGTAGATACTTGTAGAAGACATTTGTATTTAAATGCTACAACTGAACGCTAGTTAGATGCGCCTATTTTACGTATTAATTCGAAATATTCCATAGCGAAAAAAAACCCTATTTAATGTGGTTAAACAATTATTTTAAAGAGACCAACTTAGCAACTTTTATAGATAAATAAAACTACACATTTTAAATAAACAAATGTCTTAATAATATACAAAAATCACAGAATTTGAAGATTTGAGGAAGCTTAAGCCTTTGACAAAAATGTTATTTTCATAATTTCACATTTTTAAGAATTTAAAAAAACTTAAAACTTTGTATCTTTTACGAATTCCTTGAAGAAAAAACCTTGGGCGAAAAAATTTAATACAATTTCGAACACCCAAAAAGCCCTATTGATGTTTCATCCGCAATGCATTCCCGATAACTGCTATTTGAATAGAGACTGGACAACTCTTAGATATGTATATGGTGAATATATGTATTATTGTGTATTATTGGCAACTATCTGACTTTATTAAAGTGGCTGTTGGGCGAGTTCGATGATTATCTCATTCTTCGTCTCCTACTCCAGATTTTTTGATACCCAGATAAACAATTTACCTCTTGATAACCTAAGGTTCAAAAGGCTATTTTTTTAATTTTTGCAACTAGACATTGTCTAATTTAATTTAAATCCAATTTGTTTACGGGAATGTCAAAAGTAATTTTTACTGTATCAGGATAACAGATTGTCACAATTTATATTTTGATATAGCCCCCTGGTTAGCTGCTCTGATCACCACTTGGAGTTAGGGCAGTGAGCTAAAGGGGGTCGTCATCTTACAGGGTTTGCCTATCCGAGGCTTTTACAACATATCTCACTAGAAGGAGGGCGCTTAGCGGTGAGTTCCAAGCCGTTAAAAGTGCAGACCTTGCTGCACTCCCAAAATGGAAATGGCCGCTGGAAACTATCAATATAATAGCTGTGTATTTTTCTTGTTACTAAGCTAATCTATTTCATTTTATTGTGCGCTCAAAGAAAAGTACTTTAAAAAGTTGTTCCCTTTGGTTTTATTTTTATTTTTCATAATAGTCAATGAAATACTTCTTTAGAGAAACCTTACTTTTATTCCATTTCTGTAAAAACAAGCCCGAAGCTGCGCAAAAACGCACACATATCTACAAAATTGTTAAAACTTTTGTGATAATTGTGCGCAATGAGCGTAACTCCAAAAGGACCAAAACCAGACCAACAAAAAAAAAAACCGAAACGTCAACATGAAAGCAGCTTTAAGTGTCCACTAAGCGGACATTAAGCTTAATTATAAGCAAACGTTGCAGCAGAAAACACAAACAAACAAACTCTGCCAAACGAACCGAACCCAAAAGTGAACCCAACTCAAACCAACAAACTGACCGACCGACCATCCAAGCCAAATGTCTCGCTGTCGGTTTGTTTAGCCAGCCGCGCCCACTGTGTCAGACTTCATGGCTAAATGCCACACACAGTGGTTCTTCTTGTTGTTGCACGCGTCATTGTTGCCGTTGTTGTTGCCATTTCATGCCTTTTGTGGCGGCCAAAAACTTCACTTGCATAACTCATGTTACGCGACGCAAGTTTGGGTCTTTAATTTCAATGCCCAACGACCAAGCAACTACTGCGCACACACACACACACTCACTCACACTCACATGCAAACAAGGACTCTCGACTCAGAACACACACATATGTGCATGTGTGTGTGTGTGTGTGTGTGTGTGTGTGTGAGTGTGAGTACAATGCGCACATGTGTATTTGGCACTTGGCGTCGGCGTGGTTGATATCGCTGTTATTGTTGTTTTTGTTGCCATGCAAAACTTTGCACTGCATGTCGACATGCATCCTGTGCGGTTGCAAGCTGTCTAAACGGCTCTCTGACTATGTGTGTGTGTGTATGTGTGTGTGTGTGTGTGTGCTATTGTTTGCTAGAATGCGCCTCATTAAAGCATTAATCATAAGCTGCATCATAAAAAGAGCGCTAATCAATTCGGTTATCCTCTCTTCTTACTCTGACAACAGTTTATGCCAAGGGTTTCCGTATTAGTTTTTTTGTAGCCACCTTAACTTTGGAATAAAACCGATAAAAATCGAAAATAAAGCCATAAAATGCATCGTGATTGATTATGCATTACATACATAGATACATTAGATCAGATTCAATGAGACGGATGGTATTGCGGAGAGTTTGGACCTCACTCAAGTGTTTCACATACAGTGTGGCCAGGGGTCGTCAATGATCACATTGTGACAGATCTTTTTCTCTTTTGCCAAAGTAGATATCTGGAGGCCTTGAAATCGGTTTCTTTCGAAAATTGTTTCATTACGCAGCATAAAGTCGTGGATTGCCTTCCTCACAGAACGCTAGTCATCCAGACAATTTTGCCGTGCTAACAGGAATGATTGACTCAGGCCCGATTCGATGTGATGAGAAGCATTTGTTTACCAGCTCATCTGCTGTTTCATTGAACTTCGGTGTTCAGGACCCTTTTATAGACTCTTTTTGTTATGACGTAAAATCATGTTGAGTGAGTTCTTACATTCACTGACCATAAGCGATTTTGTGCGAGAATACTCCATGGCACTTAGCGCAGCCTGACTGTCACTGCAAGTCCCTTCAGTTATGCCATGCAGATTTCTCTCTTGGATACAGCTCGCGGCATTTTCAACAACTGGAATTTCCTATTTTTATCTTGAATGTTATGAGTTCTTTAACTCAATTGTGTTCCCCGCATAAACCAAGTTAATGTGTAAATAGCATCACGTCTCAATCTGTACAAAATGCACATAACAATTTGTGTAGCATACTTTCAGGCTGCTAATTGTTTTGCGCTGGCATTTTGTGGCGTCCGACTGTTTGGATGACTGTTGCTTTCAGAATAGCTTGTTGCTTATGCTCATAATTCTCAAATGCTTTATTACACACACACACACACATGCACACACACACACACACACACACACACACACACACACACACACACATAGAGACGCACACTAAGACCCTTGTTCTGTTACCGTAGCATCCATAAATTGCCGCACTGCGTCTGCCTCTTGGGCCCTCATGAAGCAGCGCAATAAAAATTAAATAAACGCATTGCTCTTACAAATTTTCTTAATGTTTGGTTGTGTGTGTATGTGGATGTGTGTGTGTGCGTTTGAGTGTGCGTTTGAGTTTGTTTTGCTGTTTTATGTCATTTAGAGTTTGTTTGTGTGTGTGTTAGTGTGCGTGTGTGTATGTGTGCGTGTGTGTGTGTGTCTGTCTCGTGTGTGTGTGTGTGTGTGTGTGTGTGTGTGTGTGTGTGTGTGTGTGTGTGTGTGTGTGTGTGTGTGTTGTGCTGTTGTATGTCATTTAGTATTTGTTTTCTTTTTGTGCTGTATGCGCTGCCTTGCTTTCTTTTTTTGTCGCTTTGTTTTTGCTGCTACTCTGCTTTCTTTTGGTACGCCCATGGGACTTGACATTTATAGTTGAAGGCATTAAAAGTCGAGAGTGAGTGTTTGGTCCACGAGTGAATGTGTGTGTGTTTTTGAACACTTGACAGTTTGCTCAAGTGTGTGTGTGCCAAAGTCACTTAATGTTCTTAAATAGCGTATTTGGTCAGGGTGGCAAGTTGAGGGATAAGAGCTGAGTGCGTAGGGTCTTTATAGCTGCATGCAACAGTTTTTCGCATTATAAAGTGAAACTGTTATGAATTAATTCAAAAATACGTTTTATTCAAGTCCAACTAAAGTTTTAAATAATTAAGAAGCTTGTGTTTTGTACTAGCGGTGCACCGTCCTTTCGCTCTAGCACAAGATGCTTTCGAGTAATTTCTAGTATGGCTTCTCGTTGCTAGATTTAAATTAAGCAGGGTACTAAGATACTAAGTTACTATGATAATAAGATACTAGGAAACGAAGATATGAAGATGCGAAGATACTACGATACTGAGATACTAAGATACTAAGATACTAAGATACTAAGATACTAAGATACTAAGATACTAAGATACTAAGATACTAAGATACTAAGATACTAAGATACTAAGATACTAAGATACTAAGATACTAAGATACTAAGATACTAAGATACTAAGATACTAAGATACTAAGATACTAAGATACTAAGATACTAAGATACTAAGATACTAAGATACTAAGATACTAAGATACTAAGATACTAAGATACTAAGATACTAAGATACTAAGATACTAAGATACTAAGATACTAAGATACTAAGATACTAAGATACTAAGATACTAAGATACTAAGATACTAAGATACTAAGATACTAAGATACTAAGATACTAAGATACTAAGATACTAAGATACTAAGATACTAAGATACTAAGATACTAAGATACTAAGATACTAAGATACTAAGATACTAAGATACTAAGATACTAAGATACTAAGATACTAAGATACTAAGATACTAAGATACTAAGATACTAAGATACTAAGATACTAAGATACTAAGATACTAAGATACTAAGATACTAAGATACTAAGATACTAAGATACTAAGATACTAAGATACTAAGATACTAAGATACTAAGATACTAAGATACTAAGATACTAAGATACTAAGATACTAAGATACTAAGATACTAAGATACTACGATACTAAGATACCAAGATACTAAGATACTAAGATACTAAGATACTAAGATACTAAGATACCAAGATACTAAGATACTAAGATACTAAGATACTAAGATACTAAGATACCAAGATACTAAGATACTATTCTATTCTCTATTGAAAAAAGGTGAAAACAGCTTTAATGATATGTCTCACACGAGTCTCCACACCAAATTCTGTAACTCTAGATCATATGTATCCATATCACCATGTAGTGCAATTTTGGAGCAGTTTGTATGCGAAGGGTGGTGAAATCAGCATATTTTTGACTATAAGTTTTGACTTATTTATCCAAATTTGATCATTTTTAAAAAATAGATGCACATAAATACGATGCAACCCTCTGTCAAGTTTCGAGTTGATAGATTTAACAGAACGGCTGTATACCGCAAAACTTGACTCGACTCTATTCGATAAACTTGCTCTTTTTCGGGAAAGTGCGCTTCTTATGATAAAATTCTTTTTGATCTAACTCTTATATTCTCGGAGAAACACTGAGAGACAGACATGGCCATGAAACATATGGTCTGCCACAAAAATCTACCTCTAGCTGCGTGCCTCGGGTTAAACGGTATATAGTATGGGTCTCGTTCTGAAGCAGCTTGACATGGTTAAACGTCACAAAGGTATCCAGCTCTATATTATAAAGATTATGCTGCCAGCTATATACAAAATAAAATCTTAAAGTGCAAATTACGTCATTGACAAAATTTTTCGGATGCCAAACATGTGCAAAATACTTCACATTTTAAAAAATCTTCACCTCCCATTAAAAAATATTCTACTACATTTTAAAATACATCGTATAGATCAAAACTAGAATTTCGACATCACATCAAAAATTGAACCCCAATGTGCCGCATCCCGCTACCCAGCCAACACTCCTGGAGCTCGTGGAGTTCGTCGTTCGAATGCGGTAGTAGTTTCCAACGCGTAAAGGAATCATTTCCGCTTAAACAGTCCAAAGGCATATGCTTCCAACTGCATCATTACCAATGTTTCAGTGCAATAAAGCTAAACGGGAAGGATGAGAACTTATAGAATGTTAGTTACATCTAGTGAAAGATCTCTAATACTCATTTGACTACTGAGACCAAATAAGCATAAATAGGCAAGTGTGATTCTCCGCCTGATCTCTACGGTGACATCGTGAAAATGTTGCCAAGGTATATAAAATCCGGAAAAGCATAGTTTTCAACAACAATCTGGGAGTTGCGCAGTGACTCTCTACTCGAAGCAAACATATCGTTGGGTATGCTCTGAATTAGGAATATTCTACAAAAGATCTTGAACACATACATTACCAACTCATCGCCGCCATTTTGCATCAGCAGCTTTGCTGTTTTTGAGTCGTTTGACGCTAACTCCGCCATGGCAGCCGTATTTAAGAAGTTAACTACGGCTTTATTCCCATCATCGCCAGACAATTGTGTTCCCTCTACAACCTCAGTGCACCCTGTGCACCCACTACCAGATATCCCACTGCATATTTACAAGAAAATGTTTCGATACAAATCCTTCATCCAGAAGCTTTACTTTTTGGAGGACCCTCCTTAGGTCATTCTTGCTCCTGCATATCTCAAACTCTTTTCGTTCCCGCTTTTCGAATGTAGTAAATACCTTTATAAATATTTGCCTTAAATTGATTTTATGACCTCTCCAAACATGCACTTCAATGAATAAGTATTCACGTAATTACATAATCTTTATCCATTATTAAATCAAAGCATAGTTACACACATGCACAAAAATATATATATACCTTCCGAAAGAACTATTTTGCCTTGGCGATAGTTCAAATTTATTTTACTTGAATATAGAAACAGATTCGATGACAGCTTCACAAAATGCCGGACGGAAGTTGCATAATTGCCATTCATTTATCTATCAGCATCTGCAAGCATGCATGCGTGCATGTGTGTTTGTGTGTACTTGTACGTGTTAATTAAAATGCTGCCTTTAATTAAAATTAACCTGTGTATACAATTTCAGTGGATTGACAAATTTGTGTGTACGAAATGCAAGCCATAAATCACAAAATATACTGATGATTATCAACACACACACACACACTGACACAACTGGCATGAACTCTTTATAGTTCCTGAATTTATGCATTCATTTCGAATGATTCGAATCTTGAGCTGACCCTCAATTGACAATTGGCCAATATCGCGCAATTCCGTTAATGAGTCAAAGGCTCGACAACAAAACATAAATAACTCTGCTTTTATATGAATACATTTTATGAGCTTGTTTGTGTGTTTCTATAGTACATAGAGTGTTGTTGTATGTTGTATGTTGTCTGGTTTGTAAATTGAAACCACACACATATATACACAGACTCACAAATTTCACACAATTACAAAATGCAATGAAAATTGATTTATCACACACACACATTTACGGTCACGCATGCAACATAAATTTTCATTCACTGTCTTTTCGACATTGTTGTATTTGTTGTATATGTTGTAGCCATTGTTGTTATTGTTATCTGTTGGGAGTTCTCCTGTGCGTGTGTATCTGTGGCGCTCGAAATTGTTTTGTAGGCAGCACAAATCGGAGTTTCATATAGATACTCTAACTTAGCAGTAGATATGTGCCATTCAATGGTAATGAAAACTGCGTTCACCTTCTAAATGTCAAGAAATCAGCTGGACTTTATGCCATACCAGCCAAGTTCCTGAGGGCAGATTCCGAGACAACGGCCTGTCACTTGCCACCACTAATACAAGCTATATGGAATAAGATAAGTATACCACATTCCACTTCTGACTGGAGCTATTGTTAAGATACCTGATATAGGAAACCTTAAGCACAGCAATAACTGGTGTAGTATTACCATTTTTTCTATGTTCCCACAAATATTATTCCTATAGGACAGAATCGAAAATACTACGTTCAGTAGGCATCAAGCTTGCTTTTCGTATTGGTCGACCACATTAACACCCTGCGCATAATTATTGAACAATCAAGCGAGCTTACAGCTCACCGCTGTACATAGTATTCCTAAGCTTTAACAAAGCATTTGATCGAGTCAACCGCGAGTGTATCTTTAAATTCTCAGATTGTAGTCAGGATTCTCCCAAAGATGATTACTGGTACAAAGAAGTCTTATCACGCTACAAGACATTTCGATCTATACAATGAAAAGATTTCCGAATCTTTCAAAGTGTGATATTGAATAAGACAAGAGTATATTGCTGACCCACTTCTTACTGGCGCCAGACGATGTAGTGACTGCCACTGCAAGTACATCTGAGAAACCATTTGAAAGGCTAAGCCACCTGGATTATGTCGAGATATTTTTTCCCTACCAAGTACCAACAGCGGCATGAACGAGTTGTGCCAATCACTTTTTCTTAACTGGCCATAACAACCCTTTAACGAGTAACCCCCTGTTGTAAAGCTATCCTATATAACAAAGGTAGCTATTGTACTCTAAGCCAGGTCCTTCCACGGTAACATGGTTTGCATCATATCCACAACTTGACCTAGCCAGCGTAGCCGCTGGATTTTAATTCGCTTAAATATTGTCGTCATTTCATCGGGTGCGGTATATGAATATATGGTCAATGACTGACTTACCTCTTGCGTCTTTTCCAGGATTTCGTGTAGTATGAATATATGGTTAATGACTGACTTACCAGGCTTAAAACTGCACAAATAAGGTCCAATCGCCGCACAGGATTTTAATGTCATGGGCTGGGCAGCAATCATAGACAGGCTCCAGCATATCATATAACGCATACTTGGTCGCATCGTCCTTGGGTGATGCGCGCAAATCGGGCTAATGTTGAAAAATTTAGCGGCACAATCTACCACGTGGAGGTTGTGCGTCAATTTGGTTAAGGTAGAGATAGGTATCACACTGGCCATTGCCAAGTGAATGCCGATCAGAAGCTTTCACCCTGTTCCACCCAGTCTCACGAATACTGCAAATGAGAAATGGAAAAAAGACCCAAATAAGGCACACAAGCCGCTCAACTTAATTAGTTTCCGGAACTTTCTGTGTTTTTACAATCTGCTCCAAATTTAATTGCTTATATTCAGAACATGCGTGGAGTCTGGTCTGCGACAAAATAGAATCGTTGTTGTAATCTCATTAATATTCCGCATCTGTTTTTGTCATATTTTTGCTCAATCTCACTAACAGAGCCCAAATTTGTGCGAGAGTTTTGACACCTAGGGAACTAATTGGTTAATAGCGAATTACTGTACCTAGGCAGTTTTGATTCGTACAAGGAACATATATAGATGTCAAAAGCAAAATAAGTAAATTTTCACTACGCACTTAGCTAGGGTGGTTCGAGTCCAATTTCAAATCTGCACTGCTTTATACGGTGAAACCGGAAAAGACTCTAACTAATCAAAATCAATTGAATGCTAAAATTAAGTAGCGAAAATGGTGCTGGACTGGTCTCACCTTGAGATCAAAATTTTAATTCGAAGTCCTTAAGGCACCCAGCGAGTTGGTAGATGAAGAACGACATGGAAATCAAAAATCATTCTCACTGTGAAGTATTAACCAAAAGCTCCGGAAATCTCTGATATCACAAACACACTTAAAAATTCAAATGCACTTTGATAATTTATGTAATATTTCTGACAGTTGTTCATATTAACAATAGCAAGCCGCTCACTACGTGAGTCTATTTCAGGACATCTACCTCTGTCCCCCTCTCTCTCCTGCTTATGCTATCTCTTTTGCTTATTATGCATTTAGATATATATGTTTGCAATTTTGCTCATTAAACGGATATTAGATTACAGGCCAGCTGTAATTATTATCCAGAGGTAACAAAGCATTCCGAATTAATTCAGTGTGCAGTGATTTTAATGCCAAGTCATTAATATGTTTCATTTATTCGCATTGTGCATTCAAAAGCCTTAATTTGATCTATTCAATTAGATATGCCAGATATCTTACTTCTTGACTACAACAAGTTGCATTTGTGCAGCATTTAATTTTAATTTAAATTGCCAACTTTTGCTGTAAGCCAAAAGCGAGCACATAAATCACAGCAGCAGGCGTTACAAATTAAGTATACGCCACTCGGTGCCGCCTTGGCTACGGCTGCTGACATCTCAATTTGTCCCAAGACGCCACTAAACAAATTAGCGTTAATTTAATGACAGAGCTTCAGTTCGTATTTTTTTAATTTTATTTCATTTATTCCACCGTTGTCATTTTGCAATGGGAATTTATAGATTGCAAGTTACGAGAGGCTAACCAAAATGTAGACAGTTGTTCTTGTGGGTCATAAATTTAACTTGATTTTGGTTGGGCAGTGTCAGCAGCATTAGTTTGGAGCACAGTCTGCTGGATAAAGCTATGACAAGTAATGTTTATGGTACGGATGACCAAAATTTCTTGTTGCTTTGGGAGTATTGGAGGAGAAATAGACTTGCTAACAGAGTAACTGTCTGTTGTTGTGGTGAGATTGATTATAAGAAGTCATCTTGCTCTGCATATTTGAAAGCCTCAATCCGTTGCTGAAATGGAAACCGTCCGGTATTGCATATCTTCATATTTTTTGCAATTTTGTAAACATTTAACAAGCTGAATTTACTCTCTTCTTTGCCGGTTGAAGCGAAAAACTAAAAATTATTATTTATTTATAGTAACTTGAGGATTTTAAATGAAATCGAGGCACACAGCTTAGAAAAATGTATCTAAAAACTTAAGTAAGGTTCCCGAGTAATATGAGAATTGCTGATTTCGTAACTCTCGACATTTGAAATAGTGATGGTGAAATCGGCTCTGGTCCTATTAATTTACTCGCAGCATAGCCTCTTGTCAGCTTATCCGCTATTTCATTCCCGGGAATGTAGGTGTGACGGGGGACCCGTCTAAGTGATAGTGTGTTATGCTATTCCAGAAGGTTCAGCTTCAGTCGGGTTTTTTGAACCAGCTAGAAGTTTATTCTGGTTCCTGCAACCGGCCTTATCTCGGCCTGAATGTCTCATAGTATCGCTATTTCCCTATTCTAGCAATTCTTGTTGAGGTTTATGCCCGTTTATAAGGAATACTAGAATACGGGAAGCGTAAAGGAGAGAAATTGGTCCTGGACGTCGATTGATGTGCTAACTGAGGTGTACATAAGGTGAGTTTGCCCCAATTTAAATTACATATCAGAATCCAGAAGAACATCGAATTCAGGAAACTTTGGACTGTGGATGGTATTTAACGAAAAGGTGAATTCAACGAACACCAACTTACAACGGCTTGACATTCTGTAGAAGAAAATGAGAAGTATCATTTAAGGATGGTTATTAATTAAAAGAGTAATAAACAATGGACCAGCTCAAATATCTTTATTAGATTCTTCTTTTTGACTAATAACAACAAGCCGAGCGGACGAAGAGCATCCTTAAAGGCGACTCTGCTTCGCGCATGTCTTCTCCAATTGGTAATAATAAAAATAATTTGGTGCTTCCAATGAAGACACGGCCTGCCCTTTGTCACCACCCTTCAACAACCGCATTGAAGATCTTTCACGCTGAAGATTTATCATAAATGCGCAGAACATGACCAAGCCAGCAGAACCAAGTTGACTTGACTCATAGAATTCGTCGTTCTATCGCATGAAAACACTCTACGGGCTTGCAGATGAAGTTCTTGTAGATTGTTAGTTTCGTCTGGTGTGACTAGTCTTTACTACTCATTTGTCCACTTAGACCAAAGAAGCATATTTTGGTAAGAGTCATTCTCCGATTGAGCTACTTATTCTTCTATATGACGGTAATACCAAAGTATACGAAATCCTTGAGCAATAGCTGTGCAAAGATAATTTCACGTGATCTTCAATTTAGTAATTTCGCATATATTATTTATTGCCTTATGAATAAGTATATAAGAGGATGTTATACTTCCTAATTGTAGTTATATTTAACTTGTTAAATTTTAAGTTAGCTGCTGGAAGCGTCTCTTTCCTGGCTCCTGGTGCCGGGACTTGAGCAAAAGTTTTACAATAAATACCGCACAAACACATTCACTCAAAACACATACACCCACGCATACTCGGAAGCACATAACTCGACCCTTCAACAAAAGTTCGAAGCACAAAATAATATAACAGCCAACACATTCGTTTTTGTTTCTACCATTTTTTTTTGTAATATTTTATTTTTCTTTTCCGTTGTGTTTTTTGTTGTTGTTGCTGCGCATAAGTTTCTTGGAAGAAAACTGGCAAGCAAAGCGGAAGTGCACATTAGTTGTATGCAAAAGTTTGCACTTTTAAAAGTGCAAGCTGTACACAAAAGCAAAGGGAAATTGCAGCACAATACATTCCAAAATGCTTATATATAGCAGGCGTCACAACAACAGCAAGTAACTCCAAAAAAGAAAATAAAATGATGTGCTGGAAAACGAGGTGCGAAAATTTGTGCACACCTGTGCGAAAAATGCTTTCAAAACTTCGATGCGTTTTTCTTTCGTGCTTAGTACTTTCGCTTCCGCTCCTCAATTCTCGCTTGTAAATAATTTCAAATATTGGCAGTTGCACAAATATGCGTACAAAAGTGAGGTTATGTACACATCAGCATTACATTTCAATTTTCATACCAGAAAAGAAAATATTCAAATTCGGTTTTTTCTCTTTATCCTTATCCCTCTTGAATTGAACATTCTCTAGCTACAAGTTGTAGTACAGTTGTGTTCACATGCATGTAAAATGCTAACTAGTCACGATTTTTAAGTTGAGAAGTGCATTAAAATTGCAAACCGACTGCGCTGCTCTTAGCTGAGCTGATACTCTCGGAGTCCTGTCTGTGCATCTCTGCCATTGATTTATTATTTACAATATGGAGGCAAAGTGAGAGAGCGACAGAGTGGGAAAGTGGCACTTGATGCTACTTTTGGGCAATTTGTTTTTGACTCCTGTCAGTTCAGTAGTCGTTGCAGTTGTTCTTGTTGCCCTTGTAATATGAGCAAACGCCATTTTTTTAGCTCTGACCGAAATTCTAAGCAGCTGTAAATGGCAGCATATAACAGAAAACAACTACAAACCTTAAAGTGCATCTGTGACAACTGTAAAACACACTCAGTTATACCCTTTACTTACTGATTTGGAGATTTTAGTTTCGATCTGCTTCATACTGCTTCTAAGGGTTAAGAGTAGCAACATGGCGATGTATCAAAGAATTAATAACAAAAAATAAAAAAACCGCACTGTTTAAGTATTAAAATTTCACAAGATTTCCACCTCAATATTGGAGTCGAAGGTAATATGTGTCCTGCTGACCAATTGTGAACACACCATATATCAATGACTCAACATATTCGCAAGACGTTCTTACGCCTTGATTTCACTATCTAAGAACTCAGCTGAGTTTTGTCTCGTCAAATCTGGCAACATTTGCATTTGTTCCTATCAGTACTATACTGTCGGTTCTTTTTCTTTGCTACCTTCCTAGTACCGATAGTGACTGAGACACAAAGGGTAAAAATCGGTACATCGAACATACAAAACGCGCTCAAAATCTCCGAATCGTCTGTTGCCACTCTCTGAAGTCATTGTTTTTTTTGCGCTTCGGAATACTCCTGATCTGCCTTAGTGGGTGCAGTACCCACGCAGGCTCAACGACGCGAGAGCCCCTGGGCATGAAGATCCTAAAAGGGTTTTCAATAGAGACGTTGAAGGCGATACTAAAAAGGAAATAAGCCAAAATTATAAAGAGAGGTCGTATAGTTTTTACAACAGATACGAATTTTCTTCTTACGGCGCTGCACACAAGCAGAGGTCTCAAAATTTGCACTTTAACCCAAAATGTTTCTCTTTCCAAGTCCAATTCTATTTTCAATTCTTTCAATGTTTTTCAGAAATGGGAATGTTGACTAACACTTACTTACATTTAACATACTCTTCAAATTTCACTTGCATCTATGCAGTGTATAAATATCTGCACTTATTTGAAGCATCACACGTACATTACAATCGTAAAATATAAATTTTCATCGATTTGTTACTTATTTAACGATTGGCGATTGTGAAGCAATTTGCTTAGCTTACTATGAGCACATTTTGTCTTTTAAGCGCATCTTAAGTGCATACTAAATGCATTTCAAATTTAAAGTTGTTTTGGAATTTGAACTATTATTTAAAGTGCATGCAAGAAATTTATTATTAAAATTCATCTAGAACGAAATATCTTCAGCAGACTTAAGAGATGTTGAGTTACATAAGTACTTTTATATACATATATATATATATATATATATATATATATATATATATATATATATGTATATATATACATAATAAATGCTTCATAATGGTTTGGTTTTTGTATTAAATATAAGACAAAATTTGGAATGCTCAACTTCTAAGAACTTAAGCAGATTTACTGTTGGTAATATTTGTTAGCCAGTTTTACCTAAACATATTTCGTAGTTACTTAATTGCAGTCACACAGACGAGGCAGTACGCACACGAACACATAAATCACATATGCAATGTTGGCCAAAACTAAGTGCTCGAATGCTCTGTATAAGCTGATGCCAAAGCCAATGCCATTCACTGCGCTGCTTTACTAGACGCCGCCGCCATTGCTTAATTAAGCGACGCCATGCGGCGCAAATGGCGGCGATGATTACGCACACTCACACATACACACACACACACACACACACACACACACACTCAGATACACGATGTAACCACTGGCACATGCTACATGTGGGCGCAGACAAACGCCAGGCTCAACTGGCGTTCCATATTTGGAGGCCTTGCCAAAGGGCATACAAACTATGTGAGAGCTCTTGCAAAGGAGCAACTGGAAATTCTAGGACTTTATAAAATATAATACATGTTTAAACTAAGTAAGTAATAAGTAAATGCAGCTATGATAATAATTGGTTGTTCTCAAAGAGCTTTTAAGTATGAATACTAAATGTCTCTGGACAGTCTCGCGCCTTTTCCACAGCCAATACTTTCAACTAAAGTTACCTCGTTTTTTCAATGCACTTGGATATAAGTCTGTACAGGATTTAAAGATGGCTCGTATCTCAATATAAGTGCATGCATCTGCTAGCACCCTACTCTGATAAGCAATTGAAAGACTTTACGGGGCTAATAGTTTCCTTTCGAATGCAGCCTTACCAAGAGCTATCTGGTACAATGGGTATTCAGAAAACTCACAGGAATTATTCTTTTCTGTTTCGATTTGTCGGTTAAATTTTTAGTGTCAGGTTGAACTACACTGCACTTGTCACCAACTTATGTGCCAATACACTCCTTTACCAGTAATTAGCCGGTTTACTAAGAAGTAACGAAAGTAACTTCTAATAAAAGTCAACAAACACCTTAGATCCTTAAGCAGACTGGAGGTAAATGCTATTCCTCTAAGTATAATTTTTTATTGCTTACTGTTGCTCTTTGCCTGTAAACTTAAAAAATAAAATTTTTTTTATTTTTATGACACTTTCTACCCTCGGTTGGTTCATTGGTCTTTCTCAAATGCTTCGCGGCAGAACATGGGCCGTCATGTTTTAAGTAAAATCCTAAATTAAACTAAGTTAACAGTCGATTATGAAACAAAACTGTGAACAATACTGAAACATAAAAGGCAATATTTCCCGATATACAGACTTAGAAAAAACGCTGAATTGGTCGAACGCATCATAATTCCTGCTGCAGTGGAATGTACGAAGTGGGTCTAAGTTTTCGAAGCGGCGTTTGGGTATGTTGAAGTTGGTTCGCTCCAAACGAAACATAAGTGTTAAAAAGAATGAAGTATCCAAAGAAGTTCGTCTTCTCCTACATGTCGGTTTGTCAATCAGATGACTCTTTTACGTTGTAAGATTACACCGTTGCGGCCCGTAAAATAGTTGTTGTTTAAACAAGACAGTCTTGTCAGAATAAAATAAAAATTGAGGGTCCCTAACAGCAGGCCCGTATTTCAGGATTGTACGGAGAAGATATATATATGGCATTTTGTTGATAAAACGATCGACAAACTTTCTTCACCATATTTAAATGAAAGGATTTTGCTCAATATGACATTATCGGGTATATACTAATAAGACCATGCATCCGGTGTGCTCGCTTTTCGTAGGTTCACAGAGGTCTACATGAGATCTGACCATTACCTCGTTGCAGGAAAGGTTCGTATGCGGCTAAGCAAAGCGAAGAAAGTACGATCCAGTGCACAGCGAAAGCTGGACGTAACAAAGCTGCAATCACAGCAGACTGCCGAAATCTTTATAGCTCAACTCTTAGAGCAGCTCACTCAACCTATCTCAGACCCTGATAGTGCTGAGGGCCTTTGGAAAGAAATGCATCCCACTCCTGGCGTAATTTCGCGGCGTAAGACCTAGGTTTTCAACGCCCACCGCCTACAGAAGAACCCCCCAGTTGGCTGCTACGCGAACAGACGTAAAAAAAACGAGTAGGAAAAGCACGAACGAGAGGAGATCAAGATGTTCACGAGTGGTAATGATGTTAAAAAGTTCTCCAAAAAGTCTTCCTGTATAGATGCAAAGGAAAATCTTATGGTGGATGCACAGGGTGCACTGAGGTTATGGCCGATAGTGGTAATAATGTCGCTTCCAGTTATTGAACATTGAAAGAGTGGATGTTGTCAAGGGCTTGGTCGATCTTGGCACCACCAATAGCTTTACGCCTTCAAAAGTAATGATTTTCACCGATAACGAAGTCAAATGGCCCAACTGTGCACGGTCACAATTAGGAACGATGTCAGCATGCATTTCAAGAGAAGTATCACTCTAGCCAATATATGTTACTTTGGTCTCAGTAAGCAAATAAGTAGTAGAGACCACTTTCGCCAGACTATAAGATCCACATCCTTCCCATTTTGCTTTATGGCGTTGAAGCATGGGTGATTTACGTGTTTGAGCGAAGAATACGACGCTAACGTACTTTTCCGGACGTAGCGCGGGTGGAAATCTTAACTGTGAAGGCTGTTGTCTTGTTGCAGGATTATTCCCGTTAGCTTATGATGCTTCACATGTTTTCAAGTAGCTGACCAGATTTGCCTGGCTTCACAATGATTTTTATTCCTATAATTTTCATCATAAAAAAATTTCATGAAACTGCAGCAGTGTATGGAATATTCGGTGAGCTGAGATGCAAAGATAAATTTTGGATGTTGGTGTTTTTTTTTTTATTATTTTGTCGTCTGCAATTATTAGCTTTGGCTATAATAAAGGTTTTTATTTCATTGCCACAAAAACAAGCAGCGTGAAATTAACACACTCTCACAGACTTGGCTATTATGTGCTTGTGTGTGTGTGTGTCTGTGTGTGTGTGTGCGTGTGTGGCATTGTTCCCACGCCGCTTTTGCCACTACAATTACGCACACTTCTCTGCTCGAGCATTTCATTTAACGCATTTAACTGTTTATTTTCTTTGTACCATTTTCTTTCATTTTTTTTGTTGCTTTTACAGCTTAACGCTTAATTAAGTTTTACCCACGATTGCCTTACTTTAAGAAATGGCTATTTGTGTACAACAATTGCAGTTTTAGCTGGCCGACTACCAAAGTTTTCCATTTTCCATTTTCTATTTCTGCATAGAGCCAACCCGAAAAGGGAATTGTAAACTGCCTTTGAAGCAGCCGGCACTGTACTTCTTTACCCGCGTCCTCTCGCTGCCTCTTGCTGCACACAACTTGCACTTTTTTCTAACCTTTTATTTTTTTATCCTCTTCTATTTGCGGCACAGGCGCAACTTCTCATAGCTTCATATCCAACTATTTGCCCAAAGCAGCAGCAGTTGGACCCGTTGGACTTTTATTGACACTGATAAGTGTCCCCAAAGCACGGCAACAAAAAAAGCTAACAGAAAAAAAAATAAATAAAAACAGGTAAGCAAAGCTGGCAATTTAAATTGAAATTGTTTGGCAAGGAGTGCAAAAAGTGTAACGGTCTACTCTAGTCCGCTCAGGGCCGAGACAACCAGAGAAAAATTAAGTGAGACAAAGTGTTTTCTGACACAATCCGGAAAAAAGTGGAAAACGCGTGAGACACTGTTGTTTTTGAGTAGAGCCGAAGCTTATATATCCTTCATTAAAAGGGCGGTTTAAGCACCGTTTAAAGCCTGAATGGCACTTTTTTTGTCATTTGGTAATCGACGATTTCAACTTACGTGGAGTTAGAAATTTGAAGTTCGCACAAAAATTCATCACATTTAGCTTCGCCACACGATTCTTTTTCTTTCTTTCTACGGATCGAATTTGCGACCCTTGAAATGCCAACCAAAAAAATAAAAACAAGTAAGCAAAGCTGGCAATTTAAATTGAAATTGTTTGGCAAGGAGTGCAAAAAGTGTAACGGTCTACTCTAGTCCGCTCTTGTTCGACTTGCAAAAGAATGACCTATGTATTGAGTAATAGAACTTGGTCTCCGTGAGCTTTACAAAGAATAAGTTAATTATATCGTTTTCGTCAAACAGATCGAAAAGAATTTCATTACAAAATAATTAGTGTTGCTTGTCACAACTTATAACATAGAAGAATTAAAAAATATTAAGCTCTTTAAAAAAATTGAATTTTCTCGAAAAAATAGATTGCTTTGATTTTGCCTAACCTTTAATCAGTAGTCTTCTAACAAATTAATTTAAATTATATCGAAAAAAGAACGAATTATAGTATCATTGAAAATTAAATAATCAATGATAATATCATGGGGTGACAACTTTCACTACTAGAAAAAACATCATCTGCAAAGTTGATGCGACTAAGCAAAATTAGCTCCGTTAAGCTAGGAAAATGCTCCTCCGAGCCTTTTGAAACCTAGCGTGACTTCAAAAAAGATGACATATTCTCCTACAACCTCTTTAGCTTTCTGATGGAGAATGTGGTGCGAAAGGCCTAATTTCATTAGAGAGGGACAATATTGAACTGTAAGAGTGTCTTACTTATCGGTGTCTTACCGATATCATACCTGGATAATATCGATATCGTCGGGCTTACTTGTCGAGCGGTTACCGGAGCCTTTGCGGCTATTGAGAGGATCTGCAACGGTTGGACTCTCAGATTGATATTGAAAACTGTACTGTTGATGTTATCAAGGATTTCGTCTACCTTGGCACCACCTAGTCCTTACCTTTGGTATGCAAAGTGCTAATCGTATTCGTTTACCGATTAGACCAAAACATAACCAGAAAAAGATATTTTTAAACCAGAGTATTACGAATTGTCATGATCGTTAACGAATCTGTAGCCGATATACACCTTTGTTCGATTACCTGATAGGCTGGCTTGCGATGCAACTCCTATAGTAGATTGAAGACAGAGCGCAGAGAGATCTATTATAAACGCCAGTGTAGATTTTAGAATAACACCCAATTGTATCGTCCGTAATTATAAACACAACATGCTCCCCAAGAAGTGTATCCAAAGCATCAGCAAAAAGAGCAAGCTAAAAAATGCAGATGGAGTCGTTTGGTTTTCCCGGGTTTGTTGCTCTCGTGCGTGTTAATTCCATTTGGTCAGCAGTGGGCACAATTTTTATTGACTGACTGAGCGACCACACACATCTGTGCCTCAATCTGCGTGTCTTGATTGTTTTGTTTAATGCATATACTCTCACTAGCAGACACACACATGCTCGTATACCCTTTAACGCACACATGTGCAAATAAACACACACACACACACAATGTTGACTGCATTTTTATTGACCTAAGGCTGTTGCCTGCATTCCTTTGTTTGTATTTTATTGGACCTGTCTGTCGCCTGTTGCAAAAGAGAGAAAAAGCAAAGCACTCCCATACAGACACTCACACACACACACACACATACACACACACACACACGCCAGAGGCCATTGTTTTTGCCCTATTTTGTTGGCATGCCACATACACTCATACCCACGTACTTACACACAAACTCATATAGACCATGAATGCATCAGTGTTGTGTAACTTCAAGGTTTCTGCACAATATTTGAAATTTGATTTTGATTTTTGCAATTAGGCTCAGAATTTATTACTAAATATATTGCTTAGTATTGCCTGTATTGAGATTCACAAAAAGTTTACACAAAGAGTTTACGTTTTCGAAACCAAGTATATGTACATTTGATTAAATTCAATCCATTTTTTTTTTATGCGAAGTACTTTTAACCATAGACTACCTTTTTTTTATTTGCATTTAAAGTAGGTTTAGAAGAAAAAACTTTTTTTTCTTTTCTGAAGTAAGTTTAATGCCAAATTTAGGCTAAGTTTAGTGAAACAAACTGTATAAATGTATAGAAAGTGCTCTAAGTACCCTTTTGTGCACCAAGTGTGAATTCACCTTAGTAAATAGTACAGGATGTTGTGCATATGGATGATAGAGCTCCTGCGAGAATGGTCTACAATGCGATGAAAGGGAAGACCATGCCTCCGCAGGAAGTACCAGGTAGTGAGCATGCTAGCTACCTTTGATATCATCAACTGGACCAAGCACGTGCAAAACAGAGACGTTTGGAGGAGATATTTGCATCAGGCCGTAACCCGGTAACGGGTTGTGATGGCCAGTTAAAAAGAAGAAATTGTCCAGGAATAGTCTCTTCGATGACACTTAAACTAATGAGTTGAGTTAACATTACTCCCATCTTTTTTTTGATAGTTTTATGTCAGTTATCGAATTGAGAGCACACGAGTGCTGCTTGCGTTCTGAAATTACTTAAATTGACAGCCACCTATGTCGCTCTTTTGTGATATTTTGGTGAGAGTTCGTTTTGCGTTCGTTGCTATGAAGTCAATACGGGAGTTGCTCTCTTTTTGCTACAGTTGGGAGATAGTTCATTTCGCGCGCATTGGTATGAAGTCGACAAGGGAGTTGAGAAAAAACGGATGCTGCTTGCGTAACATATAAAACAAGTTTTGTTGATTCTAAAAACATTCAGTAACTAATAAAAAAAATGTGACTCCAAAACATCACTTACATTTCTTACAGAAAAATGTTTCAGCAATAAGGCACTAGGTTTCGAGCTAGGATACCTGCTGACCAACTCAAAACCTTTAACCTTTCCTTTTTGGCGCCACCCATTTTAATTATTTGCGCGCATTCCCTTCATGTACTAACTCTCCTTCCCCAACCATTCCTTTCACTTGGTTTTTTTGTATTATATGTTGTAGCTTCCCTTGTCCAGTCCTATTGACACTTGGCATATTTGCTCTCGTGTCCTTTCATATCACTTTTATGTGAGGACCACCCGCGGTTTAAGCCACAGAATTTGTTTTTATTAAATGCTCATGGGACACACTCAACCAAGTACTCTCACACACACACACACACACACACACACACACACACACACACACACACACACACACACACACACACACACACACACACACACACACACACACACACACACACACACACAACAAACGAGACGCAATGATTGGCACTTGGACCATATAGACGATTCTTTGTGGGTTGATTTTTGCTGTTATGAGTTCGTGAGTGTTTGTGTGAGGACATGTGGGTTTTGGTCCTTTGTACTTTGCACTCGTTTACTTATATTCATATTAATCCTTGTTTATGTGCAATATATTAGTAAACATGCTGTGTATTTGTATGGGCTGATCATAAATATTTTGGTTATGCTTTTTAATTAAACTTGCTTTACTTAACTTAACAACTTATAAAATATATTTTCAGAAACGATGTTGTTCCCGTTCAAATAGTTTAAATGAGTAATAATAATGTTGTTGGATTGTAGTGCATCGCGAACATTTGGATATATAGAGTCTCCTTTAGCTTATATGGGGAAAAAAGTGCATCTATGGTTTCAGGTAGCTCTGGATGTTAGCCACTGTGTTTGAGAATTCTCAGGACCCTTATGATAGGTTAGGTCCTTTGTATATCTCTTTGAACATGGGACAACGATATTTATATTAGGATTGTTGATATTTTAAAATATATCGTATTTCGATATATCGATAATACTTATTTTAAAATAAGTAATTATCGCCAAAAATTTGCGTACAGCGATTTTAGGAAGAAGGTATTTTTAACATTGTCATGTACTTATACCTTTTAGCCTTTGGCACAGACTACCATGACCTACTTTTGTTGTCTAAAACAAGTTCCACAGTAGATGTGACGTTCTATTAGCTATTGGACCTGCCCCTTTCTCTAAGCAGTTGCACTTTAGCTTAGTTTTCATATTCTTCTTTACGCCGATTTGCTCCCTCATATTTCTGTTTTGGATCAGGTGATTATGAACATCCCAAAATCTTCCGTTTGACGAATTTCAACTGGTTTTCAAAAAATTTTCTACACAATGTGACACAGAAATTTAATCTATTTTTAATTGTAAAGTACAACATTCGCCGATATTTGATATTTGACACAAAAAATATCGATATATGATATTATCAACCTCGAAAAAAAATGTCACCGAGGCGGGAGACAATGTGTCCGTTGGAAAGCCCGAATGAAGACCACAACAACTAACTTTGGTATCACCGATTAGAGAAGACGTTCGGAGTGTGATATACATCAGGCTTACTATGGCCAATCAAGAACAAGAAGCTGAAGTCAAAACTATTTGAACATTTTTAGAATATCCTTTCTACTTTCGCTATTGCGCTTCAAATTTCCATGGATGTTCATTATATCTGAAAATTTGCCACTTACAAAATAAAACGAACAAAACATAGTTTTCGGAATGCTACTTTTTATGACCTTCGAACTTCTTTTCTAGGTATTCGTTTTTGTAATACTACTTTTTAATTAATTTGTTCGTTTTATTTGGAGTCTATACTCTTGATATCGCTTGCATGCAATAGGGAGAAAGCAGCGCAGTGATTATTTCATATAAGCGATAATCGAACAACTTTTAATTCATTTCGATTTATGATTATTTGATTTAAAGTTAAGTTTGTATGTAGCCGATACATTTCTACCAAAAATGAATCGATGTAACAGCTGTTCGATTGCTTACATACATGCGATAATACCAAATATACAGTTTTCTTAAGAACGACTATAAAATGCATTGAAACTATCATTATTTTGCCAAATAAATATAGCCGGTCAATTGGTAGTATCATTATTTCTATAAGTATTAAAAGCTTCCCTGTTTCCGTTTACTCATATAACTGTTAAATAAGATACATGCAATCGCTTAACATACAGTTATAGCACACAGATTTTCCGCCATACACACACAAACGCACACAGAGAGAGTGACTTACACATAGCCGCCATATTAAAAACCCGACAACACACAGTAAAAATCTCATTTTCAGCACAATTTTCACATTGCAATACAAATTAATTTCCTTTGAGATTTGCCTGGAAAACTTGCGCAACTTTATCGAGTGTCCTGTGTGAAAGGGCTTGCAGTCGGTTGCCAGCCATTCCACTCGGTTGTCCTTCTGTGCAGCTCCGTTTATATTGTTGCCAGCTGGCAGCAGCTTCCTGCTCCTTCTCCCCGCTGCCACTATCAATGGTTTGCCCCTACTCCCTTCGGCTGACCTCAACCGAAGTATGAAATGTCACTTTACAGTTAAAATGTCCAGAAAATTATCAAGTTTAACATTTTGTTGGCAGACCAAGTTGTTGCTGCAGTCTACATATAAATGTTTGCGATTGCAAAGGCAAATTATAATGGAGTCCACAAGGATATGCACAATGTGGCCAAGAAAGCAACTTCTTGTTTTTTTCCTGCCGCAAATTAGGTTAACGATTGTATAAGTGTCTGCGTGTTCATACACATGCAGGTATGCCTGAGCGTGTGTCTGTGTATATACTTTGCGCATTAAAATTTTTATTTTTTATTTATATAATTCATTGGAAAGCAAAAAAATATATATCATGTTCATCAAGCAAAACTTTTAATTAGCCTCAGTAAGCCAACAACACTCATACGCACTGTTGAGCCAATAAGAAGCTGCTTGCTATTATATCTGCATTACAAACAAAAACAAAAGCGCCATAAAATATAATAAAAACATATTCATTACATGCATTTTATATGTTACAGTTACAGTTACAGTTACAGTTACGAGGTTAGAGTTACAGTTACGGTTACCGTTACCGTTACCCTTACACGTTCTTATCATTATCATTAACATAATTATGCAACATATGCCAAGTGGCGTGTCGGCAACGCACACAAAGACAATCTCCTTGAGCTTCTTTCTGCTTCGGGCGCCCTTTCTGTTAATAATTTTGCAATTGTTGTTTTAGTTGTTGTTGTTGTTTTTGTTGCCTGGCTCAGTTTGCCTTTGCTTACAGTTTAACTCCTGTAAATAAGCTACAAACGTGTCCGCATACAAAAAAATTTGATGCAGACAGTCGGGACGGTGGCCGACAGTGGAATACCCTTTACCCATTTTTCCATAAGCACTAAATCTGCTTCTTCTTAACTGGCCATAACAACCCGTTATCGGGTTACGGCCTGATGTAAAACATTCTTACATTGGAATTGGTGGTTTTACGTGGTGGGTCAGTATCAATGTTAGTCGCCTCATACGACTAAATCCAGCATACGGTAAAATGGGAACAAAAGAATTTTCTTTTACGTCTCGTTATACAAGTTCTATATGAATGTAAGCATTTTCCTATTGGTTAGTTCAAATTGACAAGTTTTCCTATTGGAAGTTTCAAAAATATATTTGTAAATGTCTGTGGCAATTTTCAAATCAATATATTGGGGGGTGTGGCAGTAATTAAGGTAAATCGATTGCGGGGGAAGGGAATGGTTTTTGACTATAACTTTTGATGTACTTATCCGATCTCGATCATTTTTGGATCATAGATGCAGATTAATGTAGGGTGTAGGGGGTAAGATATCGACTTGATTCGACAAACTTCATCTTACCTTAGATTACGCGCATATTTTGGTAAAATTTTGTGTCTCTGGCTCATATGGTCTCGGAGATCTATCCCCTCATCCGGACAGACGGACATTTTCCAATCGCTACCCGAGTCAATGATTAGTCTTTTTGCCCATGGAACATATGGTCTGCCACGCCTCCTTCTGCCTGTTACATACATTGCACAAACCTATAATACGCTTTTACACTCTGTGTACAGGGTATAAAAAGTTAGTCTGTACGGCTTTCTCACGACGTGTGAATGTGTGTGTACAGTTGCTATAAACTACATATGTATATGCGCGTGTGCCTTTTACATCAATATGTGTATTACATTTGGATTTTTTAGCTTTGCTTAGTTTTAGTTTGTAATTAGCAAAGTTATACGCTTGTGTGTGTCTGAAGTGGCAAAACATTGTCAAACAGTAATGAGAAAAGAAATTGAAACAACTCAATACGATAACATATTTTTTACTTTAAAAAATAAAAGAAACATCATTGTATCTCTTATAAATTTAACATTGTTTTGCCAAACAAAATGAAATTTAAAAATGTTTCATAAAATTTCAAAATTTTTAGTTATTTCAGTTTTAATTGTTTTCAAAATATTGCAAACCGTTAGCCTTGTCCAAAAGCTCAAAGTATAAATACAGCAATAACATAAAGCTTTTTGCATAAGCTTTCTGTTAAGTTCTCGCTGTTATCTGTTGGGGAACTGTTAAGTGCTTTATGTAGCTGTTAGACCAAGAAATAAAAGCTGCACAAGTCAGATACACTACACAAAAGCTTATAATGCAGAACACTATGGAACAAGGTTTTTAGAAGACATTATTTTTGGCGATATCCGCCTGAGCAACTACCTTACAATGATATATATATAGATATAGCCATAAAAACCTGTTGACGGGCTGATATAGATAACTCTCCAGGCACTTCTGCTTTACGCACTTCTTCACCAATCGGTGATACCATAAGACGTAAGTGTGCTCTTAATCTGGTTCTTTCAAAGGAGACATGGCCTGCCACTTCGTTTGCTCTTCACCAGCCGCATTGAAGAGCTATCTGCTTGCAGCATTTTCTTTTATATACGCAACATAGCCTAGTCAACGGAGCTACTGGATAATAATTTTTTTGACTATATCAATGGCATCTTAGAGCTCATAGAGTTCGTCGTTCCATTGACTGCGGTAGTCATTGCCAACGCATAAAGGGCCAAGTATCTTATTAAGTACGTTCCGCTCCAACACTGTAAAGTTATCTGCATCTCACTGCGTCACCACCCATACTTCAGTGTCATAAAGGGAAGGCTGAGTCTGCCGAGATTAGCTCTACTACTCATTTGCTTAGAGAAACCAAAGGAACATATATTGGTAAGAGTAGTTCTCCGCTTGATCTCTAAGCTGACAAAGTTCTTGGACATATCTAACGTGACGGCTCTTTACTCGAAGAAAACATGTACTTTGTCTTGCTCTCATTTACAACCAGACCCGCCCTATGGCAGATTACCTTTCAATAGATGCGAAAGCAGTTACCAAACTGCTCACAAAGTTGAAGAGATTGTAGAAGAGGGCATCGCCTAGCCTTGCTCGGTACCAAAGGATCCAAAGAGGTTTTTCTTGACGGCGCTGTGGTTGTTGCTCAATGTCATTCTGCAAAGTCGCACCAGCTTTGCAGGAATAACGAGAGCAGAAAATGCAACGTATTCGCGATCCCTTAACGGTCTATTGTGGGTGTTGATTTTGGTATTCGAGGGTCTGTTCCAGGATTTGACGTAATATGAATAATGGTGGACTTCAGTTCTTTCTTATATGGAACGTTACCCTTCTTGAGGACAGGGCGGAGGACACTAAGGATCCAATAATCGGGTGGGTGCATGCACCCTACCAAATCCTCGTGAACAACTTTGCAGGCAAGCCATCTGCTCCAGCAGTTTTGTTGTACATTTGCCACGTCTTTCATTGGAATGTTTATGCCCTGAATACAAAGTGTAATGCCTGTATGTTCCATGGGCAAAAGCGATTAGGAACAATAATCGAGTCGATATAGCCATGTCCGTTTGCCTGTTTGTACGTGTAATAACCAAGATCTCAGAGAATACTAAAGTTGGAATCATGAAAATTTTACCAAAATTTGGGTATTTTCGCTACGCAGATGAAGTTGATACCTTACTCCCTTACCCCGTAACTGAATTATGGGCTGGCACCCGCACTATAAAAGCTTTCCGATTGAGACTTGGCACATTAATAATCGCTATTACCATGCATGAAGATCGGATATAAACTTAAATAGTCATAGGTAATAATATGCCAGACTTAGACTTCTGGGACAGGACTTCAGTGCGTGTCGCTGTTGGACAAACCAGGAGCGAGTACTAACTACCTTTATTACAGTCAAGAAAAAGAAGTGCCATCACAAAGTTTTCCACAAAATATATGATTTTTTTGAATTGAAGTGTTATACTTTATACCATGCAATAAATTTTCCAAATTAAGATGGAAAACCACTGGAATATAGAAACGCATAGCAAATCAGTTGCACCAGATAAAATTAAAAAATTAAAATCGTAAACAATTCTTCAAACAAATACGCACGCCAACGCAATGTCTCGAAAATGTACTAATTTGAGCCAAAACGCCAAATGAATATCGTCTGACAGCAGTCCCAGATAGGGGAACTGCTCCACTGACAGTTCTCGGCTGATCGTTGCGTGAATTGGTTTTGCTGACTCGTCGTTTCCGTACATCTTAAGAGCAACGGACACGCAACGCGCCCGTCTGCGTTCAGATTTATTTATAAGCTAAAGAAATTACGGGTGAAAATTTTGTGCAGTTTTGAAAAGAATTTAAACGCATTTTAAGTGTGAAATTAAGCAAAAATTTAAGTGAAAATTACACGAAAATGCATACATATGGCTATTACACTATTCAAAAGTGTGAAAATGCAGTGAAAATATGCAAAAGGTTCCATCAATAATACATATAGTTAGATATATATCTATACTATATAGAGCAGAGCTGTGTGTGAGCAATGTGCAATAAAAATTAAAACCATTTTATGTGAAATTTTTTTCTGTTTTCTCAGCAAGTTGAAAGTTGATTTTCCAAAAGAAAAACTACAAGCGAAGTAAATTAGTTAGCACACTATTTATATATATACAAATATATTAATAAATTTAAAGTATAAAACAAGCACAAGTGAAATCTGTGTGAAAACGCAAAGGAAAATTGCCGAGTTAAAAATATCAACGCCACGTATGCTGCTCTTCTTCATGCAAATGGCCGCCACATTTTCCCAGCGCTGCTGCCGCTGTGCATAAAAGAAAATCGTTGCGTGTTTTTCTTTTTTGCCGTTCTTTTGGTTTTTTTGGTATCTTCATTGTTGCCACCTCATGTAAGTGAAATGTACAACAAGCTGTAGCAATTTACTGTTACAGACACTATAAATTTTTCACACTATATTATATTTGACTAGAAGTAGTTCAAGTTCAGCTACATTTATGTGGACTAGTCTGTTCCACAAGCAAAAGAAACTCTTGCACTGCATTGCATTGGAATTTTGAAAATCTTCAATATTTTCTTAATAGCCACTGATAAAAGGCAATTAAATTAAGCTAAATTTAATTTTATTGTTCCCATACTGTTCGCCTAGCTAATGAAATGGGGTCTCACAACAACAACAAGAAAAGTACAAGTAATAGACGGTCGTCGCGCTGATAGACAGCGGTATACCCTGCAGACTAGGATGGGGGGCTACACACACAAAAAGAAAAATTTCAAAAAAAAAACATTCGAATACTTATGTTAGTAGCTCAAAATAATATAAGAACATTTACTTTTTAATTACCATAAATACCGCCGAAATATAGCAGCTTTGGGGTAAGACCAACGCCTATGCCGTCTCGCTTGGATGGTGTGACGCTCGCTGTGAAATAATGAAGCAAAACCCCTATTCGCCGGGAACTTAACAAAAGAGAATCGAAAGTAAGGTTCAACAGTGCAATAAGACGTTTAGTTCAATCGAACTAGTTCAGAGCTTTCTTTGATGTAAAATATCTAATGGTTTACCTTGATGGTAAAACCCAATTGTATGCTGCGATTGTGGCAAGTCAATAAGCTTGAGATCGAGCTGTGACGTAGAAAAATGTTTATACATAAGCTTTCTAATAGGAAGTGCAACTTTCAAACTTTTTTTTTACCCACATCCTACTGTACAGGTTTTCCCAAAAAGGAATAAATAAAAGTATTTGTCGATATTAAAAATTATTTTATAAATATCAAATTTGAATAATAATTCCAGAAAAATAAACTCGAAAATTTTCATTAATTTATATTTAGGACTAATAAAATTGTTTCTTGTAAGAAGCCAAGGTACTTATTAAGTACCAAAATAGCAAAAGAATATTGTGAACACTTTAATTGCTCTAAAGTACATATGTATATCAGGGGTGTGCCAGAAATCACTTACTTTTACACGTCTGAATCTCTTTCATTTGAATTTCATATTAAAAACAATCCGTTGATATATCAGAAATATCTTTCAGAGTGTTAATCTACAATGAAAGCCGATAATCAGCGGGTTTTTTAAAAGATTCCATCTAAACGTTAGGGAATCTAAAACCGTCTAGAGATTTCTGGCGCAGCCAGGTAAGAATTATTTCTAAGCCTCAAAAATAGAAATGCAATATCTTATCCCTTTTATTTAAGATTCAAATGTAAGCAGAGATGTCATGTTCTGCAAGAAAACACGCAGAAAAGTGAATATGTTACTTTTGTAAGCTTGCACTTTGGCCATGTCTGTCGTCAAAGCTATGAAAAAACTCGTTTTGAAGTCCTTCCAAAAAATTACTAAGAGCGGTTATTTTGCAACTTGCCTTCAAAATCTGCTGCTCATTAGAGTTGCAAAACGATCTATAGTGGCTCAATTCAATTTTTTTGGATAGTTTGAGATAAAAGATTAATCATATAATAGTTTCGAAAAGATTCGATGTTTCTCATACATTCCTTACCTTATACCCTTTTTCCACTGTAAGGTGCACCACAATTACTAGCCGATATCGGCGACTCTTGTATGACATACTAATCGATTGATAGCATTGTTGGTTTGAAAGCAATTTCAAGTTTTGGCTAGCAATTGTAGTGATAGTGAAAAATAAACTTTAATAGTGCGATACTAACGAAAACTCCGATATATCGATAGTTTTCCAGCTCTTCAACACATGGCTGAATTAAAGATATAACACAAAAAACTTCGAAGTTTTTACTTTTGGTTAGGACTTTGAGCCGGAGTAAATATCAAAATAATAAAAATGTTATCCTCATAAAATTTCACGATTGTATCTTGTTTAATTTCTTTTAAAGTTAATTTTCAACTTTGAGGGGTATGGCCGTAATTTGCGAGGGTGTGGCGTGTTTCGGAAATATATGAACATTGTATTGTGTATTAGGCTCACATAAGTTACAGTTAGGCTCAAATTAGTACTTATCTTCATATTTAAAAAAAGTACAATTATTTTGCTGTTTATAACAACAAAGTTCTGAATTTACCTATATCTTAAGAAGTTTTCGAACAATCTCAATGAAGTTCATACTAAACATGCAACTTAATCCGATGCATAACTGTTCCTTTACGACCAATTAGTTTTTTCTTGTTTCTGGTCTTAAGCCGCGGAGGAAGGGCATTGGATGTGTTTTGATACAAATTGGTACCACTAAATCTTAGGGTTTCCGGCATCCAGTAAACAATATCCAACTCGATGCTGACTATTTTTGTAAAGTCAACGAATGCATGTTCCACCCTGTTTAGACAGCTGCCTGTTACATACCATGCATAAATCTCGAATACCCTTCTCACACTGAGTGCAGGGTATAAAAATAACAACATCACTAAGAACAACAACAGCCAAATCGACAGATCCAAGCAACTAGTAGTACGTGCGCTTGTTCTATATTTAGAAGCCCAACGAAATATCTATCTGACCGACACACGAACCACCTGACTGACTGACCGACGGACTGACTGACTGACTGTCTATCTAGCTATTTGGCCATTTGACTATCTGCTTGGATAGATGGCTAGCTACTTGGCCGGTAGCGTTCGTAGTTCTGTTCTATTCTGTTGTTTTCAATAATATTTAGCTTCACATTTTTCATTCAGATGCCGACAAAAATAACAACAACAAATAGTACACATATAAGACAATTGAATGATTCCTTCGATGGGGAACGTTACTCAAATGAAATGTGTTTTTTTTTTTCGTTTTTATAGTCAACTTATAGTTGTCTTAATGTGCAACAAATTATAATTCCAGAATATCCATTTGGTACATTGGCTTTGATGAGAACTTAAAGAAAAAAATAAAAATATGTATTCAAAAGCTTTTAAGGATTCGTAATGCATATTTTGCTGAAAATCAAAGAAACAAAGATCAAATATTAAAGTATCTGTAAAAATGTTTAACGTTTTACATTTTATATAGTATAGCTTTTTTACCAATTTTGTCTAAGTTGGCTATTAACAACAGAATATACATTTTAAAATAACCAAAAACAATGTAAGTTTTATATTCTTAAGCATATAAAAGTGTATTTTTATTTAAATTTCGAGCATTTAAAAATCTAAGTTTTATGTTTATGATGCGCTTCAGAAATTTATATTTTGAAAAGCCTCTAAAAATAAGCACGTTTCGAAGACATACGAAAGGGTGCCCGACTTTGGGATACCCTGCACCCTTTCATCTCTTTAAATAGTAAGTTTAGCATACGCTTAAATGAGAACGAAAACTAATACTTGGCTGCCATGTCACAAACGTGACCGATATGTGGATCACAGCATTATAAATGCGTAGAAAAATGTCAAGTAAGTTATAGGAACATAGCGAGCCTGTCCACTAAGAATCTGTCCCACAGCGACATGGAAAGTTCATAGACCTCCAAATGAAACAATTTTATTAAGGATATCAGTGGAAGGTACTGGCAGGGGCCACCTAGTCAGGGCCCATAACGCTGATTAGCAGGAAAGGACAATTCCGCAACCCGGGGATGAAATGGCTATTGAGTATCACTTCGAGTGAAGCTTTAACACCTTCTTAAGCAACAAACGAGCCTGAATAACTATATGGGCAATGCATGCTATGGAAAAGCATACCCTAGTATGGTACACCAATGAGTCTTTGACGAATGAAGGCTAGAAGTCGCGTATCGCGCAATATTCAATGGGAATCTATAAGCATTTACACCATTGTCTTTCAGGCTAAAGTTTGCGACTTAGGCCGATGTGCAGATATAAAAACTTAGACAGGAAGGATACCATCCGTTGGGCTACCATGATCGTGATTGCAGCAACTAGAATAAGCTGCAAGCTGTTTCGAGAAACCCGAGTCAAATTGAAAAAGAAGAAACAGACTGTTACTACAATGGGTATCCTGTCACGCCAATCTCTGTAAAGAACTTGCAGAGAGACTAGCAAGAAACGGTGCTTGGAACACCCAGGCCAGATCTTCTTTGTGGCATTGGAAGACAAACCATGACTACTAACAGAAGAGGAAAGAGTAAGACGAACCACAAACTGAACTAATTATTAAGAAGGTTAAAAAAATATCACATCAGATTGAGATAGGTCAGCTTATTGGATGTAGGGACACTTGCACAAGGCCCAACTGGAGTTCGGGTATAATGCTAAGATCGTTCAGTATAGCCAGCATTATTCTTCAAAGTATCTTCTCAAATGCCTTAGAGAATGTCACCAGCAAACTAATGGGACGGTACGACGACGTGTATTGTACTGGTTTATTTGGCTTTGGTATCCTAATTACCCCAGCACATTTCTATTGGCTTGGGTAATGTAGCCTTAGCAACACAATATATATTTATGTATGTAAAGTCTAATACATTTTGAGCGACGATATTTCATGGTATTTCCGTCGATTTTCTCGAATCCAGGGGATTTTTTACGCCTAATTTGTTTAAATGGCGACTGTACCCCCTGGAAGTTGGACAAATCGGCAGGCTCAGATCTACGTTACATATAGGATTTCCCAAAACTATCTACAATGACAGTGCTCCTGTTGTTAGGTCTTTTCAGATAGCTAGTTGATCCAGATTTTTTAGGTAATCTTTCGTATGCTCATTTTTCAATTCCCATAAACAAATTTTTAGGTGTTTGGCTGCATTATTTAAATTTGCCTGGTCAACTGCTACTTTTTTCATCATTTACACTTAGTTTTTATCTGTCGCCTGAGCTTATCGCTTGATTATGCAGTGAAGAGAAATACGGCTTCATGAATTTCGATGATCAACGTTTCAATCGAAAGTTCTATCTCATTACGAGATTTTAATTATATACCCAATCTAATTCGGTTTTCAAGCCAGTTTTTAAAAGCACTGCAGAAACGTAATATACTATAATTGGTAAGTGATCGAAGTTCAAATAAAAATTCTCTTCAATTTGAAAAATATTCACATTCATAAGTTCGAGTTTTGAGTTGATAGACTGAAAACATTAAAATCTGTCACGGGGGAAGGTAAGATATTGACTTGATCCGACAAACTCCCTCAGACAGTCTTGAGAAAATGTGCATCTTTTGATAAAATTTTATTCCTCTAAATCTTATAGTGCAGTCGTATATTGGTGCTGATCATTTTTGCCCATGGAACATATGGTCTACCACGCCTCCTTGTGCCTGTTACATACATTGCACAAATCTATAATACCCTTTTATACTTTGTGTATAGGGTATAAAAAATATTAAATTTTTCTTGAAATTGAATGAAATTTTAATTGAAATGTCTTCAAAACTAAAAATTGCTTTCAAATGAAAATATACATAAATGGCAATATTTCTTAAATTAAACACGAGTTTTCTTTAAATTTTACTTTTACTGCTTTTTAATTTGTTCTAAATTTATTTATCATTTATACAGATAAATTTATATTTTACAAAATTTCAAAAAACAAAGTAGCTATAATTTAAACGAATCAGAAACCAACTAATTTCCTACCAAATAGCGCCCATTAACACATTGTACACCTATAAAAACTCGCAGTTTTCCGTATTCGATTTTCACATATACATATGTAAAATGCCAAACAATATACAAAAATACAAATCACACAAATAAGTTTATATACACTTAAGTTTTGATTTATTTTCCCATGACAAAATTTGCGAGGAGTCAGCTGTGAAGTTCAGGAAATGAGCAGAAGCAAATTTCAATATCCAAAATAACGCACATATTGCCAGAAAAAGATCCTAATTTGACACATCTCATTTTCCCTGAGCGCAACAAATTTGTGCTCTCTTTAACTGTCAAAGTTTTGCAACTAATCTCTCAGAGCATGCGCCGCAGGAAAACAGCTGATTGGAACAAAGCTGACAACAAATGTGAGTGCGAAAGTGAGGCAACTATTTATAGCGCGGCGCTGCTCCAAATAATATGGTAGCTTTGCTTTTATTTCGGGTTTTTCAAAAGTGACACATAAAGAGCGATATAGAAGAAAACATAGAAACTAGAGGAAAAGTGTGTGTTTTGTTGTTTCCTCTCTTAAGCACGTTTTCGATTTGTTTGTAAACAAATGTGTGCTCAGTATTTACGTTATTTATAGTAGCTGTGGGGGCACATTTAACAATGGGGCTTCCTGGAAGCATATTTAGAATAATTTGAGTGTTTCTTCAAAATGACTGTATGAACTGTATTGTTAACACTTCTGCTATCACATGTGTAGTGTGTGGATCAAACTGACCGATGCACTAAATATTTGGATTATTTCATCATAAAATATATACATATAGGTTTTTTCTAGAGTATAAGCTAATTAAATATTAATCCATAAGTAGTTTTACATACTGCATAAAAATTTCTATAAAGTGTTTAATGTCAGTCTTTCTTTGCACTTTGGTAATATAACGAATTACATGTAAATCCTTCAGACGCAAGAAACACGTGCAGGAAAGAATCAATTTATCGAATTCAAAAGTAACACATTACAAAATTTTAGTTTTTTTTAAAATTTATTTTGAAAAAAAAGAGAAATTTTCAATTTTCGAACCAAAATTTGGAGTTCATTAAACCTCTAACATTCAATAGAATTAAGTTAGATCGCTTGGGAAACATTGATTTAATATTATATTACCATTAATTCGAGCTACAATTAATCTCGATCGGTAGTAAGTTTCACGAGTAGAGAGACTTGAGATTTGTTGACTTTGCAACTTATGTATATCGATTTAATAATTTTAATATAAAATATGAGTATTAAGTGTAAAAATTTAACTAGTCTAACAATTAACGTGTTTCACTCCTATTTCTATTTGTCCAAATTATAATCTGCTTTTTACTCATAAATGCGTTTCGTTGTCCATATAATCATCTCTTATCATCGACTACTTTTATGCTTGCTGAGGCAATTACGATAAACTAGTCTCATAGAGCTAAATCCCTAAATATCTACTGGTTAAATGCTAGATCTTAATGCAGCCCAAAAGGAGCTCCAATAGTGTGTGCTCTACCCGGTTCTTCCAAAGGAAACGTTACCTCTATAATTCATCGCGTAAATCAAATACTCACTTTGATTCTTATATTCAATATTCTATGTCTTATTATTGCACACTTTTCAAATCAAGAAATTTTTGCTCGACTTAACAAAACTCGTTCTAACTTGTTATTCAACTATTTTTGTGTCTTTTTGGAATTCAAAATTTCCTTTATTATTCTCTACAAGCAAAATATTCGTTAAAGTTAAAGTATGTATTCGTGTTTCTCTTCTTCCTACTGCTTATGGGTAAGGATATAGAAAAACTTGTTTCTTTAAATATCTAAAAAAGGCCACCGTTAGTCTGTGCACCAACCATTATCCAAGTACAAAACCCAACTACAACAACACCAACAATCGATAAACACCAATGTAAACTTCAGTGGAAAGCTTTCAGTAATTTGTTGTTCGCCAGATGGAAAGCTAGAATTCCTGCACAGTGTGCTTTTGCGTCTGATTCCTTAAACTCGTTCACGTTGCTGTTGGTCGTTGCGTGTGTGTTGCGTTTTTAGTGAAAAGCTAAGAAAATTCAATTTAATCCAGCAAAGAGATATGTATTTCAAATGAAAATATATGCAAAAGCATCAATAAAGTGCAGCAAGTTGTATGGAAATGCAAGAAAAAGGTGAAATCAAGTGCAAACCAACGTTGAGTGAATATTTGTGAAACGCTTTCGCTTTTCTTCAACTGCGACTAAATTTTTCACACGGCATTAATACATACAGCAGTTCAAGCGCGTGTGTGTAGGTGTGTGTGAGTGTGTGTGTGTGTGACGTATGTGTGTACTTATTACATATGCCTGGGTAGGTCAATCGGTCAGCAATTTGCTGTTGTCCTGTGCATTGTCCCACTAATTTAATCAAACAAAATGGCGACAGTAAGCTTAAGCCCTGCGGCATTGCGCTGGGAAGTATGCAAAAGTATTCCCCAAACAGCTCATAAAAATAACGCAAATTAGTTACAACATTGAGAGCAACGCGCACTTGACCTCGTTTCACTGTATTAATCAAAAGAGCCCACAGACAGAAAGACTATCAGACAGACGAACGGACGGACAGTCAGTACGTCAGTCATTTCTGGTACTGGACCTGTACTTTAGTGAGGCTCGACTTAAGTGATGGATATCCTAGGCACGGACAAAGGAACAATTGGACAGTCATTCAGTGAAAGCCTAATGACCGTGTGTCACTGTCGCTATGGCCACACTTTAACATGCTTTATGCCTACTTTTCAAAATGGCTGCAAAGTAACTTTCTTTGTGCTTTCGCTGCATGAAAAATGAGAGAGACAGAGAGAGAGAGAGAGCGCGCGTTGTTGCCAAAGAGCACGCGAGAGCGTAAGCATAAGTTGACTGCCATTTTGACAGTTGAACAAAATGTTGGACAACAAAGAAAATGTAAACATTGCGTATGTTTTTGTTTTGATGCGCGCACGCATGTGTGTCACACACACAGATACACAAACACACATAGATACACACACACACACAGATACACACACACACACACAGATACACACATGCATACAAGCTTCGATGTATTAGTGTGCATATGCTGATAAACGATAAGCTATCAACGCTAATGGACATTGTGTGTAGTGCAATCGCTTGGAACTAAGTGATATGATTTTGGTTTTTTTTTGTGTGTTGTCACGTAAAATATATAAAATCAATAAAACTAACGATAAATAATTTAGTATCTTAATCCGCAGTTACACTACGCCTCAAAAAAATTGCAGACTTTGTGAAATGCCAAATTTTCTAATACTATATTTACTTTTACTAAGTTATAATTGAAAAAAAGAAAGAAAACTCCACATAACGTCACCGCTAAACGTCCAGTGAAAACGTAAAATATGCACCACCGTCTAGCCATTTAACATTCCTACCCAACATTTTATTGTGGCCAAGAACAAAAAGCTTTTTGCGGCATTTTGCGATGCCAACTGTGTTAGCGCCATTAGTGTGTGTGTGTGTGTGAGTGTGTGAGTGAGTGTGTGTGTGTGTGTGTACTTTTGTATGTGTATGTAAGGCGCTGAGACAAAGCACACCTGTTGATGTTGACCGCATTTAGAAACCGTTTTGGCATTTAGCACAGTCCACTGAATGAAAGGCAAACAAATTGGCAGAGAAAAGGAATTTTCAAATATGAATACAGGTACCAAAAAAAAAGCCACATGGCGTATGTGTTATATTTGTGTGTAAACATTTTTGCAATAGTTTTTGAATTTAGTTACGCTTTTCTTGTTTGTGTGTTTTCATTTCTTTTAATAGCTGTAAACAAATATCATATGCTTTATAGTTTGTACGAATTTTTGATTTAACGCTGAATGCATTTTTATAGCGAGCAAATTTTTTGGTTTTATTTTGCTCACAGTTTGCTAATTTTCGAACATTTCACGCTCTAATAAAAAGTTGATCTGCTATCATATGCTACTTCCAAAGCAGATATCTCCTGATGGGTAGCGTATTATTGTAATTACCTTTTCTGAAAAAGAAAGCCATAAAAGTCGTCCTTAAACAGCTTTTCTTTGGATTTGAAAAAGTGCTATTAGCGACTTTTAGATTGGACTCGATACAGTAGTTTCTTTGCCTCCGATTGGTAGATCAAATCAATCAAATTAACTTAAGACATATTTAGGAAACTTTCCGTTTCGTGTAGGTTTGTTTTTATACTCGTTTGGAATAAGAATCAGTTTTAAAAAACCTTCAAATATTGTTACAACATTTCGGAATTCATAAGTACATTTTCTCTGGCATTATTAGCTTAGATTAGGTTAGAAAGGCTGCCAGCCTATTTTCCTGACACACTTAGATAGAAATACACCGAAATTAAATCTACAATCCCTTTGGGTCTAACTTTGGACAGATCAACTAAGCTGTTTTGGGAGTGTTTTACCAGGTATTCTAGGCTTTTTTTGCAAAGTGCCGGATATGAGAGAAAAGCTGCTTAGCCGATTCTTTTTTTCGTACCAGCAGCTACTAAAAAGGTCATTGTATGTGGCATAAATCAAGTAGAAGCACGCACAACTGCTGAGCATCACATCCGGCTAAAAGCCGTGTACTTTTGTCCAGCAGAGGGACTGTTCTTGATTCTCAAAATTCAGAATTGTATCGTCTGGCTAATGGCATGATGAGCCGGAGCCCAAATCAAGGTGAAACAAACAATCTCATGTAATGATTTACAACAGTTTGTTGCTGATATCCAATTTGATGATGCCAACATTTATCGATTTGATACTCGCTGCTGCCCTTTCCATATTGAGCTGTCCTAAGAAGACTCTATCTCCAACTCAACTGTGTTGCCTTGAACCGTCCGTATAACGGCAGTAAGCGCCCTGGATGAACATTTGCTTCTCTTAATAAGGAGATTGGCATATCTAAAATCTTTCACTAGGATGATAAGACATGAAAATAACCGTGTTGAAACCTGGAAGGGCTCTGCTGCACACAATAGCTCATTTCTCTAACATTGAATGGCGATCAGGGTAGCTAACCAAAAGGCGGCACAAGGAGGCTGAGACAGGTATCACCCTGGCTATTACTAGGATATGGATCATAAACATTCGCCCTGTTTCAGGCCCCTGATGGCCTCAAATCTGTTTCAAAGAGACCAAAGGCGTAGAGGAGTCAGCAAATTCGAAGTTTATTCAGTTGTAAGGCAGATATTAGAGGTAGCTCCTTTCCTTTTTGAGTATGGCATCGAGACCTGTACTTGGCATGGTAAGAAGGCCAACCATGAAGCATAGTTCAGCTGCTTCCTGTACTTTACTGAGGTATCCTATTAAAGTCAATTTTTTTTTTAAATCTCCTAAAGTACGTTGATTTGGTATCTTTAATGTCAGGTTCCCAATGCTCGTAAAGATTATTCGATGCATCTGCTATATCAATATTATTTTGTGGTAAAGTTTGGCAGCTAGAGATATCTGTCAAACCTAGGAGTTGCAGATAGTATAAAATTCGGTTGAAGTAGATTTCTGGCTCAACACCAAGTTATCTAACTACTCAATTTTTCAAGCAAAGACCTTTTAAAAAGCTAAACGCACCAAATCATAAATTTTTTATTTCTTAATTAAACCTCATGACTTCTGTCCCCTGCATTTCCACACATGCCTATCAATTAATATTTATTAATAACGTGAATACCTATTAAACCAACTGGCACACATACATACAAATCACAGCACCATCATCATTAATATTAACAGCTAAACTAATCAAATTTGCCATCATCTGCAAAATTAATTTCATTTCAACAGGCGATCATAAGGAGCATGCATCATCTACGCATTCCACACAACAAGCGCCAAGTCCACAGGAACAACAACAACAGCAACAACATAAAAATAAAAAATATGATGACTTGGATAGTTCTAGTACCAATAATAAATTAAATCATAAGCACAATAGCGATAAGGAGAAAAGCAAAGATTTAACTGCCAGCGTGGTCATCGATGAATCATGTGCAACGGCCAAAAGGAACCAACAACAACAACCACGCATAAGTGCTCTGGAAGCCAGCAGCTCCAAGATACCAACATCAACAACGGCAACAGCATCGTCAACAACGACGTCATCACAACGTAGACGTCAGCTACAATTCCAGCGTCAGAAAGAGGCCAAACATTATAACAATGGCGAGGAATCCAACAATGCTGGCCTCGCCGGCATTGGAGCCGGAGGCATTGTCAGCAGCGGTGGTGGTGAGCTGGTCAATTGTATAGCCTACGATGACAACACTCTGGTTATAGAAAGAAAACCTTCACCCACATCCCCAGCCACAACGCGCCGCTATTTGAAGGCAGATCACAAATCAGAGACACCAACACGCGGCAGTCGCAAATATAATCGCAAGTCGGGCAAGTCGAATAAGGCTGCGCATGTTACCAAGAGCGACCTGGAGGTGGTCATTGTGCAGCCGGAGCATCATCATCAGCATCGTTCCCCTACCATAACATTGCCTGTGGTGGCCACTTCGCCAACGACGGCGACTGTGCTCCAACAAAGGTATTTGCAGCTCCAGCAGGAGCACGAAAAGAAATTCATTTACAATGCAATGCAAGAGTTTGATTATTTGGAACAGACTAGGGCATAGTAAGTTAGCTCAAGACCCCTATAATTCTCGTGAAACTAAGTGTTGTAAACATATGTGTATATTCGTATAAGTGTGTGTAAGGCTATGAAGAAGCATGCTGTTTAAGTTTAACGGAATCAATTATTTACAGTTCGGGCATGTTAAGTTTTAAGTTCATAACAGGTAAAAGCATAATCAAGTCAAATTGAAAGACAACTACACTTTATTGCATTAGAATAATAGAAAATTCCAGTGTGCCTATTTTTTAACACTTTGTTCGCGACTTACAACATAAATATATTGAACTTTTGTGACCGAAATATTTCGGCTATCTGCGTACTAAGCTCAAAGTTACAATAGCATTGCATAAAAAATATGTGCAAATTCTGCTAAAAAGATAGTTTTTGCGTAAATCTTTTTTACGCACGCTGCATACACTAAGATTACGGGGTGGAAAACCATAAAGTGGTATACTATCCCCACATCCCAAATCTTCCTGTATAACTATAATGGCACACACTCAAAAGCTACTGGGTTCTAGGATATTGCTTTTAAATTGAAAGTGAACTAATAAACCACTAGCAATAGTAGTAGAATATAATTTCGGACCCTCCGGATACACATTAAAAAGAGAATCATTTTTTGAACATGGAATTTATATTTTTTAATTTATTAATTTCAACCAACTTGTGAGCAAGTTGTGTTCCAGAAAACGTGGCAATATTTTGATATTTAATGCAAGATGTATTATATGGAAACTAATCGATGTCAAACTATTTTACTGAACAATGGGCCTACTTCACTAAGCTAGAGTTTCCATTTCGGTTTCCATTCGGAACCCACCCAATGGTAAGGTTGAGCAGTTGGAATCAATCTTCGAGCATCCTGTACATGATCGTAAAGAATATCAATGCTATACGCACCTCTTCAATGTAGATTTGTAAATATCAGATCTTTCTGTCAATAATTTAGCACAGAAAGATGGTACTAGATTTGCCTATGGAAGCAAATTCGAGTGAAGTTGCAAAAACAAATGAACGCATTACATTTTTCATAATTTAGAGTCATCTGTGCAGTAAATTTAAATACAAATACGATGAAAATTTGAAATTTTATCCGTATCACTATTGTATGGTTGGTGTGAGTAATGGAAAATCCCAATGATATGCTAACTTACAAACTGGTAACTAACCATTTACATTTCTTATACATATATGAATATGTTTATCGTCGATTCATATATTGTAGCGTCATGGTTGTCAGTTCATGAAAGATGCCACAAGCCCAAAGCCAATGTGCGGGTAACCTCTGTCGTTCCGTCAGTAGGAGGATTAGCGATTGAATGGTTGCCATTTGGAGAATCTATTCCGGTCTTTGTCATATTTCCTTACACATCTTTAGTCCGCTACACTTGTATGGGTAATAACACCATAAGCTCGAGCTTGACAGGCGCACCTGCTTGTTGGATGCTCGAACGCATACTAATTGATTAAATTGGCCTCGCACTGGGGAAAACAGACGCCTTGTGTAGCCGCCCCATCATAAGGAACAAATGCCACTGCATGGTAGCGATAAATAGATACTTATGACCTTATTTGGAAAGAAATATCCATCGGTCCGAAATCCTCCGCCGTCCCATAGTATGCCTTTGTTTAATCCTTGCTCGTTCACACTTTGCAGGGTAATTAGTTACTTGTTAATCCAATACGACCTGTCAACCATAGGTGCCACTTCTGCAGAACCTAGTTCAGCGATCGCATAGCTTTTATTTTAAAGTAACAGTTTCGTAAGCATACTTAAGGTTACTCCGTGAGAAAAAGTTTGCATTTCTTAGTGTCACATTTTATTGGGCCACTGCTACAACATTATGTGTTGTACCATATTGGAAAGAACCTTCGAGTAGAAAGGTTCTCTGTATCTCTAACACTAATATTTCAAGGGAAAACTTTCCGTTTCTTTTAAAGCTAAGACATTTAATTGGAATACAACATGATTACGTATCGCAATTAGTTTTAAAACAGTTTTTTTTTGCAAAATTAACCTTAAAGTAATATATATTGAACTTTTTACCAAACAGCAATTGGAAACTTTAGTTAAAATTGGCCTAAAGACATTATTGTTAAAACGGCTGCTTAACTTAGCAGTAACTCTTATACCAAATATTAAAGGAAGTATTGTTAAACCTTCTATCTTGGTTACTTGTGTGACTTGATCTCCAGTTACACAAATTATGAATACCAATACCAACTTTTAAGATCCGACATTAAACAAACATCCCAAAAACTCAAAACCATTAATTCGAAATATGCTAATATATGTTTCCTTTGCTCCATCTACAGCTGCCCACTGGAAGCTGTTGTCAGCAACGACGAGCTTTCGACCAACAACAGCACGCCTTGTACAGCACCTGGCGATCTCTACAGGAAGCGTTCTTCCAATACTGAGCTAGCGCTCAGCACGGTCACTAGCCAGATAGTCAACAACAGTGCCTACAAGCTAGACTTCAAACAGCGACGTCACAAAAACAATAACTCCAACAGCGGGCCAGCCGGTGCAAACGGAGGCAACGGTAAGCGACGCAAATCCTCCTGCACTTCGTGTGGAGGCACCAGTCAACGGTTAACGCCCGAAGAGGCGCTCGCAGCGGCGCAATCGGCGGCGGCGGCAGCGGCCACAGCCTGGCAGCAACAGCCGCAGAATAGTGTAACCAGTGCAGGCAGCACGAACAGCAGTTATAGCAGCGGAGCACGCGACGACGAGAGTAGCTACAGTGCCATAGGAGGTGACAGCAGCAGCAGTAATAGCTGCAACTGTGACATCACCGGGGATAACAGTACGCTGCATGGTTTTGGAGTGGGTGACGTCAGTAGTTTTATAGGCGACGACTGTGACGACGACGAGGACGACGTTGGTGCCGAGGGCGATCTTAGCTCGCAGACGCTGCGCACTGCAGCGATTGTAGCAGCTGTAGCTGCTGCCAAGGCAGAACGTAGTGGCAAGGACAAGGAGCAGACTGACTGCGAGAGCTATAGTGAGAGAAGAGTATGCTCCGGAGAGGATGCTGACGATGTGGCCATTATTGGCAGTGTGCGTAACGGCAAGGACGATTCACTTGAGGATGTGGGTGATGTTGATGACAACGCAGATGTTATCATAAGAAAAAATACGCGCAACCGACCGTCTATAAGAAGGACATGTAGAATAACCGAAGAGGACGACGACGACGACGAAGCAGCAGCAGACTTAGACTTAGAGGACGACTTAGGTGAGCCCGAGGGCACCACTATTGATATTGATGAACAGGAGCAGCTGGCAGCTCAACAAAACGCAAACGAAGCCGACGACGACGAGGACGACGAAGGTTGCGAATACTACGAGGAGGAGGACGATACGCAGGCCTTCTCACCCTTTTATTCCAGCTCAGCGGAGCTTATAGACAATTTTGGTGGTGCGGGCAAATTTTTTAATATAATGGATTTTGAGCGTGGTGCCGCCGGCGGTGGCACCTTTACGCCCAATGGCAATGGTGGCGCTTCCGGTGGAGCGGACATGTCTACTGCCAATCGCTATGGCGAAACGGAAATGGTTGGCGGCAATAATATTATGGGTATGTAGCTGTTGCCACTAACTGTCTCTGCTGCTTGACTAACTCATTGAACTGCAGGCATCGATGGCATGGGCATTGCAAACATTCCGGAAACAATGAATGGCACTACCATTGGACCCAGTGGCGTAGGTGGCCAAAAGGCTGCCGCCGCTGCCGCTGCTGGCCAAAAGAGACCACTGCGTCGCGGCAAACCCCAACCAGATCGACCACAGCGTGCGCTTTTCTGCCTCGGCCTGAAGAATCCCATTCGTGCGCTTTGCATACGCATTGTCGAATGGAAGTATCCTTTTAACAGAACGCACCATAATACTAATCAATCGTAGTTCCCTTGGGGATCGAGGAATGCGGGTCTTATCGGTTTTTTGGGTGCGATATAAAATCTGTGTTACATTGACCGGAATGTAAACTTAGAGTCACCCAATACCTGGATCATTTAACGAATACTGTGAGGGATTCGATTACCGCCGATCATCAGATCATAATTAAAAAATAAAAACATGTACGGTTAAGTTTATAGACATGGCCAAGTACTCGATTAACCAAATTAATAGGATTTATTCGTACCTATACTAATATTAGAAAAAGCTAAAAAAGACAATCCATTTCGATTCAAAAAGGCTATGCTTTAAATATGAGGTCCTCGGTATGTTAAACATCGAAGTTAAGTATTATTAAATGCGTGCTCTAGCTCACTTATGTGCTAGTTTCATCTAGTATACGTGTATGGCGTTACGGCATATTAGCGTCACGGCACGTAAAACGATCTTACCAAGCACACGCCGATGTTTCACTTTAAAAACTTTTCCCAGCTTTGTTTTTCATACTCGATGTATGTACTTAAAATCGGTTAATCGGCTTCGGTGTTACTACATGAAAAAAATCGTAGTTCGTTAAGTTTTTGGAATCTTAGAGATTACCTCTTTTAATAATGGCTCAGTGCTTTGCTTAAAACTCGTTTTTTCTACAATTCTTCAATGTTATCGTCAATTTTATCCAAATCCAAATAGTCTGAAATACATTCCATAATATTGCGCGACCCCCAAGCGAATTACAGCTTGATTTTGGTAGAACTTGTAGTACGCTGGTTTTCCTTAATCCAAGGCTTAAACCTCCAACACGCTAGACCATTTGAATTTCTCATTTTGTTAACAATTTTCGCCAATTGTGTTGCCTTGGCTGTGTATACGCCGTATCCAGGCAGTGATTCGAACGTGACGAATCAAACCTTGGTAAGTCAAAGTCGGCCCAATTGTAGCGCCCAAAACTTAATAATATGAATTATGGTTTTATTAATCAATATAAAATTCTTTCCTATATTTCTATGCAAAATATCATAACCATTCATTACATCATGCATCACCCACATCTTAAATTGCACCCACACCAACAACAAAAACTTTAATATTATGTGACAAAATGGTACTAAAACGCCGCACAAATACAAAATACACAATAGGAAAAAGTCGAATATGTATTCCTAGTTATATTCACAGCGGAATGTGTTATGAAAATTTTAGCATATGGTTTTATGTTACATAATGGTGCATATCTAAGAAATGGATGGAATTTATTAGATTTTACAATTGTAGTTATAGGGTAAGCATACAAAATATGCCCAGTTAAAAGCGCAAAGCGCCGTGGCCAAGCTCTAAAGCCGGTCCTATTTTTAACCATTTTCTATGTTACCTTATGATCCAATTTAACACAACCAAAAAAATATCCAAAAAATATGAAAAACCAATCAAAAAAATATTTCCATGACGACTGAAACACGTATGAAATTGTATGCCAAAATTTTTGCAGTATGATAAGTACAGCACTGTCCAATTTGATGAAGGAAGGCTTCGATGTGAAAGCTTTGAGGGCCTTTCGAGTGCTGCGTCCACTGCGGCTTGTCTCGGGTGTACCAAGTAAGAGCTTCTTATCACTAAATGTCCTGTAGAGCAAATAAACGACAAAAATAACTACGGTATTCGTAGTTAACTCGTACACTGCACAAATGTGACTGAGTTGTAGAGTCAATGAACGGAGCAAACATTCGATATATTTTTCGATAAAAATCATTTTTTTCTTACTGTTACTCTTTAAAAGGAAAAGATTAGGCTTCTTTAACCTGACTTTAATGCAAAGCAAATTTTTGTTGCTTTATAATATAAGTTGATATGGCTTAAGTATGTGGGAACTTCAGTTTGGTGTTAAAAGGAACATTCGTCTATTCGTCAAAAAGTTTTAAGCATACTTTAATAAGGTTGTAGAAACGTTTACTCGAGAAAATTTAAGGTTGAGGAGAGGATTGGATGCGATTAGATGCGATGAGATGAAATTATGTGAGGAGAGGCGATGTCGAGCGGAGCTCAAGGATTCAAACATTTGAGATGCAAAACGGCGATTTTCTAAGACAATATTTGTATAGAAACAAGCGAAGTGGCAATCTCTGGGTTAGTCCAACAGTAAAATATGATATGTATGAGAAAACCAATGATGATTCCACTAGTCCCAATTATGTGCAGTGTACTTTAAATGCTTTCGTATTGTATTATATGTTTATATGAATGTTGTGTGTAGTAACCACTTTTTTATGTAAACCACTATATTTGGCAATTCATACGCTTTCTAGGTCTACAGGTTGTGCTTAATTCAATTTTAAAGGCCATGGTGCCATTGTTCCACATTGCACTACTGGTCATATTCGTTATAATAATCTATGCCATTATTGGCCTAGAATTATTTTCTGGTAAATTGCACAAATCGTGTCGAGATCCGGTAACAGGTAAGCGCTTTTAGTTTTCAATAGTACGAATATCATTCAATGTCTTGAATGCCACCAGATATGTCGCATTAAAATTCAACGTCCAAAAAGCTCTATCAATAGTAGATTGGCGCACGGAAATGTGGGTTCTACCCGCCATACCCATGTATACACACATGTAAAATTCCGTAGTTAGTCAAAAAATACATAACCATCCAAAAAGAACAAACAAAAAAACCAAGATATGCCCAACACAAATACAAAGTACACTAGTTCACAACAGACCCAAGATTTCCGTTGTGCGTTTAGAGTGTAGCTAATCTACTAGTTAATGGAGCTGTTGAAGATTAAATGAAGACAAAGTTAAATATGCCAAAGCGTCATGTTCCGCAAAACAAAAAACAGAACAATATAAAACAACAGGCACTTCATAGACATGTCATATCAGCCCTCATCTCATAAATGGCACCACTAATGCATAAAGCTAAAAACAAAATCCCAAAAAAAAAAAAAAAATCTAGGTGACTTTGAGGACGATCCCCGACCCTGCGGTTCGGGCTACGCTTGTCCCAATGGCATGAAGTGCTATGACGACTGGGAAGGACCCAATTCGGGCATTACAAATTTTGATAATTTTGGACTAGCCATGTTGACGGTGTTTCAGTGTGTTACACTCGAGGGCTGGACGGATGTTTTGTATTATGTAAGTACAAATATAAAAAAATATTGGTCCACCCTAAAATCCAGCAATATTAATCATTATTAGTATATGATTACACTTGTTAAATATAACTCCTTACATCACAATCAAATATTCAAAATTAATTATTGCATTTTTAGGGTGGACCAAACATTCAGTTTTGACCTAATTTTGAACAATAAACCCATATTATGTCGAAAGTAGCTCAAAAGAAAAAATATTTTTTGGTTCACCCTAAAAAAACTCCAAAGTGTAACAAATGTTGAGTACAAGACTTCAAAAATTAAAGCTATGAAATGACATTAGTTTTAATGGATATTTCGCGTGAACCAAACCACCATGAGGCTTGAGCAAACTTTACAACACTTATGATTTTCACAGATACAAGATGCCATGGGCAGCACTTGGCAGTGGATGTACTTCATATCTATGGTCATCTTGGGCGCCTTTTTTGTCATGAACTTGATTCTCGGTGTGTTGTCCGGTGAGTTCTCCAAAGAACGTAACAAGGCCAAAAATCGCGGTGATTTCCAAAAGTTGCGCGAAAAACAACAAATTGAGGAAGATCTGCGTGGTTATCTCGATTGGATTACCCAAGCCGAGGATATTGAACCCGATGCTGTGGGCAGTCTGATGAACGATGGCAAAACCAAACAGCCCAACGAAATGGACTCACAGGAAAATCTCGGTGAGGAAATGCCCGAAATGCAGCAAACTGAATCACGTTGGCGTAAGATGAAAAAGGATTTCGATAGGGTTAATCGACGTATGCGTCGCTCTTGTCGTAAAGCTGTCAAATCGCAGGCTTTCTACTGGTTAATCATAGTGCTGGTGTTCTTGAATACTGGCGTTTTGGCCACGGAACACTATGGTCAGCCTTTGTGGCTCGATGAGTTTCAGGGTGAGTGCTCACTTAGTAATAAAAAGTATTAACAATGATGAAAACTTAACTTTTATCCCATAGAGTATGTGAATATCTTCTTCATTGGGCTTTTCACCTGCGAAATGTTGCTGAAAATGTATAGCTTAGGTTTTCAGGGCTACTTTGTGTCACTATTCAATCGCTTTGATTGTTTTGTGGTGATTGGTAGCATTACAGAGACCCTGTTGACAAATACGGGCATGATGCCACCCCTAGGCGTTTCAGTGTTGCGTTGTGTGCGTCTCTTGCGAGTCTTCAAAGTGACCAAGTTAGTAAAGTACTTTATAGTTTTTAACTGCAACATAACCTCACTTTTGTGCTTCACCACTTTTAGATATTGGCGTTCTCTATCAAATCTTGTGGCTTCCTTATTGAACTCTATACAATCGATTGCTTCACTTCTGTTACTGCTCTTCCTGTTTATTGTGATATTTGCGCTTTTGGGCATGCAAGTTTTTGGTGGTAAATTTAATTTCGATGATAAAGTCGAAAAATCCCGCTCAAACTTCGATAGCTTCTGGCAAAGTTTGCTGACGGTGTTTCAGGTAAGTACTCGAAACGAAAACGCCTATTTTGCACGTATAAATAAAATCGGATTTGCTTTTAGATAATGACTGGTGAAGATTGGAATATGGTGATGTATGAGGGCATTAATGCCTACGGTGGCGTTTCATCCATTGGTGCCTTGGCTTGTATTTACTTTATTATATTGTTTATTTGTGGTAATTATATACTGCTAAACGTGTTCTTGGCCATTGCCGTGGATAATTTGGCCGATGCAGATTCATTGTCCGAGGTGGAAAAGGAGGAGGAGCCGGTATGTATACTCACTTAATCGAAACAATAAGTATAACAGTCACTGGTTCAATTTAAAATCATACTTCATATTTTGTTTAACGGCTGAAATACTTTCGGAATGGAGATTCAACCGTTCAGCCTAAAATTCGGTCTAGATTTTCGATAAGGTTTAAATCTTTGAAATGGACAATTTGAAATCTACTTATATTGGTCAACCATTACAGTTACCACTTAAATTCGCTTCTAAAATACAAATTCCATACAAACTATTTAAAAATGTGAATATTTGTTTATACAACAGCTTGAGGATGGAACCATGAAAAAATCTCACAGTCCCACGCCTACAATTGATGGTGAGGATGATGACCATATGGATATCGATATAGACATGGAAAACAATGAAATGGACGATGACAAAATGTGCGTAATTGTTTCCAAGAAGTTTTAGAAAAGTTAAAAAACTTTCTCATTTAGGGATCACGAAACGCTAACCGATGAAGAGAATCGCGAAATGTGCGAGGAGGAGCAGGAGGGTATGTTTTTCTCAGCTTATTACTAACTTTATCTAGCTCTAAGAGTACTTCTTTAAGTAAGCTCAAAGTAAACTTATAGTTTAAGATTGATCGAAACTAGCACTTAAGTAAGCCAATATAAAATCTAGGCATCAAATAACTAACCAAATGAAACCGAAATTCATGCTGCTGACGCTTACAAATTGTAATTGGAACCCACACACATATATATGTATTAATATAAAGACTCCCAATCTGAAGCATCAGCACGAGTTACTGCACGACCTCGGCGTTTATCTGAAGTCAGCATGAAGAAGACTAAAAAACCCATACCACGCGGCAGTGCATTTTTCATTTTCAGTTATACAAACAGGTAAATCTACACTGAGCGAAATCACACTAGCATACATTTTGTATTGAAAATTTTTTCAATGTTTTTCTGCTCCTTTGACTGGTTGCATGTGCATTATGAATTTTAAACTATAATCGACAATCCACTCGATTATTTCCTATCGAGCTGCATATTTGTTTATAAGTAATTGTAAATAATTTTGAGTTGTATTTCATAATTTTCTTATTAAGTTTTTGTTTGATTCCAAATTTGGATATTGGCAAAACAATTTTTCTTACAATATTTGAATACTTTTTGGAAATGCTAATAACAATTTGTTATTATTAAATGTCAAAGTTAAAGTTTAAAGTTTTAGTTCGATTTTAATGCATAGATACTTCCTTTAACTTTTAATATTATGCCCCATCAAATTTTCGTTTTTTGGCTTGAATATTTTTGTAGCATTTTTTGATATTTAAAGAATGTTTGAAGTCTTTTAATTCGTCATAAATTGCTTATTACTATGGAAGTTCTAGTCATAAGCATCTAGATTCAAGAAAAATACTGTTATGTACAAACTAAGTGTAACACCCCCCTGATATCTCTTATTTACTTTATACAACTATAAATAGTAAGTAGTAAATAGTAATATAATAGTAATTTCCACTGTTTTTTTAACTATTCCGTCTGATTCGTCATGCACATAATAAGTTTATGAAACTGACACGAATTTTGAATACCTAAATAGGTTAATATGTACTATAAGAGCCACTTTCTCAAGTTGCATTTAACTCAAAATATAAATAGATCTCTTCATAGGAGTATAATCTCTTTTCAAAAACGAATTTTTTAATTTAAATGTCATTAAGTAGCAGTTGCATCAGCAGAAACAAAAAAAAATTCAAAAACACTGTAAATTATCTGGGCTTACATCGTAAAAACGACTTGAACACTCACGGGACGCCTGGCAGGTCACTCAACCGTGTATTCTGCTTAACTTGGCTTAGTGTGGTGCAATAGTGATGCTACCACAAAAAAAAAAAACACCAACTACTTCGATTCACTCTCACTGCTAATAAAGCACACAAAATCACTCACAAACGTAACACCATCTGAACGTAACACCATTCATGCGTTACACCATGCGAGCGCATAAGCAGTTCTCGTTACGCCATATAAGGCGGTTGTAATCTCAAAGCGCTCTTGAAAATGCTGCACTTAAGAAAATGGGTGCCTTGAAAAGCTTTCACAAAATGGTACGCAGCTGCATTCCGAAACATGCATTTTCGTGGGGGACGAGTCACATACATAAAGAAATAAATACTAACTTAGCTTGAAGAGTTCAGACCTTAAGTTTCGAATAACTTAGAACTTATGTGAAATTGTCTATTATAAGAAAAACTTGTTTCGAAAACTTTATTTTATGAATTATATGAGTTAAAAAATTGTGTAAAAAATATTTTTTTAACAATATTTCGTTAACTACTTTTAATTAAAAAATTATTTTATGCGTCAAATGTCTTAAAAATTTAAATTTTACTCCTCATTAATTTTTAAGTTATTTCTTATAAAAACCAAATAAGTTTTGTATGCTAAAATAATTAATTAAGCTCTACATTTAATATTTATATTCAATTTCATTGTTTAAAATTTAATCTTTATTTCTGAATTGGCGTTGCAACAAAAATTACAAAATTTGATTTTATATAGTTGATGAAGAAGGCGTGATAACGGCACGCCCACGCCGTATGTCTGAGGTTAATACGGCTAACAAAATTCTACCGATTCCGCCGGGCACATCATTCTTTCTTTTCTCACAAACAAGCAGGTTTTTATGTTTTTGTTAATTATAGAAATTTTAAAAATCAAAATTTTCCAAGAAAATCCCTCAATTAAGTGACTGTCTTTGTGTGTGTATATGTGTCTTTTTAACTGTATCTTTATTATTTTTTACAACTATCGAAAAGTGTGCCCAAAAATGTTAATAATTTTAATTCGAAATATGGTAACCCTAAAAATTGTGCCTAAAGTACCTAGCCAGTGTGTCCTTATCTTTTGTTTTAACCAATTTTTTTTTTAGATTATAAAACACTTATAATTTTTGTACTTTAAATTGCTTTGTCTATACAGGTAGCTCCCAAATACAGCTTACCGCCTGAAGTTTATGTTCTGCATGTTTAGCTGTCAATTAGCATGTTTTCCAAAACCTTAAAACAAACTCTTAACTGTCAGCTGCTTTAACTTACATTTAAATACCTAAATCTTGTGACTATTTCCACAGATTTCGTGTCTTCTGCCACTGGCTCTGCAATCACAGCAATTTCGGCAATATTATACTCTGTTGCATTATGTTTTCATCCGCCATGTTGGCAGCCGAGAATCCTTTACGAGCTGACGATGATCTGAACAAAGTAAGTAGCTCCTGTAGCGAGTATTGCGTACCTTGAGTGGCAATTGTATAATGCTGTAAGTTTTAACCGAGGCTTTACTGTACTGCACCTGAACCTAACGAATTGCTAAAAATGTATACTCCACATGCAAACCACTTTCAATTCTACTCATTCACTTTGCAGGTACTCAATAAGTTTGATTACTTTTTCACGGCAGTTTTCACAATAGAACTGATTCTGAAATTGATTTCTTATGGCTTCGTGCTACATGACGGAGCCTTTTGCAGATCCGCATTTAATCTATTAGATTTACTTGTGGTCTGCGTTTCATTGATATCTTTAGTATCCAGGTAAAATTATATGCACTACTCTAACCCAGTAGTTGATAATACTTCTGGAATATTTATAATACATCGATTTCAACTGCAGTTCGAATGCGATCTCAGTCGTGAAAATTCTACGTGTGCTGCGTGTGTTAAGGCCCCTCAGAGCTATTAATCGTGCCAAGGGTCTAAAGGTAAGACCCACACTTTAAAGCTATAATGTTGAATTCTTACTACTTGCTCTTCACAAGCTTCTATTAAACATTTATTTAATTTTGATTTTTTACAAGTTTTTGTTTTTAATTTTTTATTTTAACACTCATTATTGAAACGAGTTGAAACACATAATAATTTTTGACAGCTTATCAGAAAATTAATTTATTTTTGCTTTAACAACAAAAACTGCCAAACAACAGTTCAATTTGCGGTTTTGGGTCATAAAAAAAAGAGTACAACAAAAAAAACCTTGAAATGCTGGGTGTAGGGTGCACCACAACTCTCTTACTGCTGAACTATACACTGCAAAAAACGAGGAGTTTCAAAACATACTTATTTTGAGTTAATTGTTATTCTAATATATCTAATGAAAATGGGCGTGGAATCAATATGTGTGACAACATAGGGGCGTGGCTCAAGTATTGTTAAACTATGCCTATATGTGAATACTAATTGCTGAGTGCCAACGTAATACAAACCAAAGCAAATTAATCCTTTATACCGTTATAAAATTAGTCTTTAGCATATAACTATTTATTTTTTATTTATATCGGATTATATATATATAATATATATCATATCGTATACAGCATGTTGTTCAATGTGTCATAGTCGCTGTTAAGACTATCGGAAATATTGTGCTCGTCACATGTCTACTGCAATTCATGTTTGCCGTTATAGGAGTCCAGTTATTTAAGGTATGATTTTATTTTTAAGGTCTCTATTTTATTTGCCTTCTTCTTATGTAGCTTTAGTAGGCTTCATTTTGATCTTAATAGTTATATTCATAAGAAGTTTACCTTGAGTTTCATAGCTTTGTAATATAGTCAGAACTTTTTTGATGTTCAGATTCCTTTACAAATCTTTCGTATCTTTACATAAAACTTTAAATAGCAAAAGATGCAAGTTTTTTAGCATATTTTACTTGTAGCGCATAGTGCAAGTCTGTGAAGCTGTGGTTACACTGTCTTCTTTTTCAATATTATATGAGATTCCTTCATTCGTTTATGCTAAAGCCGAATCCGGCAACTGGGTATCGTGAAAACAATTTCGAGCTTCATCGAAACCCCCAAACGCGTTTAACTCGCTATAACTCGTGATGAGTTATAACTTAAAGATAATTTCTGGGTTAAGCCCGAAATCGCTTTCACCCCTACTGCAACTTGTCGTTATGCAAGATATAAATTTAAACCGATTTTCAGTATCCCCCTTACGTAAGTCAATTTTCAATGACGCTGCAACGAAAACAAAACTCTTTTTCCAGAAAAACTCTTTTTCCCACATCATATGGACATAAAATGTGAGCCCCGCCTCTATCATATCCTTAAAGTTACAACATGACTTGTCATAATGTGACAACATCTGCTGTGAAGGCCTCATAAAGATGTTTTCTCGACTCAAGCTGTGGCTCTTGGACTTGATCTAGAAAAACATCTTTCTAAGAAGATAAGATGGCTAATATCATATATTGAATGTAGGAATCTTATTAGGTTTAACGGTTTACTATTTTGCGAATCACCGAATCTGGTACAGACTAAACAAAAAATCTATTTCCGCATGATTTCCGTGTAAACTCAAAAGACAAGAAATTTAACACTCTTTTATTACCCAGTGTAAATCTTCAAGAGTCTCCAACTATTATACAAATTTTATATGGTGTAAACACAGCTTACAATGACCGATCTCAGTGTCTTCTTAGTTCTTTGTTATTTATAAGATCTTAAAATTAAAATGGTCGTTGAAAAGTAGTAAAGTTGATTACTTGATTGAGCGGAAATTATATACACAAATTGTAAGTAAAAGAAGTAGGAATATAGCGTAATAGTAGAGATTATAAGCTAGAACTTAGTTCTGGAAAACATTAGGAAATTTATCGTATTTTTAGAATGTTTATCTAATGTAATTTTTATTTTACTGTGTATTTTTTGGAAATGACTTTGGGTGCACACTAAATTTTTTAAATTTTACTAACAACTTGTTGTTTTTCCAATTGTTTTGAGTTTGAGTTGCTTAACATGATTTGTTACATAAATTAACAAAATTTCTAATAATTTGTACAAAAATTTACAATTATTTATTTATAACTTTTGTCTAACCAAAAACACAATTGAAAGTGTAAATATCTAATGTTAATATGCCTAAAGTATTGCTTATTAGTGCCTAGCAAAAACTGTGTACATTTTGAAAATATTCGTGATCTTATCTAACCATAAATAACGACAATACGCTTTAGAGACAAAAGCCTGAAAATAAAATACTGAAGAATTTAGCGTTTGATTTTATATAGTAGCAGGCGTTACTCAGCCTTTAAATACTTCTTACTTTATAAGCATCAATTAACTCTACGATATGTATACACTTTTTACTCAATTCTTACTTATAATACTTCAGAGCAGTGCTGCAAAATTTCAGAAATTTCTATTTAAATTGCTTCCGAGCTGCGAAACTATCGATAGTGGCGCCACTACGCGATGTTTTCTATAGTTTTAAGAAAATTATTTGATAGTAACGATAGTACCATGGATTCGAAAAGATTTGATAATACCGATAGTTCTATGGTATTTTTACTTCCTACTTTCCTAACCTTGGCCAATGGACGGGTAAACTTTCGATTGTGAGACACAAAAAAAAAAAAAATCGATTGCCTAAGCCTATAGGTAAATTTAAATCATTCTTGTTTCTTTCTTCGAATCTCTGAACCAATTGCTTGGTTGGCATTAATGAATTAAAATTGTCTCCTTAGCTTACTTTATTCAGTTAGCCTAATAACCAACCAAGAATATTTTTTTAACAACAGCAATTTTTCGTTTATGTGTATAATAGTCAGTAAGAAAATAGATTCAATTCCTTATTAACGAATAATTCATCTAAGAAAATTAAATTTATTATCTAGGAAAATTAAAAATAACTAAATCAAAATACGTTCCAAAATAAAGCTACTTTATTATAGATTTATATCGATTATTGTTGTCCATACTTTAATTTTCTTGAAAACTAATGTGTGTTTTTCGTAGCAATTTTAAAGCAAATTAAGAATTTTTCTTGAAAATTTGTATCTCACTTTTAACTTTTCTTCATACACATTGTTATATTCTTGATTCCTTAACAATTATATCGTTATTTTTTCAAATGTTTCAACACAGCAACAAGCAAAAATTGTAAGAAAAATTGTTTTCTATACTTTGGAATCTATAGATTTCTTGAATTACATTTTTATTTATTCCTTTCACGTTTGCGAGCAGAATTGAGAATTTGTGCTGAGTACTTTTATTCTTGGAGCGAACAAAATTTCAAAAAAAGAAAGTGTTTCGCTGCGTTATTCGCTTTGAGCGAATATACCTTTTCTGGTCAATTTTGGAATCGCTCATTTCGAATCTGGTTTCGAAGTCACGACTGATCGAGATGAACTATTTTTCGAGTTGAGGCCAATTAAATATCCAAAACGGTTTCCAGATTCGAAAATTGCGAACCTAAATTTAACATAAAGGTATGTTGTAGACAAAGGCTTTCTTTTTATTGCATAGCTTAAGCCCTCGATGTGGAGGTAGAGATAGGAGAAGTTTCAGTACGTTCTCCGATTATGCTTGAGACATTGAAACACTTTTATTGGTACTTTATTATCGATAGCATCAAATCTGTTGAGACTGATGGTACTATCGATATTGTAGACAATTTTGCAGCTCTTCTATAAATACGGATATTTCTTTAACATTTGGTATTGGCATAAAAGATATTTCGGTGCATTTTATTATAATAATTATAAAAAAAAAACTAACCCAACTATATAATATCGTGTCTGTTTGTATAAAACATGAAGTAAAAATAAATTCCACACCCATTTTCTGCGTTATCTACTTTTATACCACAAAAACCATATAATTACAAAATTACATGGAAAATCGCAAACTCACACGCACACCCCAGGCACACGCACACCAACACACCTACCATTTTTTCAGTATAACTGTATTTTCTTAAAAGTGTTAAAAACCATTTCAATATAGCATCATTAAGCGATCAACCTTGCACCCTAGCATCAAGGCAACAAATCTACATATAAAAACCATTCCAATTCTACTGTATTAAAGCAAAATCCCAATAACCCAATAAAGGTGTATAAAAGTTATAGAGCAGCAGACTCCGTGCCAAAGAGTAGTACATATTGAACTTTCCTATTAACACATTATTTACTTATCGTTTATTAAAACAATATTAAAACTTTATTTGCTCTAATTTTCTCTTATCAGCCACTCAAAAACACTTACACATAATTATAAATGCCGCTCATTATTTTTTAGTTTTTATCGCAATAGTCTCATTAAATGCTATAAAACATATACTTTTAGCTAAAAAAAAAAAAACCAAAACCTCTCAGTATAAGCCCCTTTTAAATGTATTTTCTTCTTTTTCTCTCTTTTTCAATATGTTTTTCAAATCTATTGCCAAACACAACAAACTGTGTGTGTCACATTTGCTTTGGCAATATGTAAAAATTTAATTGAATCCAAAAAAAAAAAAACTTTCGATTTCATTGAAACTATTTCAAAAATGCGGCCTTTCAAATACGCTGTTGCATTATCCAAACATTTACGAACTAAAAAAATACAAAAAAAATCATGCCTACGCCTGTCAAAACCCCACGCGCACACACACACGCCTTTAAAACTACAACTTATATTGGCTACACTGCAAAAAATTGTATGCTCATAATACAGTACGTGGTCAAATGCGTTGTAGTTGCTATCAAAACTATTGGTAATATCATGTTGGTTACATATTTGTTGCAATTCATGTTTGCCGTTATTGGAGTACAGCTCTTTAAGGTAATTTCTTTTGAATTTATTAAAAAAAAAATTAATGTACATCGAAGTTGATGACTTCGTTGTATTGGTGAAGGGTATTTAGCAACGGCTTTAAGTGTGCGCTTTGGAATCGATGATAAACAGAAACCAAAATTAAATACTGCTTTTTATGTGTGCTTCAAGTAATGTGTGTTTAGTATTTTAATACTGAAATCAAACAAACAACGTCGAATTCTTAAGTGGCCTACAGCAAAAGTTTGGTAAATGGTAAAATCTTTCAGAAGAACTCTTAGTAACAAATAAAAAAACGCTATGCTTGTCAAGGAAACTCATTAAATTTCATGAAAAACTATTCAAATAGCTTTAAAATCACGATAAACTTAGCAGCTGTTACATATACTTAATGTACTAAAATCTCATTAGAGTTTAATATATTTTGATATTATATTATATATAACCACCTCCAAAAAAAAAAGCTACCAACAATTTTTGCCAGTGAGTTCTGATCTCAATATTTTGCCAGCCATTTATATATAGTTAGCTCTAATCCCTTAGCTAGACGCCGCTAAGCAGCTTGCTACCTGTAATATACTGTTCTTACACTCAAAAAAAAAACTTTGTATGTATTGTACTAAGCCCCGAAATGTATGTTAACCCCTTGCATATATATGGTCTGTAAATAATGTGCTGTCGTTTTCGAGTTATTAAATACTTACCACTAAAAAGATGTTGTGTCCGCCCAAAGCACAAAAAAGATACAAAAAATAATTGCAGTGTATGTAATTGTTTTTGCATATGAAACACCCTGTATGTATATAGATACTATATAGTGTAAAGTATGCTGCAGTTATCGTAAAATAGAGTTAGGTCTTAGTTAATAGTACAATATAAGCTGCAAGTTCAGCAAATGCTGGATTACTTTTCAAAATAATCATATATAATATTAACATATCTCAATTTTTTGTCAATACCCCGCTAAAAAATGTATACAGGGCAAGTTCTTCAGCTGTTCGGATGGTTCCAAAATGGTTGAGGAGGAGTGCCAGTGAGTATAAAAGAAATTAGTCTATAAAAAGGGCTGCAAGCTGAATTGGAACGATGTGAACAACGAACTTATTGCAAAGAAACTGGAACTGAAGTATTCTAGTAAATGAGCGATATGATACCGAAATTACTAGTTCTACATTCCAAACCGGAACCTGAACTGAAACATTCAAATGAAGTTCTTTTTTGACACAAAAAAAATTCGTTATAGCAAGATAAGAATATTCATAGATTCATTCATTATCAAGATATTTAAAACTTTTCGCACCCCTCTTTCCTAATCACAATTTAACGACATAACCCCCCCTCCCACCGCACTGTGACGTCATAAATCGCTAAAGCTAAGCCACAAAAACGTATTTTTAATTGTAGCTTTTGACTATCTCATTGTGACGTCCCTTACCTGGAGCCCCCCTCTGTTACACAAATTACAAATCGTTATAATGTAATGATATGATAACCTTGACAAAGGTCTTGCTTTAAATTTTAAACTCTTCCAAATACCATTCATTCGCTTCTATAACTGCCATTTCCAGTTTCTAGTAAGCTGAGTTTTCTTGGTTGTGCGATTTGTGAAGTCACATTAGGTGATGGGTCCAAGTGGCGAGTGGGGGGACTTAAAATGTTCATAATGTGGGTGACGGCATGTATGAACAGACCCTTAAAAGTTTCGGTTATGAATGCATCTTTCGAATGAGCTGTTCAGAAAACAAAATTTTGACCAATGCCTATTCAAATCGGTAAAGTTAAAAAGTTTTGAATTTCTAAAACCAACCACGAGTTATATATATGTCGTGCCTTTAATAAAAAAAAAATCGGTTTCAGTAATAAAATATCGATAACGGACGTATTTATAAGACTCTTAATTACAATTACCATTTCGAGTATCACTTTAAACGGTTCAAATCGATTTAATACACCGTCTTATTCTCTACATAATCGACCCCATATTGTAATAATGTCTCCTGAGCCGAAGAAAGCTTGCAGCCTTAAACAAGATTTTGTTTAAGAACATAATACTTACCTACACTGAACTACAGCGGCACCTATCTAATCTATGAAGATGGAGATGTGCACAAGCCGCGTCTCAAGGATCGCGAATGGAGCAATAATCGTTTTCATTTTGATGATGTGGCTAAAGCAATGTTAACGCTCTTTACTGTATCCACATTTGAAGGTTGGCCTGCGTAAGTTTGACCCCAAAGTCCTTTAAATATGTCCTTATGCTCAAGTTGTTTAAATTTTTCCACAGATTGCTATACGTTTCCATCGATTCAAATCAGGAAAATGGCGGTCCAATACACAACTTCCGTCCTATAGTTGCTGCCTACTATATTATCTATATTATTATTATCGCATTCTTTATGGTCAACATATTCGTCGGTTTCGTTATTGTCACTTTCCAAAATGAGGGTGAACAGGAATACAAGAATTGTGATTTGGACAAGAACCAACGTAATTGCATAGAGTTTGCCTTGAAAGCAAAACCTGTGCGTCGTTATATACCCAAACATGGCATACAGTATAAGGTTTGGTGGTTTGTGACGTCATCATCCTTTGAATATACAATATTCATATTAATTATGATAAACACTGTCACGCTGGCTATGAAATTCTATAAACAACCGGAATGGTATACGGAGCTATTGGATGCATTGAATATGATATTTACGGCAGTTTTTGCTTTGGAGTTTGTCTTTAAGCTGGCTGCTTTTCGATTTAAGGTGGGCGGGAGTTCAACTCCATTTTCTGATTTCGAAGTTTAGACGTTTTTACAATCTTTTAGTTAAAAACAATAAGTTTTATATATTTACACAATATCTTTCCGTATTTCCCATTTCAGAACTACTTTGGAGATGCTTGGAACGTTTTTGACTTCATCATAGTACTGGGTAGTTTTATAGATATTGTGTACTCGGAAATCAAGGTTAGCATTTCTATGAAGCTTATTAATGCCACACAGCCTTTAAGACCTCGTTTCATTTCAGAGCAAAGATACCTCTCAGGCCGCCTGTGACATAGTGGAGGGCTGTAAAGCCAAGGCCAAGGCGGTAAGTTCGCATGGATATATCCATATGGCTCTATCATGGAACTAATCTGTTGTCGACTTTCAGGCCGGTTCCAATTTGATTTCCATAAACTTCTTCCGACTATTTCGCGTTATGCGTTTAGTAAAGTTGCTAAGCAAGGGCGAGGGTATAAGAACACTGCTTTGGACCTTTATCAAGTCCTTTCAGGCTTTACCCTATGTAGCCCTGCTAATTGTTCTACTCTTCTTTATCTATGCGGTAGTGGGAATGCAGGTAAGTTCATATTTTACAACTCATTTAGTAGTTAGTTACAATAGTTGCACTTTTAGGTGTTCGGCAAGATCGCTTTGGACGGCGACAATGCCATCACGCGAAACAACAACTTCCAAACATTTCAACAAGCCGTTTTGGTGCTCTTCCGATCGGCCACTGGTGAGGCGTGGCAGGAAATTATGATGTCTTGTTCCCAGCAACCCGATGTTATATGTGATGAGAACTCTGATTCGGCGGGCGAGCAATGCGGTTCATCTATTGCCTATCCCTACTTCATTTCCTTCTATGTGCTGTGCTCCTTTTTGGTAAGTCCACATACAAACGAAAATACGTAAAAGAATCCTAGAATTTAATCGGAATAACATAACTGATGCCACTGTGAACCACACAGCTGAGCTTTTGGGATTCCTTACATAAAAGTGTTTCACTTTGATTTGCGATTTATTTTGTTTCGGAATCAGTATATAACTAAGATCGTTTGAGGAACTTTTAAATATACCTCCAAAAGGACAACTTAATACGAATTTCTTGCTTGAAAGCTACTTTAATTTTTAGAAGCAATGGGACTCAAATTTTTTGTTAATAGTTTCAGCGGCTTTCTTTCAGAATTCAATTCAACCTTTTTTCGCAACTGTTCCAGCGTTTTTCTGCCTTTAGTTCTCTCTCTCTCTCTCTCTCTCTCATTTAACATGTATAAAGAATACCTTTAAACTATGCAAAAAAATATAAATAAAGAATAAACAAAAAAGACATTACGATTCAAACCGTAATAATAAACGTATCTGAACTTCATTTCGGTTTTATTCCTTGACAGTCGTTAGTTCTTCAAGTTCTTCTTTACAGCCTAAAATACAATTTACACCAAACTTATTGAACTTATTTCAGATTATCAACTTGTTTGTTGCCGTTATTATGGATAACTTTGATTATTTAACTCGCGATTGGTCTATTTTGGGTCCACATCATTTGGACGAGTTCATTCGCCTTTGGAGCGAGTATGATCCCGATGCCAAGGGCCGCATCAAACATTTAGATGTTGTTACGCTGCTACGAAAAATCTCACCGCCCTTGGGCTTTGGCAAGCTCTGTCCACATCGCATGGCCTGCAAGCGTCTGGTGTCCATGAACATGCCACTTAACTCCGATGGCACTGTGCTCTTTAATGCGACACTTTTTGCAGTGGTACGCACATCGCTGAGCATCAAAACTGAGGGTAATATTGACGATGCCAATTCGGAGCTGCGCGCTACGATCAAGCAGATTTGGAAACGAACCAATCCCAAGTTGCTGGATCAGGTGGTTCCGCCGCCGGGCAATGATGATGAAGTCACCGTGGGCAAGTTCTATGCCACGTACTTGATACAGGACTACTTCCGTCGCTTTAAGAAGCGCAAGGAACAGGAGGGCAAAGAGGGTCATCCGGATAGCAATACGGTTACACTTCAAGCAGGTCTACGCACGCTACATGAGGTGTCGCCAGCGCTTAAACGTGCCATATCCGGTAATCTGGATGAACTGGCCGAGGAACCGGAGCCCATGCATCGCGTAAGCTTTTTTTTTTATTTCAAATTTGCGTCGTTAAATCGATAATATATTATTTAATCGGTGCAAAGAGCAGAATCTAACTAGCTAGTCTCGCTTTTGGCGTTTCATTTGATTAACGTTTCAGTTTCTGTGACTTTTTACTGAGCGATTGAAGCTTGAAGCTTGTATTTATCGCATTTTTGCTGAAGTTGATTTAGAAAAAAACGTTTGGGAACTTCCTGATATCTGACAAATTCATAAAAAAGTAATATATATTAGTCATAGACCTTAAAAGCTGAGAAATAAGCTGATTTTTCTAGTTTTGGAAACTATCCTTGGAAGTTATATAGACAATAATAATATTAATGTTAATAGGGACTAGTGCACTACGACCCTTAGGATCCACATTTGAGTTATAGGAGATAAAAAGTGGTTTGGCGTGGAGCACCAAACCAGTCTGGAATTCGCCTTTTCATAAGATTTCATAATCCATGGCCATTTCATCTCTGGGTTCTAGAAGCGGCGGAAATGTCTTTCGCAGTCGAACAGTTCCACGAGTGCTGATCATATAGCCATTGGAAGTCCCATCCACTGATATTTTTATCCGTGTTGTTTTCATTTGAAATTCTATAACTATAAGGAGAGGTGTTAAATACATTAGAACGGAACATGCTATAGGAGGACAGGTTCTCATTATGCCTCTCATGCTCTTTGGATAATTTATAGAGCTTCTCGTCATGATTTGCAAGCTATTTTTCTGCACATATCCAATGCTATGATGTAGTAGCAGTCCCTGAGACAAAGTTGCCTCATTCGCGGAAGTTCCTCCTGGCGAATGGAACTAGTACTGTTTTTTTCTCGACTAGGTTGAGCTTAAAGCTTCCCTGCACCAGTCGTAGGTATTGTTTAATCCTCACAGTAATATGTCACAGAGAGAGTCTACGACGGTAATAAGGACAATGTCATAAGCAGTATGCCCTCATCTTCGAGTCTACAAAGCGACTCCATAGAAGTGGAGGTATGGTTGTCTACAGCTTCTCTAGTATTTTCAGCAAACACGCTATTAAGCTGATGGATGTAAAGGACATCGGATGGGTGGCATCCTTCTTCCCTGCTTTGGTAATGAAGACTACCTTTGCTGTTCCATGAGTTAGATATATGTCCTGTCACCAGCCTCTCATAACTTTCCTTAGATGTGGAACTAGGTGATCTTTACCATTCTGCAGGATTGATGGCAAAATTCATACGGTCCTGTAAACTTAAATGGTTGGAAGGGTCCCAATCCGGTCTTTCATTTTTACTTTAGAACTTGGCGGTTTGTCCTATATATTTGGTTTCCTATGTCTGAAAAACTCGGTACTTCAGAAGATTTCTTATCCGTGAATCGCGTGTTCAGATTTTTGAGTTACTCATCAATCACGTTAAAACCCAATGTTAAAATCTTTTATACCCTCTTCGCGAGATGACATTATGCCGTTCTTTTTCCAACAGCGCGGCAGTAAATCGCAAAATTTTAATGCATTTTTAATAATAAAGACAACTCTCCAATTCCTTATCTTGCAACTGTCACAGCTCACATACGTGAAAATTATATATTCTACAAGAGGGATGTCTCCAAATCAAACTTTGGTACTCCGAAGATACCTTTCGATTTAAATTTTTGTAATTTTTTAACAAATTTTCTTTCCAATTCTTTCTCGCAGCGCCATCACACACTGTTTGGCAGCGTTTGGTCCTCCATACGCCGTCACGGCAACGGCACCTTCAGGCGCAGCGCCAAGGCTAGCCAAAGTAATGGCGCCCTGACGCTGGGCGGCGCTTCTGCCACTGCCGTAGGCGTTGGTGGCAGCAGCCTGGTCTTGGGCAGCGCCGATGCCGCTGGTGGCGACTATCTATATGACAGTCTCAATCGCAGCGTGGCCGATAGCGTCAATCATATAACGCGCAACATCATGCAGGCGCGCCTGGCGGCCAGTGGCAAGTTACAGGACGAGCTGCACGGCAGCGGCGGAGAGCTGCGCACCTTCAGCGAGAGCATCTCCATGCGACCGCTAGCCAAGAACGGCAGCGGCAATGTGGCTGCCACTGTGGCAGGCACGCTGCCGCCCGAGGCCAATGCGATATCTTATGAGTGAGTATGGAAGCTTGAGAGTATTTGTGGCGTTTATGGAACTTTGTGTTTTTTTTCGAAATGGAGTTAAGTTTTCCTTAGATTATTTTTTCTTATGGCTTGCTAATTTAGTGAGTTTTCTTTTTAGCCACAACGTAGCTGTGTGAGTTACGTATGTGCCCAGAGTTTAGCCATGATTCAATTGGTTAATTTGTTTTGATAAATGGATTTGTTTGTTATCATTTTCAATTGCGTTTGTTTAGAGCCACGCCTTTTATTTGCACCTAGTGCGCCTTAAAGTTTGTAATGGACAAAAGGAGCCAATGAAGTCAGTGTCAAATCACAGCACAAAGCGTTAGTTGCTATTGATGGTTTTTTGGCTTATTAGTTTTTTGGTCGTAGATTTTTGTAGTTGAACTAAATAAGAGTAAACATAAAGCCATAAATATTGTAAGTGCGCTAAAGTATTTGATAAAAAAAAATCAACTTATCGAAAAAGAATACCAATACATATCGATGGAGAAACGATAAACCTTACTCAATACCCGAACATTAATTTCAGCAACCGCAATCGTGGTATTTTATTGCATCCATATAATAATGGTAAGCGCCAAAATGCTCGTTGCAACAACAACTACAACAACAATCATATAATAAAACAAAATTGCACAAAATTTTTTATTTATTAATCGATAACCATTACAATCAAATTGTTTGTTGTGGCATTTTGTTTGAAACATTTCTCTTACAACACATTTTCAATTAACTTACTCTCAACTGCAAATTAACATTCTAATTGTTATTATTTAACTTTTTATAATTATTAAAAACAAAAAGAAAAATCAAGTACTAGTTAATAATAATAATGCCTTTAATTATAATTTAATTGTCTAACTGAGCAAAGTAGCGCCGCATTTTTTGTATAAATTCTTGTAACTTACTACTTTGTTGCCGCAACTAAATTGAGTTCTAATTTCTGAGTTCTGAATTCTGCCTGAGGCATGCCACAAAACGACTATTGAGCAAATATGCTCAACTTAAGAAAGGGCATACAGAAATTTTTGTAATTTTTGGCTGTTTGTATTGCGGCGTCGAAGACATCACTCACTCACACACACACACGCTCAGTTACACACGCCTTAGTTATATACTACAAAGTTAATTATGTACTTAGAAGCAGCCTGTTAACATATATACAAACATATGCAATAAAATATACCCACTTATAATATCGTAATTTCAAGTAATTCGTAGCGTTCAGTAGCTTAGTTTAGAATTAGGCGCAGCTAATTAGAGCTAACTTCAAAATGCTTTCAATATGCCTTTTGTAGTTTTAAATAAAAAAGTAGCAATTTTAAATACCAATAAATACCACATAACCACGGAACACTTATAAAACAAAAACTTTTCAAGTAGCAAATAATGACACTTCATTTTGAAAATATTTAAACCAACTTTTCAGAACGTGTAAATTGTGTGATTTTTTCAAAATAACTTTTTTTGTTAAACTTGTGTAGAGTTATTATGACACTTCTGGAAGCCATTTTGTTTACCAGATGCTACGAGGGCTGTTTGATAAGGTGTGACTTTTTTAATTTTCCGCGTAGTAACTTAAAATACAAAACAGCTCCAGTCAATAACCATCTCTCCTGTCAAATTTTGATCAAGCTCTTCAAACATTATCTTTTTCTTTTCTATCTGGCACCGCCAATGGAGACACGGCCTGCTCCTTCGTCGCTTGCCTTCAACAGTCCCATTGAAGACCTTGTTTGCAGTAGCTTCTTCATTCATACGCACAACATGTCAAAGCCAACGGAGCCGCTAGATGTTAATTCGCTTGACTATGTCAATGTTATCGTAGACCTCATAGAGTTCGTCGTTCCATCGAATTCGGTAGTCGTTGCCAACGCTTAAAGAGCCATCGATTTTGGGGAATACTTTCTGCTCAAACAATTCAACGACCAATAAAATCGACCACTGAGCACTCTTATAGTTCGATATTGTCCTGTACCGATGTACTTTGGACTTTTGCATCACAAAGTTTAATAGTTTGCAGAAGAGGACCTCTTCTGTAGCATCGCTCGGTATCAAAAGGTTGGAAGAGGTTCTTTGCTACCTTGAGGGTGTTGTGCGTGTTGCTCAAGGTCATTCTGCAGGGTAGTCCATAACTTTGCAAGGGAAACCGAACTCAGACATTATGATGTACGATGATATACGTGATCCCTCAATGAAAAAAAAAAGGGTGGGTGTCGATTTGTCGTGGGTCTTTTCCAAAACTTTGCGTATTGAGAATATCAGGTGGGCTTGTCAAACCTACCACTGTTAAAATAAGATCAGTTCTTTCACGAAGAAGACTGATACCACGGTGGGGCATGGTCACCTTTCTTGGGGATAGGGCAGAGGACATCAAAGTTTCAATCACCGGACATGCTTTCATCTAGTCATATTCTGCAAAAGAGCAACATTATTTTGCGTATAAACCCATTTCTGAAATCAAGAAAAGGCTCGATAAATACTATTAGAATTTGGAAGTGGTTTACTGAGTTCCAAGAGGTTTGGTTAATCCGAAGAGTAAGTAACAGTCAAAACACGCAATTTATCGGATCCAAAGAACGTGGGTCTCTCAGCAAACAAGGTCAACATGGTGACAGTTATACGGGTTACAAGTGGTCTCATTCATATCGTTTACATTAGAAAGAAAAAAACTATAATCAACAGTTGGACTTCGAACTGCTTCACCTTTCAGCATTTACTCCAGATTGAGCTCGGTATAACCATTTTCTGTTTCCAAACTTGAAGAAATGCCTCAACGGTAAGTGATTTGAGTCGAACGAAGAGATTATCAGTGAAACAAACGCTTATTTTTATGAACTTGAAGAAGCCTTTTATTTCGAAGGATTAAAAATATGTAAACTCTACTAAATGTAGACTGATTTATTAAATTGCCCTTGTTTAAGCCTAAAAAGGATTTACGTAATTATATCGATGAAATTTCACTAAGAGTGAACATAAAATTACTTACATCAGATTCAAATAGTAAATCCAATTCAAAAGCTTGGAATTTAGATCTTAAACCAGAGTTACCAGCTTTCATAACAAAAATTCTTAATTAAATTTTGATGATTTCAGCTAAATCCCTACATAAATTTAATGGGGCTGAAATGAGTTATACTCCAAATTTAATTGTAAGAAGGCTTCGATACGAGACCTGTTGAGACTGCGCCAGTAACAGTTCAAGACACAAAGGACTTGCGTTACCTTGGTTGTGATTTCCGCACAAATTCCATCAGAATAATAGATTGGAAAATCTTCTGGTTATTATTGTATTCAATCCGAGAAAAACAGATAAATATTCTCAGTCCCTATTTAGCGTAATAAAATGAGTAGCTTAAGAAATAAACTTCTTTTTTTTTATAATTAAATTTGATACTTTATCTTTTATTTATTATTATTTACTAGTTACATTTCCACGAGCAGCCCTCGCTTTTGACGGCGATACGTTTAGATACTAGATACATTTCTACGAACACCCGTGTGCTCATTTTTGAGGAATTTCCCTAGTTATTATTCCACGAACAACCGTGTTCCCCCTTTTGAGGACGGTACCTATCGATACTAATTACATTTTCAAGAGGGACCATGTACTCGCTTTTGAAGGCCTCAACTATCGATACTAGTAACACTTCCATGAACAACAGTTTGCTCGCTTCTGAGGGCCTTACCAATCGATACTAGTTAAATTTTCACAAACAACCATGTCATATCGAAAAAGTTAAATTTTTACGAGCAACCGTGTACACACTTTTGAAGAAGTTTCCTATCGACACTAGTTATTATTCCACCAACAACCGTGTTCCCCCTTTAGAGGACTTTACCTATCGATACTTATTATATTTTCAAGAGGAACCATGTACTCGCTTTCGAAAGCCTCACGTACCGATATTAGTTACACTTCCACGATCAACTGCTTGCTCGCTTTTGAGGGCCCTACCAATCGATACTAGTTACATTTTTACGAAAAACCGTGTCCTATAATAATAGCTACATATTAAAGAACAACCGTGTCATCGCTTTTGAAAGAGTTTCTTATGGATACTAATTATTATTTCACCAACCTCCGTGATCTCGTTTTTGAGGGCTCTTCTTATCGGTACTAGTTACATTATCACGAAAAACCGTGTGCTCGCTTTTGAGGCCGTTGTAGAAAGATACAAGTTACATTTTCACGAACAGCAGTGTCCTCGATTTTGAAATATTTTTCGTTTGAAATCTTGAGTGACAAAACCGAATTGTCTTTTGAGAACGATCTTTTAGAAGAACGATCTTTTAATGTTTCTCGCACTGAATTTATTTAAGATTTTGTAAGACTCTTTAACCTGCTCCTTAAATGTGTCATAATGGACTGCAAAATAACACCTTACCATAGCATTAAATAACATAATAAAAACCTGTATGATGACATAATTAATTAATTTACCAACTCATTTTAAACCATTTGGAATTATGGAACTCCACATGGCTCCTTTTGTTGATTACAAACTAAAACTTAAATCTAACTTTAACTATTAACACATAAATAACAAAACTAAAATGAAGCAAACTAAAAAAAAGAATATTAAACAATTTTGCAACTGAAACTGAGATGCATAAAAACTGTTTTTTTTAAAGTAATTTTTTTGTATACCTCTTTTTTTACAAAAAAAAAAAAAAAAAAAATTATGTAGCATAAGTGATTCAAATTTAAAAACAACCGAATGCTGAGTTTGAACACTGAAATACTTGCTGGATGAGTGTGTTAGAGGGTTCGAACCGGCTCTCTACCCGCAAGCCAGAGAGCGTATTTTGTTTTTATCGATATTTTAACAAAAAAGAACAAAAACTAATCATTACGACCAGTACAACAAAACATTCCCTTAAGCATATGCAAGAATGAGTTATATGTAACTACTACTTAGAACTGCGTGGAACAAAGACATAACACCTACAAATCAACAACAACTACAACAACAAGAACAACTTTAACAACCGTTTTAACACCAACAATGAACGCAAAGAAAAGAAGGTTACCTTTAAAAAAGTTTTCAACATTTTTAACCAAGTGATATTATATCGATGTCTATCTATATATATACATATATATATGCTACATATATACAATATTATATATAACAATGTTGTTGTGACCTTGCTCTTAATTGGCTGAATGTGCGTCTAAAACTAGGCTTCATAAAAAAGTATAACAGTATCATCCGAGAACCCATATCAAAACTACCATGCGAAGTTCTATATATAAAATAAAGTGTTTACCCGTTGATATGCCAAGTTCCAAAATTCCATTTAATGTTGTTTCAATGTTGTCCCGTTGCTTCGTTGTGTGTATAATGCGACCTAATTACTTACACGCTATACATGTATATATATATATTTATAATATACATATATATATATATACCCTGGGTCCTCACTCGAAAACTAGCCTACATAATAACACATACCACCATGTACAGTTTAAACAAAACTTTAGCTTTATATTTGTTTGATTTTTGGTTAGATTGAACGCTTGAGACGCCTGCCTTAATCATAGAGCGACGCCTTTGTCCTAGCTATATTAACCGTAAACCGTAATATCCGTAATTCTACCAAACACATATACGTACATATAAACACATAGTACTTATCATAGCCTTAGCGTTTCCTGCTTGCTTCAGTTGTTCCTTCTTTGTTTGTATAAATCCAGCTTATAGAGCTGAATTGTATAAAACTCATAATAATAATAACAGAAATATGTGTAAAAGCTTGTACTAACATGTGAATGCTTGACTTACATGTGATTTGAATATACCGTATAAGATATTACATAAATGCTTGATGATCATAACGTGTAAGCTGGGTTGGTATGACGTCACAGAACTGATGGTAGCAGTTTACGGGCACTTAGTATAGAAAACTTACTAGTTTGTAACGACTATTACAAAATAGTCGTTTATATGAAAATCACTTATTGGCAATTATTGCTTATCAGCTGTTTCATTGATACTATCAGCTGTTTCATCGATACATTTTTGGTCCAAATGTGATCCCCTATATGAAAACATACCAGCTTCATTTAACTCAAAGAACATGAAAGTACTCGAGTGGAATCCTAGGGCGTTGAAAGGATTTGCACGTGTGAGAAGGGTATCACGGGCTTAAAATTTAGCTTTCAAACTTAATTATACAGAGTTAAGAAAAAAAAAAGGTCTACATAAAGAAAACACACATGAATGCATTATTGGTTCTGCATGTTTTGTACAGTGTAATCTTGCTCCAATGATGCAATCTTGCGTCATAAATGGCAACAGTAGAGGTCAAATACAAGAATTACGCTAAAAACTGCAAACAAAAAAGGATATTCGATTGTTTCAGTTAAATCGGTAGTTTGTTTTTTTTTTTGTGGGAATTTCGAATTAGTCAAAATACTGTATTCCGCAAAATACACGTAAAAACGAACTAATTTTTTTTTTCATTTTTTCAGTTGTATAAAAATATGAGGGATTTAACTAACGCTGTGGGAACCAGAAATCAATTGTATGATAAGGCTGTTAAAGAGCTATAGATATAGTTTTGAGAGTTTATTTCCGAATGATCATCAAGCTTTGTTTAAAATCTTTATAAACTTGTGTGCGCCATTTTGAAACGTATAAAAATTGATTGATTCAATTATTTAAAAATTTTTCTTGAAAATATATATATACAGTTTACGCGCCCAATGGTGCTATTCCTGGCCACGAACGCATGATCCAATCGACACCAGCTAGTCCTTACGATCAGCGTCGTTTACCAACTTCATCTGAAATGAATGGCCTAGCCGAATCATTGATTGGAGGGGTAAGTTCCAGCTGAAAGCTATCTGCAAAACTATCGATGGTACTATCGAAGGATCGAATCTTTCGAACCGATGGTATCGAGAGCATCAATTCTTATTCGTCAAACTATCCAAAATATCAAATTTCGATAGTTTTGCATATCTAGTGTAACCTAGACGTAACGTAACCCACTTGTTACTACTATCAAACAATTCTCTACAGGTACTCGCCGCTGAGGGTCTTGGCAAATATTGTGATTCAGAGTTAGTTGGCACGGCTGCGCGTGAAATGTGTGAGGCGCTTGATATGACACCCGAAGAGATGAACCTGGCCGCACACCAGATACTCTCCAATGAGCAGTCCTTAAGCTTGATAGGCAGCAGCAATGGAAGCATATTTGGTGGCGGTGCAGGCGGCAGTGCTGGTGGAGGACTAGGTAGCGCTATTGGTGCTGCCTTTGGTGGCAGCGGCAGCGGACCTGCATCCTTCTCACCGGTGCATAACTCTTCGGGAACTTTACAATCACCACCGATACCAGATAATCGTCTAAGACGTGTTGCCACAATAACGACCACTAATAATAATAAGTCTCAGTTTAGCCAAAATAACACTAATAATAATTTAAATAGTAGAAATAATGTTGCAACTGGCCAAAGAACAATGTCACCCACACAACAGCAACAACAGCAGCAGCAGCTGCAACAACAACAACAACAACAATCGCCACAGCGAAACTTGGGTGGAAATCAGTTTAACGCCTCCTCATAGCATATAAATTGTAGTCCTTATATGCAAAATGTCTTCTTGATGGAATTTTAAATGTAGCAATTACAAAAAAAGGCACATTTTTTTCAAAATAATTTTTAGCAAAAAAAAAAGCGTAAAACCATATTCAGAACTTAATTTAAAAAAGTTTCCAACACATTTGAAAAAAAAAATAATAAAAAACAAACACAGCTAAATTGTAAAACTTGTAAAAAGAATTCTATGTATAATCGATTGTTTGACTTTTTGATAACGTCTTTAAGGGTTTATCGTCCTTTATGAACAAACCTTTACACAAAAGGAACAATACAAACATTGTATATGAAAAGATATATATATTTTTTAAAAACTGGTACAGACCTATGTACTGCAGTTAACAAAAAAATGTAGCAAAAACTTACATATATTGTTTGATTTACAATTATAGTCACCTATATAAAATTATACATACAAATTATATATTGTACTTTATATATATACAACTATATATATTGTATGTATGTATTTCGATTTAGACGCATTTTATTTTTTAAGTATTTAATAACTGCGTAAATAAAGCATCAAAATGGAATTGTTTAATGTTTAACAAGAAAGTGGTAAAAATTAACTAAATTTAATAGCAAATTTTCAAGGAATTCAATAGAAACCAAAAAAAAACGGAATTTAAAAATGTTATGACTTAATATTTTATAAATAAAAAAGAGCAAATTAAAAAAATCCAAACAAGTTTTGTGTTTCCAGTACAATAAGTGCTGCAGACTTCGCCAATTGGTATATTTTAACCCTATCAGTCATGTTTTTCCATATCCCGCACGGGCCGAAGACTCGAGGGCTATTTACACGGACACGGTCGAAGTGCGAACAGAGGCATAGTGAATAACTCTGAGACATGATGCAAAGAACTACATGGCCATGGTGGAATAAGTATACTACACTGAAAGCTATCTAATCTGGACATCATCTACATTGGACAATCAGTCTGATATTTTACATACCAAATAAATTTCGTAGGTTCGCGAGCTTGATCCTCCCCCGTTAACCAATAGATACAAAATCAAAGTTTGCTATCTTTTTGGGTCTTATTTCGGACAGGTTTGCAATGTTATTTAGGAAGTACCTTCCTAGATGTTTGTATCTTCGCTTGCAGAAAGCTGGACAACCGGACCGTTTCATCCACATAACAGCTCCTGCAATAATCATTGTGAGGGACCCGAAGCTGGGCAGCATGAGTTCCAACAGTTTGTTACAGATATCGAATTAAACGACATTGAACTTTTTGTAGATATTTACATTGCTCGAAACACTTCCCTAGTTCTTTAGTGCCCTGTTTATTGCAAGAACTTCCGCCTGAAACACACTGCAGTGAGCCAGAAGTCTAAATCTATGCCTTATTTTGAGTTCCTCTGAAAAGACCCCACCTCCGACCCGATCATTTCACTTAGATCCTTCAGTGAAGAAGCTGGAGGCATCGGTGGGCCACCGAGGACAAAGGGACCATTCTTACCTAAATGGGATGAGGGTGTTGAAAGATGTACTAGAAAATTCAACCAGTAGTCAGTTTTGAATGGGACGAAATTCTGTTTCGTTAGTATAGAAGAGTAACCAAAGCTACAATTGTTCCAGCAGTTTGAGCCTTTAACAAACAAGAGAGCAGATTCCTTTCCTGCGAGATTCAAAGGACCAAGGACAGTGTTTGGCGTGGTACGAGCCGCCCCTGTTATACACAGTCCCGCAACCCTGTCTAACTTATATACTGGACACTTTTTGCTATTTTGAAATGCATTCCACTTCTAAAATGCCTGTGTACATTAGACCCTGAATTCCTCAGCGCTGTTAAAAATCGATCTACATTATTAGTTTTTATAAATCGTAGGTGGCACTTTTTATACATTCGTAATGCGTTCAGTGATATAACGAACCTGCGCAACTTTTTATAATGTGATCATGAATTAGCATAATGTGGCGCCATCTATCATGCGCATATGCTAGCGCCATCTCAAGATCATTACGCACTACAATCACGGTACGTAATAGGGAGGTGCACAAGCATATAAAAAATGTTGTGCAAGCCATCATCTGATTTTTAAACTAGCTTCTAATCTTCTCTATAGCATTTCGAAAAAAAAAACTGATGTAGAAGCCAGTTGATGTAGCAGCAAACTTAAGTAAAAACAAAAACAACAGCTATCTAAGCAAATATATGATAACTCTAGTGTGGTATAATAATTACAAGGTAAGATTAATCTGCAGAATGAAGTAGATATACACAAAGAGTGTAAGGGAAGACGACTCTTAGCATTGTTCTGCTGATCATTTGGGAGTCGAGTTTCTCACGTTGAAGTAGTAAGTCGATCATAAGCAGTAAGGTTGAGATTCTATACTTATGTTGTAAAGTTAATCCTAAAGTTGTTAAGTTGATTCTATAGTTGTAAAGTTGTAGTGTGAAGTAAAATAAATATAAAGAAAGTATAAGTTTTGAGATTGTGAAGCCGTTGATACGCATAAAACTAGTCGCTGTTATATTCTTTAAACTATTATATCAAACCATTTAATCTACATTATAAAACAACCTACCTAACCTTGTAGCATTGCTGTTAACTTGACACTTAAGTACAGTGCTTTGACAGTACTGAACAGTAATGACGTGTGACCTATAGAATGATTTTGAAGTGCCTGTGCAGCTCTCTAGTATGTGCTATTAGATATTTTACAATAATCGCCATCATTATACAAGCGTGACGGCATACGAGTCGCTCTTGCTCCTAAGGCGTGCCATTAAATGTTTCAGAAAGCGAGTAGCTATAGCCTTTTTATACCTTTTTTTCAAAAAGTAAGTAAGCTTGTATCTCGCACGGTAAAACCGTCAGTAAGTTGTCTGCACTCCTATGCTTCTTAGAAGAAAAGTGTTGTTGCAAAGTGCGATACAGTGTTGTGTTATACCGTAATTAAGTGCTGCAAGTGGGAAGAATCACAATCCTTCTGCACAAAGTACTTTATGGGTGCCTCTTTTTCTTCCCCTCGCTTGTTTTTCACATGATGAAGAGTTTTTAATGTGAATTGGATTGGATTTTGGAAAGCGCGATAATAAAGCCGTTGTAAGATGACCTGAAATATTTTGACACTTTCTAACGAGAAAATCTCACTTTGTGTGACAAGTGCCTAGCTAATACATGTACATTGCATAACTAATTATTAAATTTCTTTATCTTTGAACGTTAGTTAGTGTTGTAACCCACTGCAAGTACTCAAATTTTCCATTCACTCGAACAGCAATCTCAATTAGTAAAACCAACTATTAAATAAATTTCTTTGCCTTGACACAAGTTGAACTAAACTAATGTATATATATTGTAACTTAAGTAACCCTTAGCCAAGCCAATCGAACCGTAATCCGAGTTAAGCCAACTTATAGAAAATACCCCAGAGAATCTGTCCCTTGCTCGTTTGCACTTCCACTCGGATGGTCCGAGTCCGAGCGCAGCATCCGCTGCATATTTGCACAAAATGCATTAAAGTCTACACGAGAGCATGCCAAGTATTTATGAAGGAGCCCGAGCCGGAGCCGGAGCATTCCGACGTTGTCATGGTCGGTCAGATGATTAGTTGCATATTCCTGGGTAGCTGTGCAGTTGCCTCTGGCCAGAGTCAGCGCACTGCTACCGTGCTCCCACAGCTGTCAATGTGCAGCTGATTTTGACCAAGCAAATATTTAATTTAAGAACGTTTTTGCTTTTAGATCTCTTTTTTTTAGTTTTATTTGTATTTTTTGCTATGTGGCTTACGGACGTGTAGTAGCCGGGGTGGCGTGTCTTTGAAATCTCAGTTGTATTGCTGCCACAGCAGAATCCATGGTGCAACAGCAGCAGCAGCTCAGCGTCATATTAGCCCAAGTCAAACAATGGCATTGGCCAACTGGTAGCTGAGAAGCAATGCCATGTTGCAACGTGCTGCAACAGACCAGGAATAAGTTAAAAAGGGGCAAGGTAAGGAGAAGTACAATGAAAATAAAAAAACATGGGGAAAGTGTTGTTAAGAAAATGCACAAGACAGAAAATCGATGTGGAAACGTTAGCCGTGTTGCTTGTGGTTCGCCCCATAAAGGATACGTCTATTTTTTTTTTTTTTTTTTTTTTGTTGGGGCGGTTGCCTTTAAATCCTTTGTGTGGCAGATTAACACGTGCTGGCTGGTCAGCATAGAAGGTCAAATTCTAGTTGCATTTCAAGCAAACATAAGAGACCAAAAAATAAAATAGCAAATTAGTAGAAATGTACATACATGATAAATAAATAACTCTAGAAATGTCAACAAATATCGAAAAGTTAGCATTTGAGTACTGTTAATCCAGGTCTGCACAAAAGAATTCAAAATTTCAAGCTTTCTTATTACCACAAATTTTGTTCTCATTTTCGAAATGTATTATACCTATTAAGTAAATGAGAGTATGAGTGCTTGGATGTACCACCGGTTAGCCGTGACGTAGTTAGGCTCGCAATCAAGCGTCTCAAGAGCAAAGCTGATGACATGCCTGCAGAGTTGTTCATGACGAGTTGCTAAGGTGCTTGCACTGGCTCTTTCACAGAATGTAGCTAGATGAGCGCAGGCCCGATGAATTGAACCTTAGTGTTCTCAGCCCTGTCATCAAGAAGGGCGATCCCATGGAAAGCGCTAGCTACCGTTGTATTAGTCTTCTTTCTAGTGCAAATAAGGCTTTAAAGTCATTGGCGAAAGAACTCATTGGACCTTATCAGTGTGACAAGCTCGACATTGATCAGATATTTCATCTTCTTATCCGGCCATAACAACCCGTTATAGGGTTACGGCCTGATGTAAATACATTCTTAAATTGGAATTGTGGTTTTACGTGGTGGGTCCCAAACCCTACGCACAACCCCATTAAGGCCCGAGGTAGCTCTACTGGTCTCGAAATAACCCAGTGTCACTGCCAGTCGCCTCATACGACAAGCTTTGAACTGCTGAGGTGGTATTCTCTAACCCGCTCACCCCACGGGGTGATAAGATATTTACACTGCGCCAAGTCCAGTAATAGCCTTATGAATATCAAATCAAGCATTTGAGAAATCACTGCACTATCTGAGTTCGATATCCCCAAATTTGGTGCGACTTTGCAAAATAACTTTGAACATCATACGCAGCTCTGCCAAGATAGGAAAGAACCTCTCCGAACCTTTTGATACCAAGCGAGGCTTTGGGCAAAGCGATGCCTTCATTTACAACCTCTTACTTTGGATAATGGGTTGCGAAAGTCCAAAGCATATCGGAGCGCGACAATATTAATCTATAAGTTAGTTCCTCAAGCAGATAATATGATAAGACCACTTTCTGGAGCCTTTATGGCTATTAATTGAGAATATGCCAGGGTTTGTCTGGTTGTAAATTAGAGCAATACAGAACATATAAATTCAGTAAAGAACCACAGCGGTTATACTAATTGATCTCTGAAACGGTACGTTTTATGTATTCAAGGTTATCTTCATCACCGTCACAATGAAGAAAAATGTCAGGACGGAAATCTAGCAGAGAGTCGCTCTGTCAAAAAGATGTTACTTTGGTCTCAGTAGGCAAATGAGTAGCAGAGACCACTTCTTCTTCTTAACGGGTTACGGCCTGATGCAAATATCTCCTCCAGGCGGTCCTTCCAGCGGAGGCGGGTTGTTATGGCCAGTTAAGAAAAAGGTATTAAAGTTATTTTATTGTGGTCATCCATCAGCATCTTCATAAAATAATAGTCATATAATAAAATTCGGTCCAATTTTTAAAACCTACGCCTAACCTCAAAACCGAAATGAGTGTTGCGTACTAAAAGATATTATAGATTATATTTTCCTCAAAGCAGCCATCTTTTGATGTAGATGCTGCATTTACAAAGCACAAATAATATTAGCTCTGCTCTAGATAGCAAAGCAAAGAAATCATTGACTTTGCCTTATTTAAGTACATGATAATGCAAATTCTGGGATGAACAACCATAAACAACAGCCACAAATTGTGACAAGGCAAGTTGCCATTTAAGGAGCATTCTGCCAGCCAAAGTTTCAATCAAATTATCTCATAAAAAGGCTGCAGTAACAAGCAAAAGCAGTTTTTGAGGCGCCACCAAGTCTGCAAACAAATGACAAACATGCCCCATAAAATAGATGACAAGGCGTTGAACCGATAGATGCAATAATAAAAAAATTTAGAGCATTGCATAATATGCAAAGAGCAGTAAAGGATGAGAGCAGTGCTTCGTGCTTTTCCATGATTACATATCATATAAGAGTAAACTGCTAGTTAAGTGCCACAAAGTGTTGCGGCTTTTTTTGTGGCTTCACAGCCCGAAGCCTAATTGGCTTCATTATTGTGCGTAGCGGTTGCTCATTTGCGATTAAGCACACGTAGCATAACTACAAACAAAATGATAAATAAATTCTAGGTAACGATTGCCGAACTTTAAGTACTCTTGGTTAGAATGTTGGAAGAGAAGAAATTTGAGTTTTCTGGATTTCAGCAGCTTCAAAAAGGGGTCAGGGGTGGAGATACCGTGAACTTTGCCCATGGCTATCAAAGGTGCCCGTAACGCAGTCATGCAAAAAACTCGGAAAATCCTTCGTATACATATTCGGAATTAGGAAAGTAAGGTCGATTTCCTTCCAAGAGTATTATTCTTCTTCTTCACTAGCCATAACAACCTGTTCTGTAAACTAAACGGTTCTCGTGATTCTTCTCTCAGTACAATCTTCTTTTGCGTTTAGTGTTCATGAACCACTATACATTCAAGTGCTCGGTTTTAACCAAACTTTTAAAATTCGTTATTAAAACGTTATGTTGTAAATTAACCAATTTTACAAAATTCGTAAGCTACAGCGCTATTTAAAGTTTCTCATTTAATCCAGAGCTTTATTTAACCGAAAACATAAAAATCGTTTACAGCTGCAGTAGATTCTTCGAAAATGCTTTCAAAATACTTTAGGCACTTGTTACAAAAACGGGGAAGCCTGCAAATGATGCGAGAAGAAACAAACGTTTTCGCTTGGAACAAACGCCTTAGGTTTATGCTAGGGATTGTAAACTATTTCTACAAAGTAAAAGCAACCTATAATAAACTGGTACGTTGCTGGTGGTAGATATAAATATTTCTAGAGTCGTTATAATTGTAACTTCTCGTCTCAAAGATTTTTGCTCTACACTGCATCAATTTTGAAATAAAATCTATAAACTCGATAAATTTTGCTGAAACTCGAAAATTCGTTCTTTGCATAAAGTATGTAAATGTGTGTAACTATATCCGAAATTAAAGGAAGGGTTTCCAACGTTCTACTTAAATTCCATTAATTGATTCTTTTCGAAAATTTCGTCACTGAATTGAACAAAATCGTTTGAGAAATTGCGAAGTTATTGGACTTATTATTCTTTGGCCTCATGGAATCCGCTTGTTTATTATATAAAAACGAATTTTGATCTCAGCCTGAAAATAGGCAACAATTTTTTTCTTTTGCATTTTTGGCTTAAACACAGCGCCCCCTATCGGTGGTATTGTCTATGCCAAAGCTTTTGGCTTTTGCAATATTTTTCAGGTCATCTCGTTATGTAGTTCTCTCCTATTCATAATTGATTTGATAAAAGCGCGCAATTGTGAGTCAAAGCAAAAGCTCTTTTAATAATTTGAAGTGATCTATTTTTATGTCGCTTACACTACTTGCCACTTGAATAGCACACAGAAATTTTTGTGCGATATTTCAAAACTTATTAAGATTGCTGACTGTAATAAATTCACTTACCAGAAACGAGCACTATTTATAGGCCTTTTTGCTTCTTAGTTGTTATTATTTATTTATATTCATATACTAGATCCCTAAAAGAGGATGGCTTCTAGAACGCTTTTATTTACAGAGGCAAAGTAAGTTCATTCCATGACGGACAATGGAACAAAGTTGTTTTCAATCCTAAAGAAGACTTAAAAGCAGGGAGACATGAAAATTAAGCATTCATTCCGAACACGATCAAAAACAACCCTCTAAGAGAAGCGATACATGAATACTCACTTTTTAGGCAGTTCATAACTACATTCATTTTTCACTCCTTATGCAGTGCCACCAATGCTACATGCATTTTGCACTTCTTGCGTCTGTTTCTAGCAGAAACCTTAGAATTTGAATCATACTTCTGCATGTAAAATGACAATGAACCATAGACGAATTTCTGCTAAATAAATAGTTTATATCAAGGGTCGGCAAATTGGGCAGAAAATTTTCGTATAAGTGCAATGAACGTGATACTCCAATGTCCAAGACAGAGCTGGAAAGGATTAAGGAATGCGTGAAGCAAGGATCGGATTGGACCAAATTGTTGTTATTACATATAAGCACCGCTATACCATTGAAAATGGTTAAAAAAGTCCATTAAATTACACAATCGACTATCAGAGGAGTCCGCTACCTATCATCGATGTGCGAACTATGTGCCACACCCGGAAGTTTGATACTCATGATATGAAGATTTCCCACAAAATTAAGTCGGAATCAAGTATAAATGTTACTAGACAGCGTGTGGAACAAAAATAGAAAGCCGGGATGCAGCTCCACACAGAGCAGTACAAAAATGAGCGAATTGAAATGTATGAGAAATACAAGTTTTAGGTCGTGGGATTTGGAATCGTTTTATTAAGCGATGGAAAAAGTTTAATTAAGATGGAAAAAAGTTGAACTTGAATGGTTCAGATGGCTACTACAACAAAATTACGATGTTGGGATATGCCCAACTACTCAATATATGTTTGCCGGGTCGAAATTCATCACTGGCATAATATAAGTTATTTAAAAGTGAGCTAGTTCCATTTCGAGACTTTTCCCTGTCCAAAACTGGATAATTCAAACCATGGTAGCCAGCTAACAAAGTTCCTGTTGTGGCCGAGTATGATTCCGAGCCATAATTCAATTCAGGTTACCTGTAGGTACTTTCGCAAATTTTTTTCAAGTATAGCCAGTATGAAACTTAAAAGAAGCAGGAGAAGAAGGAACAAAATGAACTTCCCAGTCCTTAAAAGAAGGGTGTAATTAAGTCCCGAAGGCTTAAACTAGTCGATGGATATAACGACAGCCCAACATGCTATTAACATTAGTTTATTTTGCAAGAAATAGTGTTATTTAGTGTTTTCATATAAAAAAAAGTATTTGGTATGGGGAAAATCTAAATTAATCTTATTTAACTATAAGAACTGTATTTATTTTAAATCTCTTATTAAATACTAAACTTACAAAATATAACACTTAACATTTTAACATTTTTATTAAGTAAAAAATGGATATAAAGCAATGCACATATAATTATTTTACGGGCCTTATATGGCCTTTAACCACAAAACATTTTTCGCAATTACATTTTCGCAGTCCGGCAGCAACATCTAACTTTTCGAACATAACTTATATACACTTATACAATCTGTACATTCGTTTTCTTGCGAACGCAAATATATTTCTTATCAAAGCAGGCAGATTTTATAAAAATGAATACAAAAATTAAAACCTTGTCTATGAATACTTCATTGTCTTTGTAAAACATTAAATATATATAAAATAGTTGTCGCTGATAAACAAACTTCTTATTAAGGTGTAATTTGCCATTTACTTTTCATTCCGACTACTAAAAGGCTTCACTTTCCATAACGAATGGTTCGAAAACCAGAACACCAAAACCATTCCATTCAATTCCGACATTCGGAATCGGAAACCAGAACAAGCCTGATTATTCATCCACAATTTTCGCGCGCGAATTATAAAAACATGTGTGCGCCAAGTACATACCTTTGTTATTTTTAAGGTGCGCGCTGTTTACGTTGTATGCTGACTTTTTACAATAACTAATTTTTTAATTTAAAAAAAAATAAAAAATAAATAATTTTTCTCTGTAGACTTAGTTCACCAAATTAACACCAATTTACTGGGTGCAAAGTCATCAACGAACAAGCAAAAATTATATGATGGAAAAATCACTTGAATCATGCAAAAAAATGTAGTTGCAATGAGGAAATTCACTATTTTATAAAGCTCATTAAGTGAGCGATTTATTTCGATATTGAAATGAAAGGTGAAGCAACTGACCACATTCTTATAGAGCGGTTAGAATTCACAAAAAAAAAAGAGCTTGTCACTTATAAGGGACATGTGCCTGAAAGGGTTAATTTGTACCCTCTAAAAAGTGTATCAACATTTTTCGAGTAGCTCAGTTTGAAGCTGCGTAATTACCTACATAGTCGCCTATAGTAGCGAGCATAGATACACTCACATGTGTGTGTGAGTGTGTGTGTGAGTGTGTGAGTGTGTGTGTGTGCGTGTGTGAGTGTGTGTGTGTGTGTGTGTGTGTGTGTTTGTGTGTGTGTGTGTGAGTGTGAGTGTGTGTGTGTGTGTGTGTGTGTGTGTGTGTGTGTGTGTGTGTGTGTGTGTGTGTGTGTGTGTGTGTGTGTTTGTGTGTGTGATTGTGTGTGTGATTGTGTGTGCGTGTGTGTGGGTGGGTGTGTTTAACCTTTACGTCTTCTACTGTGCATTTAATTTAAGCTGCTGCAAAAAAAAAAGAAAAGTGTTTTAAGCGCTATGATAAAGTTCATGTCTGGCTTTGTTGGTGCTGCCCTGAAGCGTTATCTTTTGTGCTTTTATCAGTTGTAGCGGGTCGAGAGGAAGAGACACGCGCGCTTATTTATTTGGATTCATTAGAAAATGAGCTAATTCAAGGTAAAGGGAAAATAAAAAGTTGGAAATGCTTCTGTAGATTATACAGCTGCAGGTTATAACCAAACCAAAAAAACAAAAAAATATTTACATGAAAAAAATTCAGATGCGAACAGAGGCAACGGTAAATATTAATTACATTAGCTTAAGGGTATACAAAGTGTTGATAAGCGAGTGGAAATGATGTAATCATTAAATGGGAACTCAACCGGAATGCTCTGAATGTGTGCACAGAAAATAGTTAAGTATGTACTAAGTACAGACTTATCATTTTTTACACTCAAATATACAATATTTTTCTCGATTATGCTACAAACTGGGAAAAAGCGCTTTATAAAAATGCCTACAAGTAATGATTCATATTTGGTGTCATAACCTGCAATTCGCATTTTCTTCCGAGCCTTATTATTCTTCTAATGTGAAACAGTCCTTATCAGTCATTGTATGGAGCATTGAAAACAACTCAATTATACCCGTTTTAATTTTGTTTACCATATCTCGACTTATTGAGATATGGATATAAATGTTTGGCACCTTCAGATTTTTTATAGCCTGTACCCAAAGTGTAAGAGGGCCTATAAACCGCTCCAAAATTGTAAATATGGTTACATGTGAGTCAGAGTTAAAAAATTTGGTGTTGAGACTCGAGTGAGCCAAATCATTATGTATTCACCTCTTTTCAATCGAAGTCCCGATCGGTTTACCATAGGTGCTGTTATAAAGTAAAGTATTATATAATTATAAAAGTGTTTTGGTTCTATTTTTAAAATTCAACGACAAAGACAATAATACTGGAGTTATGAGCCATACGAATATGTCTATTCGATGCCCGATCCTTTCATTTTCGGCTTCTATTCTACGAATAGTAGTTTTGCTTAAGTGCACAACAAATTTTGAGTTCAAACATGTCCAAATATAGAAAATAAGCTAAGCTGACGGAGCGAAAATAAAGCATGTGTTTCGATCTGAAATTAGAGAAACTGGCATAAAATATATGTTGAAACTAACAAACAGTATGTTGTTATCGATGTATACCGATTAGCATAATATCTGTATCGATAAGTTTGACGATTATCAAAGTCTTGTAAAAGTGTAAGCAAACGAAGCACACCCATATTTTGTTGTAAGATAAATAAACTCTTAGCGCTAATAAATATAACAACAATATATAACGTGTTCTTTTCACTACATGATTGTTTTCGTCTTGGAGAGTGTATACAAAAAACGACCAAAACAAAAAAAAAATGCTTTCCTGAAAAGTTTTTCCAGTACAAAACTCGGGACAGTCACCAGAATTTCCGTGCAACTAGCTCTTCGATTAAAAAAAAAGAAGTTAATTCGACTGCCATCAAGCAGTTAAAGCTAAACTTGTAGTATTCGGAGTAAAACACCACTCCTGACAACAACAGAAATGTTTACCTTTTTGGACAACGTTATTCCCAAACAGCACACTCATCGGTGCGAATCTTTCAAAGTTTGAAAATTTATGTACTATTTCGTACAACAAAATAAGGAAACGCCTAATCTTCAAAAAAATTAGCTTAAGAAGGCGATCAACATCCATACTTCTATCAGCACACAACAGGGTTCAATAAATTTACAATTGAAACCACCGGAAATGGTAGAGTTCTATAATCAAACGTGTAGAGTCGACACTATATGCTGGGGACGCGACGTTTGTGGAAAAATTAACTTTTGAAAATGTGCCCGTCCACGTGACGGAAATTACGGGCTCGGTGTATCCCCCGCTCTTATGCATAAACGGGCCCTAGAAATGCTTTTTCGTCACACGAATTTAGAAGCAAGGAAAGAAAGAAAAACCTCTATAACTTAAGATGGCGATAGGCAAGATCATCCGGTAGTCTCCCAAATAAAATCTGCTGGCAGTGCTATAATTTGTCAGTGATTCGGCTCCGGAAATACAACTGCAGGCATTTGCAAGTGCGCGATGCGAGTCAGCATTAAACAAAATTGTATGAAGACAGTCGGGACGGTGCCCGAAAGTGGGATACCCTGTACTTACATTTCCCTCAATAATCAAATTTCTGTGATATATTTTGTGCAGGGAGGTGCACATCAATGTAACTTTATTGCAAGGGGTGGGGCGTGATTCGGCAAAAAGTCAACTTTGTTTGGTATTTAAGCCTTTCATGAGTGTACTTATCAAATTTGAAATCTCTAGCTCATATATTAATCATTTCCATAAAAAGTGAAGTTATGTTGCAGTTTGTAGGAGGAGGAGTCTTAATTTGTAACTTTATTAGCTATATCTTTTGATAATTTCTAATCGGATAGCTGGTATGGTGTAGGTTTAAACAGCGAAAGTCTGTCATGGGGGAAAGAGATGAGATATCGTTATGAGTATAATCTTTCTCTTATCCGCGAAAATGCAACTATTTGCCTACGATATTTTTGCTCTAAATATTATAGTCTGTATCGACTCGACTATTGCTCTTGATCATCTTTGCCCATGGAACATATTGTCTGCCACGCCTTTTTCTGCCTGATACATACATTGCATTTTACAGTGCCATTTTACACTTTTTGTATAGGGTATAATTACCTGGATACACTTTTGCAATATAGTTGTTACCTTAATAATTTTTTTCAAGCTTAAATAAATAATTCAAGATTCGTCTATTACAAGCGGAGATATTAACTTTCATATGCTAAATGAGTCTTTTCGACCACTATGAGACAATGGGATACCCCGTACCCATATTCTCCCCATAAATAAAGGTGAATATTAGTAGAGCAAAGCTGTAATTAAGGCAAATAGGGTACGAGGGATGGGCGGGCAAATGGTCAACATTGATTTGCTTATGAGACTGACATGAGCCTACATACTAAATTAAGTGATGGTTCTAGTTTATATCGTGTTATATAATATACTTGGTATGTACATGATATACTAAAAAAATAATACAGCGCGGTTGACGTCAACGCGACTGTCTGTATTAACAATTCAGTAAAGAGCACACAAATCCGAGTTAGTGACTATTTGGCTGAGTAGTTAGGGGCTAGGCAATAATTGAACCAAAGTCAGTCAGTCAGCCATTCATTCTACTCAGAAGAAATGAAAAAGAATGATGCAACTTGTAAGTGACTGTGTATAAAATTGTGAAAATATGAACGCGAATGCAAACTTGATGGCAAATGCATTTAAACGGCATTCGCTTGTCTGTCTGTTGTTGACTGTCACATTAACTTGGCCAAGTCAACGTTGGCGACGCTTACCAAGATGATGATGACGTTGACAAGTGTGATGATGATCAAGGAGTGATGGCGTCTGAGCAACTGTTTGTCAGTTTTGAAGTGCGGCACGGAAATTCCATAAACTGTCATGCCAACTGTCGAACTTCTAACTTCCTTTGCTATCCGTCTTAGTCCTTGTCTTGATTGAATTCTTCATGCTGGCGCATATTTCTCCGTTATTCGCTATTTGCTGGTAAGTAAGTAATTTTTTTTAGCATTTCAAAGATTTGATTTTCTATAAAATAGATAATCTTGTTTACGGCATTTGATGTAGTAGCTTGTCGGGATTTGTAGTTGTTGTTGCTCCGAGCTGGTTTTATAATAAATTTAATGCATTTGCAGTTGGTAGTAGTTCACTTAGCTTAAATTACACTTAAATTATGTGCTAAGCGATGCCGCTGCATTTAAGTACTGCTCATTTTCTAATAAGAAAATTTTGTGCAGACAGTCGGGATGGTAGAATACCCTGTACACTGTGAGAATGTCAACAATGTTTGGTTAATAAGCTTAACATGAGTGTTCGTACCAAATTTTGTGGCTCTAACATAAATGTTAACTTTAACATTTCTGTTAAACTTAAAATTTTTTTGACGTTTATAGGAGAAGGTGTCTATATACCTCTTAAAATTTCCATTCGCACACATGCACGGTAATAGTATGCATAAGTGCGCTAACTTTTAGTCTAATTGCTTTTATAGTTTGAGTGTAAACCGAAAACATCTCTTGATCTTGGCGAATAGTAGTTTTTGAGAGATTGTTGCGCCAAACGAGACCAACAAGAATCTAAAAACCGAATTTGGCCATCAGGCTAGTGTGGTGCTACGCTTGTGCGTGCTGTGCTACCAGCAACTCTAAGGGAGCGAATAAGTTGCACGCACTTTATCTTAGTGTTAAGTGCTAGTAGTGAGAGCGAAAAGAAGGGCATGCAGGCTTATAGTATGTTGATGTATTCGAACTACCTTACGCGCCCGCCTGAAGCTGGCCAAACAAATTTAGGAAATTGTTTAGGAAAAGCCAGTACCTTGTAAAGCTTAAATTGGTTCTCTTCAGTTTACCGTTTTTTCAATTTTCTCGGAACTCTCGAGTCACATTTTTTTTCTGTCAAAATGAGCCGCAGCATTAAGTTTAGAGTTTAAGTTTTGTTACTAATACACTAATAGAGCAATACACATAAGTGAAGTAGGACAGATTTTAACGAAAAAAATACTAAATTATAATGTGATATATGAGTTGCGGCTATTTCATGCAATAACTATTTATTTTAGCTGCAATTTCTAACGAGTGCATCAACTGTGCATCTTAGGACTCAAGCCACAAAAAAAAATGCGTGTTCTCTTGAATTTTGTTTCTTAGAATTTGTTACAGATGATGATATTTTGGTATCGGATGGATGAGTAAGACGCATGTGATTTTAACAGCGATGACGAGAAACAAGAGAAAAATTATGTGCCCATGGAAAGTAGTATAGTGAAGACGTGAAAAAATATATACAACGATCGGAACGTAGGTGCAGAGGTTAATAAGTTAGGCGGCGTTGAAAATATGTATTGACTACTTTAGAAGCATTGGTAATGTGTTACAGAGGAAAACATAAGACTCGGACTTGTATTTTTTCTGTTATGGCACTGGACCCATAATGAAAAATCGCATCAAAGGCTTAAGTTTCACTGACGAAAAAAAACGAATTACAGAATGATCTTTGAAAAGCAGCACATGCCAAGCAAATATCAAAAGTAGTACAGTTCCATCTGCTTTCACTTATTCGATTTGTTGGGCCAAATTTGTCCATCCACTTGTCCCCATGGGTACAGGGTATAAAAACATCTCTAGAGCCATGCCTTGTTTCCTATACTCACTTCCATTGGCATGCGAAATTTACTTGTTGACTGCAGTACAAATTTGTGTAAATTTTCAATGAGATTTTTGCCCTTTTATTTCTTGTGCTCTTTTGCGCTACTTTCATTTACTTTATTTGGCTTCCGTTCACTTCGGTGCTTGGTTGGCACGTGAGATGACATTTTAAGCGCGAATGCAAAATGAATGCCAAGCAAGGAAGTAAACTAAATTCACTGCTTACTTTTTCGTCTTTTTATTAATTTTCGTTGAAATCAAAAGCAAATTTTAGTTTTCTTTTTTATTTCACCATGTGGAATAAGTAACGAGAACGACAAATGTCTTCGTGACTTATGTATTAAAATGTACAGCTACACAAAAAGTATGCATATCGAATGGTTATGCTCCTTCTCTCGTAATAGTAAGTAAAATGCGATAAAAGTAACTTCTCACTAAAAATAGTTTATATAAAGCATTTTTCTAAATTGAAAGCGCTATCATGCATGCAATTTACGTTCAGTCGTCATGAAATTTTCCGTTTTTTTAGAATGGTTGCCAGTTTTTAATTCAGCGTTGTGGAATAACTAAAACATTTACAAACTTCCGCGCAGCAAAATGGCCGCCCTGGTCGGTGCACAACGTTCTCCTATCGGCTAGGGTCTAAACAGCCAATTTCCTGATGAAATATCCATTCTTATCGCCCTAAACTTTTCTAAGGCGTTTGATACCTTTAACGAAAGGTGTTCCTCCAGCATATCCTTCTTCCATCTCTTCCCGCCAACCGAAATCATTGGCATGCTGCCTACATGGAAAAAACCAATATCGAATTCCGTGAGGTTTCATCAACATACATAAAATTGAAGCAGGGGGTCCCTCAATAAGTTCCCTACTTCCTCTACTCTTACATCTCCATGATGGCTATCCTTTCGCACATAACATAGCCTCTCATCGCGAAATCAGCGTATCATTGTATGTGTTAGAAATAATTTTGACACCTCACAAAGCTTTCTTATTTTTCCAGTGGGCTGAAAGAAGGGTTAGAAAGTAAACACACGCATGCACTAGAATAGTTAGCTGCAGCTAACGGTATTGGTATAAGGCATTCACCTGGCCGTTGCGTTGACAGCGGACACACATCCGCACAGTTTAGGTAATTTGAGAGAGGGTAAAGAAATAATAAGCAGAGTACTGATGTTTTGCAGGCTGGAGAAAAATGCGGTTGGTTATGGCAGTTTATGTGGGTGAAATCAGTATATTTTTGTTTATAATATATGATGTTTTTATCCAATTTCGATCATTTTTTTAACGTAGATGCACATAACCGTAGACGCAAACCTGTGCCAAGATTGAAGTTGATAGATAAAACGGTGGGCTGTAAACCCTACATGTCTGCTGGGTGGGAATCGGGGGCTACTATCAATCACTCAATTCGACAAAATTCATTTTACATGGGATTATAGGGATCTCTAGCTCTTATGGTCTCGGAGATCTATCAACTCATACAGACAGACGGACGGACATGGTCCATTCGCTACCCGAGTCAATGATAAGACTTTTTGCGCATGGAACTTATGGTCTGCCTCGCCTCCTTTTCTCCCCCCGGTAGGTTCGTTACAAATGATAGCATTCGGAAGGGATTACCAAATGGGTCCTCAAAGCCATTGCTCTCAGAGTTTCCATGCATGGTGACCATCTTCAGCACGAAGTGCAAGTGTCCAATGCCCGTGGCCACAACAATTCATCCTAAGCACTATAAGGTTATGTATAAGGTATAAGCTGACCCTCACCCAAATCATGATGTCGCCAACCATCTCCCTTCCACTAGACCGCGCGCAATGCGTTTTGAAGACGAAGAAGGCGCTTAAAACACATTTATTAAAAAATGCATTGAAAATTATTTGACAATTGATGCACAGTAGTTAACGTTTAGTGCAGAGCATCATTTCCTTCGTACATTTCAATTAAACCGTCTAAGTAAGGCATAAAAATTGTGATGATGTACGACTGAGTGGTAACAACCACAGGGTAAATGACATGCCCTACGTAGGCCAAGACTCCAAGCCTGAAGCCTCCCCCAAGGAGAACTATATGTCAAAGAACTAGTGAGAGTATAAATGGACCAAATAGAAATGTAACATTGGACAATTAGTTGACATCCGTTTGGCCAAAACTCTTTTCAGAGCACCCTTACAATCTTACTCTTGTAGGAACACTACGTTAAAATAAACGTGAAATCCCTAAAGAGTTGTGCAACACAAAAATAAGCAAAGAAGAATTACAACTCCAAAAAGTCAGAAATGGTAGAATTTAATCATAAAACCTAAAGTGAAGGGGACACTCATTATGTCAAGTTCTCGAAAAAGAAACAGATGGTCGATGTGGTACAAGAAAACGAAAACAAGACATGTTACTCACGTTTTAGTATAGAGAAGGACAATGTGAACAGAATTGCAAGGTAACAGTCGATTGGTTGATTCTACTAAAACAAAGTTTAATCGATTTATACTATAATCGGGGCGACTGATAATCTCAGGAGTATTTCAAAGATATGGCTCTGAGTCTTCGAGTCACCAAATGTTACATTTGTATTAGTATTTTTTCATCCGTTTTGATGAAATGCAAAAACGCTTATGTGGAACAGCAAATCTTCTAATAATTCTCGTACTGCATATCGTTATGCTGCTATGCAAACCTTAAAATTTAATCGAAATTCCAAACTATCGGTGGATACTAATTAAATTTTGTTTTCCGGAAAATTATAAACTGACTTCAGCGCACTGATTTTCGTCACTCACTCATTTTGCGAAACTCGCAAAAACAGTGTAATTTTTGCCGCTGCATTAGTGACGCCAACCAAGCGCGAACCCAAGCACTGACCAGCGAATCCCCCTTACCCAGAGTGCTGCAGCAACTTGCTGACATCATACAGATGCAATGGTTGGCATGGTGATCTGCTAATTACAAACATGTCATGGTTCGTGCCGCGCCACATTCATCAACTCACTTCCACTGGCAGTGAAAACGGAAGGCGGATGGCTGCGTTTGGCTGCAACTAGAATGAGGCACGCTTTAGGTTGCATCCCACATGCCGCGTACACTGTAATTTGGCGTGGATGAAATTCGATTTTCACACTCTAAACAACAATAACAAGCTGAGCTGGCAAAGCACACAAAATAATGATAAACTGGCATCTACAGGCTGGCAATGAACCATGGTTCTCAAATGGGTACTGCTACTGGCTTGACAGGACTAAAAGGCTTCTTGGCAACATGGCACTTGACGTGCATTGAACTTTACAACTGGACAAGCTCTGTCTCTCCACAAACAATGGCCTTTTGTGTTGGGCTTTGTAAGTTTGCAAGTTTCTAACAATTGTTGGCAGAATTTATTAAGTGCTTCCTGTTGACAGTTGTCAACTGAATATGAGCTGAGCAGGATATTATGCTTACAACTGTTGATATGCTTTTAGCTGGCCATTTTCTTAGCTCATATGAGTGGCTAATGTTTTAGTGGTTTTACTCATTCACAGCTAGCCACCCAGCTCAGTGTTCTATAGCAACTTGCAACACATTCTGTGCACTTAATGCAAATGTCTGCAGTTTTAATTGACATACTCTACGGTATTGAAAATGCTGAATTGCCAGTGTGTACCTACCTGCATATGTGCATGAGCGTGTATCTAGTTTGCACAATGAATTTGGATCCGGTAAGCGTATGGATAACGAAGTTGGAGCTGGCAGCTGGCATGTTGCATATTTGCAAGTTTGTTGCTTCGTTGCATGAATATTAATAGTCTTGAATGACTTCAAAAACTTGTCCAACTTTAAAGTTACCAGCACTGAGTTAGAAACTCATGACCACTATCACATGCTCTACTCAGATTCGTATACTACAGTGGTTTTTGAGTCGACAAAATAATGCGTCATCATGGTTTAGGTTGAGGTTGGACAAGGTAAAACTCTTTGATCCCGTACCTTAACCAAATTGACGCACAACTTCCACGTATTGCCCCCAGGTAAGCTGCTCTAATCACCACCAGGTGTTACGGCAGTGAGCTTAAGTGCGCAGCGAAGTCTGTCCAGGACTTTAACAGGGTTGTGCATAGCGTTTGGGATCTACCGCCTGAAGTCCCCGGGTTTAGTCACGACAACTCAAGAAATTGCTTGGAGTGTACTTAGATCCTAGAAAACCCTGTTTTCAATTTCACGTTTTCGACTTTCTAATTGTGGAGTCACTTTTCGGTGCACGCTTAAGCACGTGAAGAATATGAAACAGAATAGTGGAAAGAGAATAGAACCGAATAACAACAGTTATGTGAACAATGTATTTTGTTGTTGTTTTTCACTTCAAATCAATTTTTCCCTAACTAAAACGCAACGTATTCAGGTGAAACTTATATTCTGCAAGCTGCAAGCATTTTTTCTTTCCAATGGTATAGGTTTCACCTGAAAACGTTGCGTTATTGCGAAGTAATCGGTACCACATTGCATTTTGCTTAGCGTATCTATGTATGATTTTAAGAAAGCACGAATATCAAAATTTTCTTTCATTAGATCGATTTCAATACGTTTGTGTCGGCGCACCTCCATGTTACAACGAATCTCATGTTTTCGAGACTAAATCCCAAACTGAAGAAGCTCAGACCTTTTTATGATGACTCAGTCTGATTGGGGGAATTATGGTCCCGTTGTTCTGCTGAGAGACTCAGCTTTCCGTTTTTTTACCACTTTAATAAAGCTGGTAACCATTTTTAGTAGATGGAGCGCCAGAGGAAATATACTTCAGTTATCGACTGTCAATAGTCCGCCGTGCAGTGTGGACATTCGAAGGCCCACCTTTGGTGCTTTGGGAAACCACTCAAATTCTCTTGCGTTCTGCATAACTTTTTAATTGACAACTATTCTGAAGATAACCGCAAACGCTCAGACCAGGATGATACGCTAACGGATAGTAGCGAAAAAGCAAAAAAAAATAAGACGTGTGAATCTAAAATCCACGTGGAAGATAACGAGATGGAGCGAATGGATAGATCATAAGTTACTTAAGAATAGAGGTTAAAGGATCTAGTGACCACAGGTATATTATCACACTGGAAATAGTATTTAAATAAACCACGCCGAAGGTAGGGAAAACCCCAATGTAATATGGCAATGCTGGAATCATTGTTTCGTTCCAGAATGGAGGACATCGTGACGATAACCGACGAGTATTTATAGCCAACCAACAGGCCAGACCAGATATTAGGGGGCATGTCGCACCAGTATGCCGAGTGGGGCCAGGAAGATAGTCAGGGGGTGTAACAAGCAAAAGATTCCCCGCCACGATAGGCGTAGATATTGTACATAGTTGTAAATATTAGCATAAGTTTTATTGATTATTAGGGTAAGAGGGGTTAAGGGTAGACTCATTAATATTATTCTTTGAAGTTTTCAAATATTAGCATAACTTTCATTTATTATTAGTGTAAGGTCGACATAGGACTAGTCTTAAAAAACGAATTTAAAAAAAACCCACTAAAATTTTTATTTTTATTTTTTTTTTATTTAATTCATTTGGATCTAAAATAAAGAGAAGAATTTTCAATTTTTGAAAAAAAAAAAATATGTTGAGTTCTTTGCCCTTTAACTTGCAACCGAATCAAGTTAGACCAAAACCGTCTGGGAGACTTTGATTTGATATTAACCTACATTGCTTCAATTCGAGTCATAATTCATCTTGAGCTGTAGTAAGGTTCCCAAGATATATGCGATTTGGCGACTTGCAACATTCGAAATCTCGAATTTTTTTAAAACCATCATAAACTGATACTGTCTGCTACTTTTATTCAACCTAGGAGAGTTTTTGCCGTCAGACGACTCAGTTGACTTTGATTCATCGATCAAATTATTAGAAACACAGCACTATGCGCCTGCAAGAAAAAAATAATTCATTAGTGTTCGATTCTTCTTAACTGGCCATAACAACCCGTTATCGGGTTACGGCCTGATGTAAATACAATCTTTCATTGGAATTGTGGTTTTACGTCGTGGGCCACAAACCCTACGCACAACCCTTTTAAGGCCTACTGGTTTCAAAAGAACCCAGTGTCATTGTTAGTCGCCTCATACGACAAGCTGAGGTGGTATTCTCTAACCCGCTCACCACACGGGGGATTGTTCGATTACTCTTAACAATTTGTTCAAAGATGCAGGTGATGATTCTTACCAAGGCGGACCTCTATAAACTCAGCAAATTTTCTTGGGCTTCATGGCATCTTTTTGCGTAAGCCTCTTAGGTCATCAATATATGGCTGCCACATTTCAATTATTACTTTTTCCCACTCCTCGGACCAAGTCTTACGTGTTTTTTCTCCGGCTGCTCCATAATTTACTAATCCTCACAAATTTGAAGTGCAAAATTGCGCCTAAATAAGCAGCTTCTTTGCAAGAAAATATCAATATCGAGTCTGATTTTCCACTCAGACCAACTGCTAAGGTCTGCTGAAAGAAAAGTTTCGCAGTTTGAGGGAAATGCGAATTAAAATATGTGACAAACGGAGCCAAGAATTCTTTTGCAGTTAGGTGTTGGTGTGTCCTTCACAACATGATGATAGATCAGAAAGAGGACGATTCATTTGAAAGTACATGCGACGAAATCAATGGCATCGATGAAGTGTAACACGGCGGGAAAAATACATTTACAGCATTTGAAATAAAACAGAACAGCTGTACGAACTATTGTTTAAATTAACTTATTTTTTCTTCTTGTTCATTTATTGTATTAATATTTTAGCTCTAAAAAGCTTAATTTCATATTTGTTTTTAATTTCTTGCTAGCTTAGTTTTACTTTTCATCCGTCTAAAGTCTCTTTTGGTATCCAATTGATTCACCATACTTTTTTTATGATAGACTCGGGCAACCTCTGACTCTATTTAAGCGTGCATCACTGGAGAATCCATAATCACGAATCACACCTATAATTGTTCGCGGCTTGGAAGCAAGGGAAATGGCCGCCGCACTACTCCTACTAACTGTATCCGTTAGATCGCTCGGTATTTGGTTCACTAAAACACTTCGTTAACACGCAGTGCATGAATTGGATCACCCGGAATACTGGCACACCATTGACTATTTGTCACGTTCCCAGCAACATCAAAGAAGAGCTCTCATTGTCATCGACACACAACAATGTGACTGCAGGCTTCCGTTGTACTGGAATTTTTCAGTTGAACGAAAATATTTTCGGGGAGCAAGATTTTATACAGAGTATTGTCACTGGACGCGCACAGGCGTCAATTTCTGCTGCAAATGCAGATAAAGGATTTTTGATTCGCTGTTGTGACATCGTTTAAAGAAATCGACCCAGAATATAGTAAAGCTACCCAATTGCAAGCGAAAAAAATTTGATGAAGTCAGTCGGGACGGTGCCCGACAGTGGGAGTCCTACCTTGTACCCATTTTTTCCACGAAAATCAAAAATCTATGCAAATTTTTGTATCGATGCGTTGAAGGGTATGGGCGTTATGACGGCAGCTGTATGACGGGGGCAGAGGGATGGTGCGGAGAAGGGCCAACATTGTTTGGTTTATAAGCCTAACGTACAACATTTGTATAAATGTTAACTTTCACATTTCTGTAAAAAGTGAAATTCTGTTGCAGCTTATAGAAGGAGGGGCCTAAAATTGGCAAATTATTAGCTATATCTTCTAAAGTTCCAAACCGATATTAATAATTTGTACACTACACATGTACAGTATAAGTGTGCATAACTGTGCCAAGATTCAATTGGCTAGCTTTTTTGGTGTGGGTTAAAACGGCGATCTGTCAAGAGAGAAAGGGGGAAGATATCGATATAATTCGACAAACTTACACTACTTAAGGAAAATACGCATCGTTTGGTAAAAAAATGATGTTAATAAAATATTTGCCCTAACTCATAGTCTTCGAGAACGATGCGACAACACGGACAGCCAGAAAGTCGGACATGTCTATATCGACTCGATACTTGCTCCTGACCATTTTTGCTCATGGAACATATGGTCTGCCACGGCTCTTTCTGCTTGTTACATACATTGATCAAATCTTTAGATTTCGGGCACTTAGGTTGAGCAGGTAAGCGAAACTCGCTGCTTTGTGGGCGACAAAACTTCCTGGCGGAACCCCAGCTTGGATTAGTCGCCTGGCAGCTCACGCTTAACTAAAACTAAAAAAAAAAAGCAGTTAAGGGCTATGACTTATGGGCACTTAGTTATTAAAATATAGTAGCTTAACTTACCTAAAAAGTTGCTAATTAAAACATTTCCCTAAAAGCGACATCACCAAGCACAGACATGCTTAGAAGTGCTTGACATATGAACACAAAGCATGTAAATATTTGTGACATATTCGGAGACAGACAACGACAGATAAACAAACAGACGCAACACACAAACAAACAAACAAACAAACAAACAGATAGACACACGCAGACTCAGTGCACGCAAATTACGTGTTGCATACTTGGCAGCGTCGCTCATCTATTTGACTTACGTGGCGCGCACTTGAAATGCAACATGTCAAAGTGTTTGCAATACACACACACTCACCGCGCACTCATACACTCACTCACACACTCACTCACACATAGATATGAGCTCACACACACACTCAACTAATTAGGGAACCTTTGCTTGTGCCACCTGCATTCATTTCAACATAGCACACTTTTCGGGATCTTTGCTCATTTTGTGCTGTTGCCGGCGAGAATTCCTCTCTGTTTGTGTGTACAACACATTTAAATATGTGTTATGTAACACACAGACAGACACACAAATTAACATGCCAACTGTTTAATATTAATGGATGGAAATATTAATAACAAAAGTTCGCAATAGATACAGTTTTTGACTCGTATTGTCTGCTCGGTTTGGTTTCCTGTCCGATTGTTTTTGCTTATTTTGCATAAATTTATAGAGCAATCTGTGCAAAAAGCGAGCCTTTGTTTAAATTAGTTTGGAAATTGAGTTTGTTGCTGTTTTTGTTGTTATTGTTGCTGACTAAACATATTTGCATTTTTGTCGGTAGACAATAAGTAATCAGGACATATGTTTGTTGTCTACAGTCGGAAAGCATATAGAAGCTTCGATAAAAACTTTTCTTTGATTAATGACAGATTCGCTTGAATCTGTAGTAGAATCAGCCAGGACCGCAATAATATAACTTAAAAAAAAAGTTTTGAGATTACAATTTTCTGGATGTGCCAGCAATCTTTTACTCTGAATCTAGTTGATGTAAAGTATCTCAATTTACAATACAAAGTATATGTTATGAGCTATTCGAGTGGAGAGACGCAACGGTTGGGCTCTCAGAATGATGTTGACAACTATAGTTTTGATGTTGTTAAGGATTTTGCCTACCTTGACAACACCGTCACAATGAAGAATGATATCTATATGGAGCGGCGAATCACTCGTGGCAATAGATGGTCTTACTAGGCAAATGCCGAAGCTAAAACTCTCTAAGACGCTCATCTTTTTCGTAAAGCATGTGTAATGACGCAGTCTGATGAAAGTTTCCTTGGAGTGTTTGAGCGGAAAGTCCCCCGTACGATCCTTGGCCACTTACGTGTGGGCAACGACTACCACATTATATGGAATGCCAAATCGAGGAACTCTCCGAATACATTGACATAGACAAGCGAAGTAACACTCAGCGGCTACGCTGGCTAGGTCATGTTCTCTGTATGGATGAGGAAGCTTCGGAATGTCTTAAATACGACTATTGAACGAAGGCGACGAAGGTCCCGTGTCTCCGTTGGAAGGACCAAGTAGAGAGCACTATAGCTACCTTTTGTATCACCGATGGGGGAAGACGCACGAAAAGTAGAGGCGCATGTAGGAGTGTTCTACATTGTGATTTAGCAGCAATTCCGAAAACTTGCAATTCATACCCCCAGCCAGAAGCAATTCAGGACGTATGTATATATGGTCAACTTGCTTCTTAGGGACAGTTTCTTGCTAGTTAGAAGCTTTCTGGTACTGCTAATTCTGCCAAACTGCACACCCAAGTGCATGTAACTGCTGTGATGCTTCAGTAGTTGGTCCGGCAAGAAATCGCCAAGGTACAGTTCCTTCAGTTCAGATACTGCTGAAGACCATCCCTGACTTCGTAGACACATATATATCTGGCCAGAAGGAATTTGTCGTCAGCAAAAAAAAAAGGTTATGAAAACTGGACACCAACTCAATTCCCTGTGGAACCACAGTTCTGATAGTACTGGCGCAAGAAACAACTGCGTCCAGCACCACCGAGAAGGATCGTCCCGTTAAAAAAGTTGAACAGAACAGCTAACCAGCAAAGTTAAGATGGCAGGTGGATGGATGGTTAAGATGGGGCTTGATTGTGGAGAGAAGATGAATATGCCAAACTCCATCACGGCTTTCTTCACCTGTATCCTTTTTGGTTTTCATCGCTTTAATGTGTCAGGCTTCTTGCTCGGAAGTCATTGTTCAAGAAAGTTTCATTTGTATCCCCCTAGCGATGAATACAGCGCAGCGCCCTGTAAGCAGTTAAACTTTAGATTATGCCCCCCAAACGTTACATAACTCAAGTTCAACATACGCTCAGTCTGTACAATTTGGTATTATGTAAAGTTTGTTAGTTTTACACGCTCATTTCGTCACTTACTCTGACTCCGACGTAACGCGCATTTCTCACGCTTGGCACGCAATTGTGCTTAACGTTGCAACACGCCTTCAAGTATGCAACAAGTTTTTGGATGCATCTTATGCAATTATATGCTCCAACATTTGCAAAACTTTCTCGCTACTTTTTAGCTTTTGACTTCATCTGCTACTCCTTCTTTCTCTTGCTATCGTGAAAAGTCAAAAGTGCTTCGTTCAGGATTCCTGCATTTCACGTGGCTGTTGGCAACATTCAAAAGATTTTGTCACGTGTCGCTTTAAGTTCATATTGTTTGTTGAGTGTTGGAATAACACTTCATGAATACGCATATTAGCTGCTTAAATTAATTCTTATCGATATTATAAGAGTTAATGTTATTGATTATTTTTGGGTGTGCATATGAGTCCCTTCTACAAGACAGATGTTTGGATCTTATGCTACGCCATAGCATCATTAGATTGTCTTATGAATTATATCTTAATCTAGTCATTTCATCTAACGCTTTACCTTCATCTGAAAGGCTCCTTGTTTACTTTGAGCCATTAATATCTTCTATTCGGATACCATATTCGACTAAGTGCTGCATGTGGATCCTAGACAAATGTTAGCATGATCAAATGCTGGAATCTGCATCGATATTGGTTTAATTACATCAACACATCTGAACCGAAATCAATACGAACTAATGGTATGTCTGTACCATATACATGATACCGTTGAAAATGTGACAAACTCCGAGACAAAATCGATTACCATTGACAAAACTGTTTGGCAATATTCGATCTTACCATCATTTTAGCTTCCACCCATTTTTTCAATACTTTAGGAAGGCCTCCTTTTTTTTACCAACATTAAGTATGAGAGAGTCCCGTTTTTTATTATCCAAGTTTCGTGTAGCATCACATATCAACATGGCATTGAAAAATTTGTGGTCTCATTCGTATTTTGACGGCAAAAAGTACAAATTCTGCTGAAGATGATAGGAAAAGGGTTTAATCGGACGAATACTGATTGGTCAAGAGAATTGGTTTTCTCACTGTACTCTCAATTCCAAATTCAAGACAAACTTTGGTGTAAAAAGGAGAAACGATATATCGATATATCAATTAACTGCACTGTGGGACCCATGATCAACGGGACGTCAAAGAAGAAGAAAGTTGTCGATAAAATGTATTTTTGTTCTTCGACAATACTTGCCATTACGTCCGATCCGACATCAGGTGTAATATACTTCCAACTGTTTAACCCTAGATGGTTCTTCTTCGTCGAAAAGTGTTTAGTATAGCTCTAAACGTTGCTTAGCTGTTAGTATATAGTACGGAAGTTCAGCTGCGTACATTTTGGATAAGAATAAGTTTTTAAAAATAAAAACGTCGATTCGACGAATGGTTTACTTCGATTTGATTAGCCAAGTAACTCCCAAAAGAACTAGAAACGAATAATTTGTGCATTCTATTCATTTTTAATATGCATATGCAAAAAAATCGCTTTTGAAAAGCACAAATTTCACCCTTGCATCTCCTCTATAAATTAAGAAATAATATTAATGAAACTGATTTCCTTTACTAGTTTTAAGTAGTATAAACTAGATTCAATCATAAAGGTATAGTATAGATAGTTTCAACGAACTTTCCTATTTATGTGATTTCGAAAAGTATTATTATGAAATAATATAATAATAATATAATATAATAATAATATCCAAAAAGGTGAAGTTCTTACAATTGATATTTTTAGTTAATGTTCAAAGTAAAAGGTGAAATCACTGCTTAAGTCGATAGAAAATAGAATAACTTTTTTTTCCATTAAGAATGAATTGTTGTAACAAGAAGAACCTGAGTGTATGTAAAATAAGAAGAACCATCTAGGGTTAAATAGCTGGAGCAACATTTCACAAACGAGGATACTTTGAAACAAGAACTTTAAAGATGAACAATCAATATGGCGGCAGAATTGTATAACATTGAACTGGAAAAGCTTTAACCAAGATATCAAAAATGTGTTAAAAAACAAGACAAATATGCTAGAAAATGTGTTGTGAAAATTTATATTTTCAAAAAATAGTCGCTTGAACTAAACTGCTTTTCTTTAATTTGAAATATGCAGCCTATTTCAGATACCCCTTCTGCCAACTCAACTCATTGCCCCAATCAGTTTATCCGCCTTGCAAAACTCACCTACTCACCACAAATGCCGATAAAGCAGCGTACGCAATACACCACTTCATTTCCCCTGCTTGCCTTTGTTGTCGTTTTATTAAGTGGACAGTTTAAGCGCCGGCTAAAGCACCTGTTGCTCTTTATACTGCAACTCTACAATTACACCACAGCGGAAAGTGAGCAATTGAGCGCATTTCACCACGCTCTCTTCCGCTCTCGTGACGCAAACCTGCGCAAAATGAAAGCCCAACTTCGTGTGGCATTTTTACCATCCAAAGATTCACGTAATTCCCAACCTTCGGCTCGGTGCACTTGCATTTGTGCTCATCACTAAACTCTCAGAGGCCACAAAATAAAATGCAAAGAAACAAAAATATTCCTTGCATTGTGCCAAATCAATGCAGGAAGATATGCAGAGCATTCATGCGGCGGCACTCAGCCAAAGGCAACAACAACTGCAACTACAGCAAAAGTCGGTATAAACCAAAATGGGCAAATGTTTTCATTGTTTTGATTTTGGTAGCTGGAATTTTGGAAACTCCTTCAAAATGGTTGGTTTTTTGTTCATGGTCGATTCGAGTTCATTAGCCAAGTCACTTCTAAAAGAACTAGAAACGAATAATTTGTGGATTCTATTCGTTTTTAATACATGCATATGCAAACAAATCGTTTTTGAAAAGCACAAACTTGACCTTTGTACCTCCTCTATAAATTAAGAAATAATATTAATGAAACTGAGCTCCTTTACTACCGGGCTAGTGGGGTATATATGTATATACCCCGGGTGGTGAGCGGGTTAGAGGATACCACCTCAGCATGTCAAAGCTTGTCGTATGAGGCGACTTATAATGTCACTGGATTCTTTCGAGACCAGCAGAGCCACCCCAGGCCTTAAAAGGGTTATTCATAGGGTTTGGGACCCACCACGTAAAACCACAATTCCAATGAAAGAAATACATCAAGCCGTAACCCGGAAACGGGTTGATATGGCCAGTTAAATAGAAGAAGCGGGGTATATTAAGTTAACGATGAATTTTCTGATACTTAGAACTTAAGTGTTTACTATTCACAGCAGAGATTATATAGTAGTTTAACATATAAATAATTTCATAGCCTAGGGTGGCAAAAGCTAGAGGGCGAAAAATTTTAGAGGAAACTTTCCGATCAAAACTAGTACTTTTTAACTTGAGTTCCAAATAACATTAATGTCAATACTTAATTACTCGATCTGTAGATTTTACTAAAATTTATGATAAATATATTGCATTTCTAATAAAGGATTAATGGCTGCATAGTGGTTGAAATTATGAATATTATTAAGGCAGTTATTTTGGTTGTTGTAGCAAAATGCCACTTACACTTCTCACATATCGTTTGTAACACACCGGTGTATCCTGGTAGTTTGCATTGGGTTTCGTCTTTCCAGACTACGTTCTACGTGTTGGTGCCATCTACATTGCTGACATACTCCTCTGAGAATCGAGGAACTTGTTTACTTTGTTCGTTTTCTGTTTTAAGTTTTGAGTCAGGAATTCGATTTCTTCATATTGTTCCCATTCCCCCATTTATTATAACATCGGCAACGAAGTAATATAGTTGTCATAATAAGTTACATCATTTTTGTTTCTGGACATTCGCTGATATAGTCTGACAACAACATTGAATGCTGCTCTTTAATCTTCTGCATGTGCGCAATTTTTAACTTCAGATCCAATCTCAAAATGGCGCAGGGTTTTGTAATTTACAGCCCCATTTCTTGTATTTATTTGGGTTATAACGTTTTATACTATTTCTAGCATATGTAGTAGAGTAAATACTGTTTTTTACAGATATGTCACATGGGGAAGCAAAGGGCTAAAACTGAAACCTAAACTACAATATTTCTAGTAAAACTAACCGTGCATTGACAGTTATATCCAATAACAGAATCCACACAGCCCATCGCTCATTTACTCTATACACTAGAAATCAGAACAGAAAAAAACCCATATGTTTACGATGTGATACGATTACGGTAGTACCTGTACCATTGATCCGGTAAACGATTTTCTCGGTTTTCTTTTTTTCAAAAATATCGTATTCGATTCGATTCACCGATATTTTATTCGGTTTACCGGTTATACTCATGCAACTCCCAAGGATTCCACTCTATTACTTTCATGCTTTTTGGCATAAATAATACCAAAAGAGAAATACAAAAAAAAAAATGTGGGAGAGATAAACAGATTGTGTTGTCTGCAGGAAGATTTTGGGGAATCATTTTAATCTGCTTCCAACATTATATGCTGAAAACTGTAAATATCTTCTTCTTAACTGGCTATAACAACCGTTATCGGGTAACGTCCTGATGTAAATACATTCTTTCATTGGAATTGTGGTTTTACGAGGTGGGTCACAAAATCCTTTTAAGGTCTAGGGTGGCTCTTCTGGTCTCGAAAGAACCTAGTGTCATTGTTAGTCGCCTCATACGACAAGCTTTGACCTGCTCAGGTGGTATTCTCTAAACCGCTCACCACACGGGGGAACTGTAAATATGGCAAAGTTATAAAGTCAATGTTTGTGAGTATTAAATAATAATGTTTAGCCCCTTATTTGTTCATTTTCCACAAATTAGCTTTTTATCATCTTCAAGTTACTTTTCTTGGCAGTTTACAGCTTCTCAATTTTTCATGTTAGACTTTATTTTGGCATTGAAGTTGTTGCATTTTCCTTGTGATAAAAATTAATTTCTACACATTAAATATTTAAAGTAAATAAACATGTAAAATTTTAATGGCCTTATCAAAAAGAGTTGTCTATGTAAATCCAAAAGAAATTAAAACGCACTAAAACGCGAATTGAAGCTATACTAATAAAAATTATTTGCCCGAAACTATTAAAACAAAACAAAAAATGAAAACCAATCAAATTAAAAGTACAAATTGAAAACAATCAATTCAATTAATTGGAATCCCATACAAAAATTTTAAAATAAAATTGCGAAAAAACTGCTAAAATTAAATTGTACTTTTGTTTAAAGCAATTTCCAAAACAATATTGCCATTAATTGGCAAATGAAAACAATGCACATAAAAATTGACCCTGCACTCAATAAAAAATAAAAAAAAAAAACACATTTTTAAATAGTATATCGAATTCGCAAATACGTATTGCAAAAAATAAATGAAATCGCATAAGCAAAGTCCTGGAAAAAGCTTTTATAGGGACTCTATAAAAATTTGTAAAAACAAGCCACAAAAGTAAACAACAAAATTATATATATATATACACTTCTATATACATGTGGAAAAAGAGCCATCTACAGAAAAACTTGTGCAATAATAACTGTATGTATGTGTGCATTTGGTAGCCATTGAATGTTATTGCATTAGTTTGCCACAGAAAGCCCATAAAAAACAAAGCAAATCCAAAATGTTGTTTTTTTATACCCTGTACACAAAGTGTAAAAAGGTATTATAGATTTGTGCAATGTATGTGACAGGCAGAAGGAGGCAGACCATAAGTTCCATGGGCAAAAAGTCTTATCATTGACTCGGGTAGCGATTGGACCATGTCCGTCTGTCCGTCCGTCTGTCCGTCAGTCCGTATGAGGGGATAAATCTCCGAGACCATAAGAGTTAGAGACACAAAATTTTACCAGAAGATGCGAGTAATCCCATGTAAGATGAAGTTTATCGAATTGAGTTTCCCTGTTTCCCCCCCGTACTCCTTTGCGGTTTACAATCGCTCCGTTGAATCGATCAACTCGAAACTCCTAAGAGATGTCTTTATGTGCTTCTATGTTTCAAAAATTTTCGAAATCGGATAAATACCTCAAAAGTTATAGTCAAAAGTATGCAATATTCAACACCCCCCCCCCCCCTCCCCCCTCACCAATAACTGCTCCAAAATTCCACAACATTTAGATATGGATACAAGTGAGCTAGAGTTACAAAATGAGACTCGTGTGAATCCAATAGTTAAAACTGTATCCACCTTTTTTTCAATGGAACCGGTTTACCTTAATTCCTTCCACACCCTCCCATGAAATTTGAAAAATGCCACAGATATTTATAAATGTATTTTTATATAATAATAAATAAATAATATAATAGCCAACTTCTCAATAGGAGAACATTAACAGGCATATCGATCTTATGAAAGGAGATATAAAAGTGGATACTTCTGTTCCCATTTTACCGTATGTTTGTAAAGAAAAAGGGTACAGGGTATTCCACTGTCGGGCGGGACTGTCTGCATCAAATTTTTTATGAGTGCTATTGTAAATACAACGCAAATACGGCAATTGCATTATGCTATTTTTTAGTACATATTTATGTGTGCGTGTGTGCAACACTGTAAGTTTGTTTGCATTCGGTTAAATTCGCGGTGACACTTTAACCCATGGGATGGAGAAAAAACCGCATAATTGCAGTGTAGTTAAGTGGAAATCTGAAAGAACACTCAAATAACAAATGTTTTTAGAATTAAAGCCGCATTTATGAACAAGTACACAATATAAAGAATTTTATGTGGGAATCACTTGTAATTGGTGTTAATATGCGTTTTACAGTTTTATAAATGCGGAACTCTTTCTCGGGTTCCTTAAAAGGATTTAAAGTTGGCATGATAAATAGTAAGCACAGATCATCGGTTCACTATATTATATAGTTGCTTCGCAAATTATCAGATAAAATGTCTCTTACGTTCCAAGTAGAGCTGCAAAACAAATGCAATTCGATGTTATCGATATTTTAAAAAATTTGATACTATCGATAGTACAATCAATTCGAAAAGACTCCATACCATCGATAGTACTTTCGGTTTTGATTTCCTTCCTACGCTCCTAACCTTAGCCTTAAAAAATCATCGATACCAAAGGAAAAAATTCAATACTTCGATAGTATTATCGATTGTTTTGTGACATCGTGATATATAGCGTGCATCTCATTGATGTTCTATCATCACGACAAATTATCAAACAAATTAAAATGCCAACTTATAGAAAAAAAACCATTGTGAGCTATTGCGAACTAAACTTTTCATTGAACTGCTGCACTATATTTCAGATTCTAGTTCACTTAAATCGATTGCTTCCTTTAGTGTCAGTGAAATAAGTGAGAGCAGTTTGACCCAATTGTAGTTCATCTACTACTTTCAACGCATTCTCATTTATGAAAAGCCATGCAAGTGTCACACCAAGCTCGTGTGACGGCATATGAGTACGCGCCAATGATCATTACATCGAAATGAAATATTTTCGCAGCAAAAGAAAATTTTTGAAAATAAAGGAAATTGAATCATAACATTTTTTAAACTATAGTCGCTTAAAGATTTCAATGAAAATCTTCAAGAAGACATTCTTAAGATTGTTTTGCTGCTTGAGCTTCAATAATTGTGTTTTGAAATCTATGAAAGCGACTCTAGTCAAAGTCCGACTGATTTTTTGCATTTTACTCAAATTCTTTTTAAAAATAAAAAACAAATTAGTCATCGGATCGTTTTCAGAAATTGACTTTGGCTGTCACGAATGATTCATGCTTCATGCTCAAAAGCCGCCGCGGCGGTTCACTTGACTCTATAGACATCTATGGGTACGAAATTTCTGTGACAAAAAAATGAAGAAATCAATTATGAAATTCAAAAATAAAGTGAAAAAATTTCATTCTCTTAAATAAAATAGTTGGGAAGAAAATCAGGCATGTTCCCAATTTCGATAGGTGGATTTCACAATGCAGTGATTTTGACAAAAGATAAATAGGATTGAGCCATAAAAGTCAATTCATTTATTCTTAGATGTTAATATCTACAAAAGTTTTGAAACACCAAAACAATTTAATCAAAGCCGGCGAACAAAGAGCGAACAAGTGCTGCAATTGTCATATCTTTGGTACAATTATTCAACGTCAATTTAAATGCAACTGTAATGAAAAGTAAAGAAATGCATATTTAAGACTAAGAAAATGTTTAAGAAAAAACGTTGCTCAGTTCACACAATGACCATTGACAAGTTGCCTCTAAATGAAGTGCGACAGGACTACCGATGATAACAAGGTACAGCAAGTGTTCGCGACTACCCGCTCCTGGCCATTGCCATGTGCCCCGGCATGCTGCAAGCATCGCTCGGACGCGCTGCAAGACACCAGTGAAGCTGTGTGCTCTCAACGCCTGAGTTGGAATACTTGGCTGACCGGCCATTTTCTCTTTTAACATGCTTATAACAATTTAGTGCCATTTTTTAGCTTGTCTACTAACCGTGCCACTTGCCTTCTTGCCACTGTTTATTCACCCTTTGTGAAGTTACATTGGCTTTGTCAGGCAATTGGCGGAACATAAGAGGTAAAGCCTAAAAATAAATTCTTTGACGATTGCACTATTATAAGAAACAGAATCGTGCAACTTTATTATAAATTGATAGGTTAAGAGCTAAGAGTGTTTTTAGTGCATTTTTAATTACTGGCACCATTTGCACTACGCCTAGTGATGGCCTCGATGTTATTCTAAACATTCTTCTCCTAGGTTTTATTGAGGAGGAAAATGCCTTATTGTCAGCGCTTACGAGATTCGGGCTGCTGGACTAAGGCTAGTAGTGGTCACTCCACAGTCCTTTCGAAACATGGTTTCGTCTCGCTTAATACTGGCTACTGCGTGGCGAAGCAGTTTAAAACTCTAATCCTTTGCAGAAAAAATGGTCCGTTGGCCTTCTGACGCACCTTCCTTCTTTACGGATTGATTCAAATTAAGGTTAGATGTGGTATATACTCAGAAAAATACAATGTTAGGCTTCCGAACCCTTGCAGTGTTTTCCAGGCTCAGGTTCTCGCAATAAATATGGCACTTACTTGCCTAAAAAGCACATTATGGGGCATTGTAAATATATATACTATAGTGATAGCCAAACTGCTATTAAATCACACAGCTCAATATCGTCTAATTCGATAGTGGTTATAAACTGAGGGCAGATCTCAACAGGAAATGACTCAGCAGCTCGTTATTAACCTGATGTGAGTGCCGGGACACCGAGGCATAGAAGGTAATTTCATAGCCGATGAGCTTGCCAGACAGAGTACTACTGCTCCTGTTCTCCTTGTCTCGCTTTTGATTCTCTCCGCTCGAAAAGAGGGTTTCAGGCAAAGTGCCTGGCAGCCGTCTTAACATAAGCTAGTCTTCAATTTAACTGTGCATTACAAAAAATGCTTATATCATAGATATTTTAGCTTTTTCCACGGATATATTTTAATCTGAAACTCGCTTGTGAAACATATTTAACACACCGCCGGATTTACTTTTGGGTTGGAAATGGATTGAATGAGATTTGTGGCACATCATTAATTAGGTCGAGTTTTTGTGGTTTCTTATGTTGACGACCTTTCATTTATTCCTTTGCATTATATCATGATGCGGTTTCCCAAAATACCCTACGCGACAATCTAAGAGAGTGCTTGTGTTTCCAGATATTAAAATATTAATAAACGATGAAATTCATTCGAAACTTCCTTCCTCATGGAATATATTACGCATACAGACAAATCAACGTAAATCTTTTTAAAAAATTATGGGGAATTCACCATGAAAATATGACCTATTAATGGAAAACTACTTATGGTGTGGTTCTTCGTGTTTTCAGTACTAAAAAGTAGAGCCTAACTTCCGAATAACACTAGGCAATTTTATCGCTGATTTTGAAGCTGTATTTTACAGAATGGTTCAACAAAGCGGAAACCTTAAGCGGCTTCAAAACTGGTGGATGCTCTAAGGGTGTGCAAAGCTTTATCAGTGCGGTCTTAAGCGTGGTAAGTCCACCATTCATACCACGCCAAAACCTGAAAAAGACCCACGTACATTAAATCGACATCCACCATATATTTGCGATTATAAAGCAGCATTTCATAGCCCGTTGAGGAATGGCATATATTCTGCACTCTCTGAGTTTGAAATCCCTGCAAAGTTGATGTGACTATGCTAAATGACGTTGAGCAACACCCTTAGATTCGAAAAGGTAGCAAAGACCTTCTCCGAGCCTTTATACCGAGCGACTCTCTTGCAATCTTTTCAACTATGTGATTAAGAATGTAATGTATTGCAAAATTCCAAAGTACCTCAGAACGGGAAAATATTGAACTATAAAAGACAGAGAGAAAGATAGAGAGCTACTGACATCATTGGTCCTACTAAACGACGGCCTTTGCGTCTATTCTCTCTGATCAATGTGGAAAACTATACTTTTAATGTTGTCAAAGATTTCGTCTGCCATGGACGAGAGACAACTCTCGTTCCGTTTTGCTTTATGACGCTGAAACATGCGTGATGAGGAATTCTATGAGCTCAACGACGACAATGACATAGTTTAGCGTATTAACGTCCAATAGATTCGATGGCTTAGTTATGTGTCACGCATGCAGAGCACACTAGCTACATTTGGTATCACCGATATTATTTTATATATATTATTATTATATTATATATATATATATATATTATTATAGCTCGCCTCATCTAGTGAACACATTACTTGCAGGACATTTGAAAGTTTTGCAAATCAAAATAGAGGTATAGCGAGCAAAATGGAATATTTGGAGAGCCTTTTATAGATAATTTAGCTTCTAAAATGCATTTGTAAAAGACTTCTCTATATTTCTATACTTCTTCTTCTTAACTGGCCATAACAATCCGTTAGCGGGTTCCGGCCCGATGTAAGTACATTCTTTCATTGGAATTGTGGTCTTACGTGGTGGGTTCCAAACCCTAAGCACAACCCTTTTAAGGCCTGTAGTGGCTCAACTGATCTCGAAAGAACCCAGTGTCATTGTAAGTCGCCTCATACGACAAGCTTTGACCTGCTGAGGTGGTATTCTCTAACCCGCTCACCACACGGGGGTGATGATGTGATGAAAATAAAGTAAATATCTATAATTTTTTGCCCTTAGATATATGAGCTGCGACGACTTTGATCTCTGAACTATGATTAATAATATAATTGTGATGCCATATTACGGGAGCATATTGCATGTAATCACCATAGTAATCGCATACACATAAAGTGTATATAGAAGTTGTAGGGAAAGTTTCCTTTCTTTGTGTCTTTCTTTTTCCTTATTGCTCGTCTTTTCTTTGTTGTTGCTGTTGCCTCTAATGTTGCAACTTTCACTTGGCTGCGCGCTAGTTTTTCTTGGTTGCGCCCAGCATTTAAGTGATAATCCTGACTTATGCTGTGAGTAATGTCGCTAAACTGTCACTAACCCAACCCACTTGACACTGCTCTGCGAGTCTCTTGTAGCGTTTCGCTGGAAAACTAGTCGGGGAAAACTTGAAATGTTGTCTTTAATTTTCATGGCTTGAAGCTTCTGTTGGCTTCCGGCTCATGGCTCCTTTTTGTTGCTTGGTTAACCGCGTAGCGAGCTCTATTTGCATGTAACACGATATAGACACGCATTCCCCATTTGCCATTCATGCGCAAAATGTCAGCCGTTTAAATTCCTACTCAAATAGTTTTGCATGCCAAGTGCCCAGCCCTCGTTTAGACCCCAAGTCGGTTCCAGGGCCACTTCCCCCCAGCTGTCTGAAACTGCTCAACTTTTTCTTTCGGTTATGCAATTGAGAGGCAGCTCAAGCAAAAAACCGTTGTGCACGTTTTCGTTACGTTTTTTTTTTTTTGGGTGAATTGATTTGCAAGCATTTGTGTGCCACACCCCTCTCTCGCTCGCTCCCTCTCTTTCTGTCTCACAGTGTGGCACTAACTTCAGATATTCGTTTCATTTCTGTTTTATATCATGGGTCGACTTGCCCTGCCATAACCTACTCCACTTTTTATAATGAATAATTTCCGCACGACTTGAATTCAATGGTTAAAATAGTTTGCCGCTTGCCTAATGGCCAACATTATGATTATGATTATTATTATTAGTATGATTATGTTTGCAATTACAACAACTACAGCTGCTTCTTTTGTATGCCATTTCGAACGATGGTCGATAGTTTCGGTTTCCGTTTCCGTTTCAAGTATTTTTCGTGCATAAAAATGATTATTTAACAGCTGATGATTTATTGCGTTTTTAATTATTGTAATCAAAGAAAAGGGTTTGCCTTGCGTTTGTCGACTTGATTAATTACACCTTTGAGTGGAAGGGAGCGACTTCTACAAGAGGGTGTAATTAATTTGTGGCTGTCAAATGAAACAAGGCCAAGATACAAATCGATGAAGGCAATAACAAGAAAATGACACAAATAACTGTTGTATATTGAAACAAGGAAAAGTTTGCAAAAAACGATAACATTTATGCACTATTTGCTCAACTGATTTCGTATCGAATGCTAAGAGTTGAGTTGGATTTTGCTGATAATAATCAAGATTACACAAGGTATATCGTTAACTATAAGTTCCTGACAGGAACCATGTTAAATGCCACAGCAACTGTGTATGATCAGCGTGTTAGTATTTACTATACTGATAGTTGGAACGAAAAACTTAAAAATGCTTTAATTTACCTTCAAATGACGTTCAAATGCGCTAGAAGGCAACACTGTAAAACAAAAATGATGATCATTTTATCTGAATTGAATTTATTAGAAAAACTAAGTTGGTATGAGGGGATTGAAGAGAAAAAATGGGCTTTTCTCTACCATCCAGTAGGTGATCATTTGATTAATTACCACAAAAATGGCAAGGTGGTGTCGTCGCGGCAGTGAGCATGAGTATGTGGTTGATGTTGGTGTAACTAACGAGTAAAGATATTGCATGCCAAGTGATGATTAAGTCTATATTTAAAAACGTTGTTGAAGAACACTCAATGCTCAATAGACAATTTTTGTGGAAAGCTTTCTTCATAGAGTGAACAACAGTGACTAACGGCGACAAAAAAGTGATATTAGCGGCTGCATCTGCCAGTTCATTTGTGACAGTATCATTGTGCCGATTCTTAATAATACCCAGACCATATGTTCCATGGCAAAAATGATCAGGAGCAATAGTATAGTCGATATAGACATGTCCGTCTGTCCGTCTGTCCTTATTGGTCCTGCTTTCTCCGACACTTATGAATATATAATAAATATATACAATAAACTGCTCCAAAGTTCCACTGCACGTAGATATAGATACATGTGAACTAGATTTTCATATTTTGGTGTGGAGACTCGTGTGAGCCAAATCAATAAAACTGTATTCACCTTTTTGCAATAGAAGCTCCGCTTCCTTCGCAATCGATTTTACTTAATTACTGCCGCATTCCGAAACATATTGATGTGAAAATTGTCACATATATTTTTAAGTGTTTTTGATCTATGTTTCAAAATTCTATAAAATTTGCATAAAATTAGCATAAAATTACTTTTTGCCCCATAATAACCAGCTTTCCAATAGGAAAACTTGTCAATGAAAATTGACATGAAAATCTGAGGATGAAAATTTGGAAAAACGCAATTATTGCGGGGAGTCCACAAAGACAAACTTTTTCGGTTATGATTTTGTTTTTTTAATATATGGTTCGGCCTTTAATAGAATCAGGTATAGAGAACCCAGTGCCAGTATTGATTTGTGTAATTTTTCGCCGTTTTTACCCCGTGTGGTGAGCGGCTTAGAAAATACCACCTCAGCAGGTCAAAGCTTGTCGTTTGAGGCGACTGGCAGTGACACTGGGTTCTTTCGAAACTAGTAGAACCACCCCTGGCCTTAAAAGGATTTTGCGTAGGGTTTGGAACCCACCACATAAAACCACAATCCCAATGAAAGAATGTATTTACATCAGGCCGTAACCCGATAACGAGTTGTTATGGCCAGGCTTACTGACGCAAATCCCTTAGCATGAAAGTGCCATATGCTCATTTTCATTTGTCTACTTAAGTTTATGCGGCAGTTAATCATTATTTTTTGCTCCCGACTAGGGCTTTACAAGATTAAATTCTCCGCCTTTGCTTCTGTTTTCGTTTTTCTTCTTTTAGAAGATTCCAAAATAGTATCCAAAGAGACGAAACAAAGATAGTCGCGATTTCCCCTTTTCCCTTTGGCCATGTCCTGCAATATCAGATCTAGAAATTGATTTGAGCTGCATCCAAATTCATGGGTGGCGCCCCGATGCCACTTGTCAGTCTTTCATGTCATGAAGGTCTTTATTTTAGTTATCAAAAATGTAATTACTTGTTTTTAACATCTATGATTATTGTCATAATAACCATTTTAGCTAAAGACGGTTATAAACTATTTAATTACTGTTTTTGCAAATAAAAATTAAAGTATGCCAACTTTAGGTAGGAAAAAACTTGTAACACGAACCTTAAAGTCGGCCAAAACACAAAAGGATATACTTTTTTAAGCGTTAACACGCAAACCATAGGCCCAACATTCCCACAAAATTCCCACAAGCAAACCGTAAACCTGCCAAAGCCCGAAAAGTCATTGAATTTCATTTCAACTTTAAACCAACCGCAATTTAGATATTTACACAAACCACGAGCGCCAATAGCATGCGCCTAAAAAGCCGCAAAAGTCAAATTGAAATCAATTAGCTAATTATAGTGAAAATATAACCACTATATGACACGGAGACGAAGTCCAATTTAAAAAGCGTACACTAATACATACAAACACACACACAAACGCACAGTTTTTCAGTGTATTGATTGAATAATCAAGAGCTAAGTTTTCATGTGCGAAGATTGTTTTATAAAGCCGAGAGTTATAGTTAAAAATAGGATGACTATAACATAAAACACATGACTGTTTGAACATCTATTGAAGGAAGATGAACCGTTGGAAGCTGCCAGATGCCAGTGAACGATTTAATAATGCAAAATTTTCTAAAAAGGCAAGCGAACTATACAGCTTGTCCAATGAAAGCCAATGCCTTGAGCAAATTGTACGGCGCCAGGATTGCCATTCCTTGGCATTTATCGAATAATTGAAATGAATAGCAGGAAGCAGGAGGACTAAAGTGAACCCACTTTGTGGATAGGCAAAAAACTTTTCACTTGTGCAATAATATTATCAAAGGATTAAAGTTTAAACTTTTAAGTGCACAAACAAGTGCAATTCCATGTGATGTGTATTTGTAGTGGATCGGAAGTGGTTGCAGTGAAGAGTTATTCTGAAGGTGCGCTGCAGTTTTACAATAGATTGGCGAAAAGTTTCAATGTAAACACGTATTGTTTTACATACAAGTGTTTTACATACATGTAAGTTTAACCTTTAAACAATAAAATAGTTTAAAATTATTTTATGAAGTATGCTTTTAGGGATTTCAGAGGTGCAAGAGAAAATTGTATAGACAAGATAATTGATTTCATGTAAAAAGAGAACAATTGGCAATCTTTCAAATAACCTAATTAATTGAATTAAAAACAGAGTTATTTTAAATAAAGCTACACGCAAATTAAATTCTTCGAGGATCTTCCTTTTTCGACTAAATGCAGGTTTCGACGGGGGAGCTCCTTCTATCATTACGTTGTTGACTGCATTCAAAGTCCCCAAATCGTGGCACTTGAGTTTATTCTTAATTCACGGCAATTAGTCGGTGCTGTATGTCTGACGATGCAGTGTTGCTACAATGCATATCGCTAAGTACTTCGGGCCAATTACCTTTGACTTTTTGAGAAGTTTTTTAAAGTACTATATCTCAAAACATGACTATTGAGTTTTTGTAAACTTTAAAAATTATATAAATCAGTCAATGCCAATGCTCTGCCACATATAAAACTTCAAATTTCACCAAGTGCAGTCGTCTCAGACGATCAACTGAATTTTGATCACATAGTTCGCTCAGGCACATGAGGTTAAAAAAATTGAAATAAATTCTAAGTTGATTCGTGAAATCCGTCAAACTAGACCAAGACGGTCGACGAAACGTATTTCCCTCCAGGGAATTGCTAATCACACCAATACTTCCGAAATGAGCTTGAGAACTTTTACGCCACAATAGGCTCAGAAAAATACCCTGTCAATTATCTACCTAAAGGAGATAAGGGATCTAGATGTATAGCAGCCTTAATCTGTTTATTGAACAGATTGGCAGCTCCAATAACTTAAATAGGTTCAAGAAAAGGTACAAAATTAGCAAGGCTTTATAAATTTCCTGGGGATACTGAAAGCTAGAATTGTTGTACCTCTTGGGCGCGGATTACCCCACAGTGCACGACGGAGCCTGGTTTGAATCCCTAATTCATTTTGAAAATAGACCAGGCAGGCAAGCTTAATAGGAGAGGCCCAAAATATCTTAGTGCATTAGCCCATTTTCTTATTTAGACTCAAGCTACTCTTCCATATAACCACAGATATAAAAGAACCCGATCCAAATCTAACGTTACTGTCGAGCGGGGCCTGAGAGGAATGCCCAAGGCTGAACAGATAGGACGAACACCAAGTCGTTCGCACCCTAATCAAGCCTGAGTTCTTTGCAATTCTTCTTCCGCTAACGAGCGATACCGAATGCTGAGAAGTACCAATATATTCAGACAGTCAACATTTAATATAATCATAGTTATAAGGCAGATCCAGATCAAGATCCATCCACATCATAGTCTACGAACGGCTTTATCTTTTCGTTTATGGAACATTTTGCGTTGACATTGCGGCTAAAATATCTCAGCGATTTTGTTTATTTGCCCGAATGAAGTAAAAATAGAAAAACCTTTGGGTTCATGGCGCTGTTACTCGCAACCAAGTAAAGGTAGATCAAAAGAGTCAAAGGTACAGCTGCAAAACTATCGATAGTGACGCCATTCGATATTTTCAGAAAAAAAAAAGATAGTAACGTGCCATCGGTTCGAAAAGAATCGGTACTAGCGACGGTACTACATGTTTTTATAGTGAGATACAATGAATAAAATTCGATATACCGTTGGTTTCGTAGCTGTAGTCTAAAATACATTGAGCCGATATTAAAAACAATTCAAATTGAGTTGCAATTCATGGCGATCAGTTATAATGTCCCACAAGTAATAAGAGATTTGCTGACTTCGGTGCTCGCAAAATATCAAAATAAATTAAATTAAAATTTTAAATAGCGATAGTTTGAAACTATCTAAAATCTCGTAATCAATTGCTAGATTCGAAATCAGCGACCACGAATTTACCGGAAAGGTATCTTTTTGACAAGAGCCCTTTTTTGTTGCCTAGTGATATCAGTGGCAAGTTGGGTATCGATAAATTGAAGGCCGGGAACAAGCCTGATGGAGTGCGAGGCTGTTTCGACTAAAGGTCAACATAGTTTTGCTTATTAGGCTGAAATGATGTCATAAACCAAATTTTTAATAAAACTTTCTGACGAATCAACTAGATAGACAGACGGATTGGAATTAATATTTTACTTTCCCCAGTCTACGTACAAAGCCGACGTGTGTACAACATCTTCCTATTTTCTTCATCTTAACTGGCCATAGCAAACCATGTTATCAGGTTACGGCCTGATATAAATACATTCTTTCATTGGAATTGTGTTTTTACGGGGTGGGTCCCAAACCCTACGCACAACCCTTTTAAAGCCTGGGGTGGCTCTACTGTGAATACCCAGTGTTATTGTTAGTGGCCACAAACGACAAGCTTTCACCTGCTGAGGTGGTATTCTCAAACCCGCTCACTACACACGTCTTGCTATCACTTTCTCTTTAAAATAATAAAATATCGAGTTCACAATTTAAAATCGAAGAAAGAATTTCCTAAATTGAATCATTTCAAAGCCATGTCAGTTGATGTCAGTTTTTACGGTACAAATGCTATCGATCCAAATAAATCCTCTTCTAAAGTATCTGCCCACATTAGTGCCTATTATAGCATACGTATCAATTATAGTGTTCATATACGATTTCAGAATTGTTACTTCAGATGAAAGGAATTAGGTAGCCTTAAATCCTGAGCTTGTATGCAGTTTTGTAACTATTGCAGTTTACTAATCAAATGGGTTTGCTTTTCTTTGAAGTTGAATGTTGGCCAAACAAGTTTGTTGTTATTGTTATTTGGGGGTGTGGCAGCCAACTGAACCAACTCGGTTTTTAACAAAGCTTAAATTTCACTTGGCAGAGTTAAAAGTGTGCTATGACGATGGTACTATGTAGTAGTATGCCAAGGCTAATCAAAAAGCAAAGAGCCAAAATTGTGCAAATCGTCTTTGTCATCATACATATGTCCTACATACATACATATATACGCAGAGCCTCCCACACACACTCACACACACAGACACATCTACATGCTCGAATTTGCATAGGCGTTGATTTTTGGGCTATCTGATGAACTGAAGCGATTGCAGGTGTGCGAGTGTATGAGTGCGTATGTGTGCGTATGTGTGCGTATGTGTGCGTATCTGTGCATGTGTGTGTATGTACGTGCTCTGAAGCTGGGCGCATCAATCAAAGGATTACATATCGAAAGTTGAAAGGCGCATTTTAAAATGCCGCCGCAAAGTGTCAGTGCGGAAGAGGCACAGAACACTTGTGTGGCCATATATGCGTCTACGTATTGTGTACGTATCTATGTATGTGTGTGTGTGTGTGTCTGTGTGTAGGACACACGATTTGAATATAAAGTAGACTAGAGCCAGGTTTTTTCATGTTGATAAAATGTCAAAGTTTGTGTACATGAAATTTAAAGCTTTTCTTTTCTCCCATGCGCATATTTGAATAACAGAGACATCAATCACACAAAATGGCGCACAGCTAATGAGTGTTGGCAGTTGACAGTTTGGTAGTTATATCTTACTTGTATTTTTTGTCGGCTGTATTCAGTACAGACGAAATAACTGTTAACAGACCGCCCAACAAAACCGCAATGAAATTGAGCGTTCGGCGTATTAATTAAAATGTTGACATGTTTCCGGGTACAAACATATGTTTGAGACTCTTTCTTTTTTCTAAGACTTAAGTAATTACTCTAGGCAGTGTCACACGCACCAACGGTAATACTTACCAGACACAGACTAACACACACACAAGGGCGTACGCAGGTTGGCACAGGGGGAATGCTGTTAGATTCTTGAAACATGAATAACTTTTGTCGAAGAAATTGCACTAAAAGTAGTATTTTTATAATTGAAAAAAGTGGAAATTTTAAGGAAAAATACCATACATGAACATTTTCATAAGTACGCATACTTGTTTTCTAAATAGTTTTCGAATTTAAGAGATACCAAATGAAATGCTATTACTGAATATCTTTGATTTTCAGACAAGATTCAAGTTTTTGATGATTCCAAATCAGTTGTGGACAAAAAAAACGGGGTTTAACTTCGAAAAACTAGGAAGGCAAAAACAATTAAAAACATTGCTTTAGATATATTTTGTTGTATGATGATCGTTTTTCGTTCCATACTTCAAACCTAGAGTCTCGGAAGAAAAATGGCGACATATTCCTTATTTGAATGGCTCAATTGTAATATTTTGAAATAAACATTCACTATTTCATTGAAAACCGGAAACCCTATCCCAATTTGTTGTAATGAAGAAACTGAATTATTTAATCTTTTAGCAAGTTCAGAATGGTTAAACTTGGGTGAGTTGCCTGAAAGTCAAAAGCCAAAAGCTGATTCAAAAGCAATAAAGAAATATTTATTTGTATTGGTTAATGGCTGTAGGTGAGAAATTAAACTTCTACGAAACACATAAATTTCGGTGAATCGCTTCCATCGTTCTTACATCAATCCCAAAACAGAATATCAATGCTTCGAAGCTTACAATGTGACGGAACTAAAACGGTGTTGTGTACTATGAACCTAAGTTATCTGAAGTTTTCAGAAGGAGCGATCAAAGCGATTAGTTCAAACTTAAATAGCGTTCTTTTTCGGTAAAGGAATTAGAAAAGTGCATGTCAGATGGGAAAAAGTAATAGCCAATTGACGAGTTCCTCAATTTTGTTTTGAACAAAAATAATAATATTTGTCACCCCGTAAGCGAAAATGTGCCTACGCCCTTGGGCACACACATGCAGACACAAAACACACACGCATGAACAGGCCAGCACACATTAATCTTGTAATTAATTAAAGCAAAGTCCAAGCATAAGCACAAAAAGTGACTACTTAAGCCATTTTGTCTTGAAAAGCCAACACATGGCAGCTCAAAGCAGCTGCAGCTGGACGAGCCAGAACACAGAAGACCAGACCCGGCCGAGCACTAACTAAAACTAACTAACTGACATATGGACAAGCGTGTAGCACATTAACTTGGCCCACACACACGCACACGGCGCTTTACTGACTGACATGACCATGCACGCCCATGCCACTAAAACAAAATGAAACATTTACCAAGCGGAAACGGAAACAGCGGCTGCTGCTGCTGCCAAGTCCAAGTCCGCTGCTTCTGCCGCTGCCGCTGCCGCTGCTCGTAAACTGTAATGCCAACGACGTCTGGCTTACATAAAAACATTGACTCACAATTTATTGTGTTTTGTACGTTTTATTTGCATTTGCCACCTGTTTGAGCCTGGCTGAAATTGAATTGTTTCCGTAAAAAGTGTCCCACAAATGAATTGACGTCGAAATACTTGAAGGCGGTAGGGAAATACTTGCTAAGCAAGGAATTTGTCAGGCAACTCCTCTGGAAAAAGCTTGCTGGCTTTCGAAGTTTGTTGAAAATAGTCGATGTGGGTGGAACAAACTGAAAATATGCGGTAAAGACAAGGACAAAATGATCGGACTTACACTTAGATAAACAATATGTAAGGGTTTCTACATAGAAAACCCCCCGTGTAGTGGGCGGGTTAGAGAATACCACCTCAGCAGGTCAAAGCTTATCGTATGAGGCGACTAACAATGACACTGGGTTCTTTCGAGACCAGTAGGCCTTAAGAATATATTTACATCAGGCCGTAACCCGATAACTGGTTGTTATGGCCAGTTAAGAAGAAGAACATAGAAAACGCGGTGGAAAGGGTTTTTGACGGAAAAATGTACATTTTACAAGTAGGTGTTCCTTACAGCTGAATTCGCACCTGGTTAATATTGTTAGTTTTTTAAAAATTATACTATTTACTATTACTATTTATTTACAATTTAAGATAGTTATAAATATTTCAATTTAAGATAGTTATAAATACAACTTGCAAACTAAGCTTTTGGCTTATGGAATCATTATGGTCTCCTGCAGTTAGATTTTAGCACCATTATGTTGTGCTCTCGACATCGTTCTCATATATTTTTTATTGAAAACTTGTAAATGCTTACTGCAATGTTTATTAAGTTCTCACGACGATTAGACCCATTTTGCGTTCATATTATAATGCTGACGCATTTGGAGTTTTATTTCCAACAACTGCGAAATTTTAATTTTTTTATTTATATTTTTCGAAATTGCAACTATTTTAGATCTCAAGATAATTTTAATATCCTGTTGCGCAAATCTGCGGAAACCACTTAACAAAGGCTGTTAATTTTTGCAAATACTTTAATCTTTAATCATAATTCATTCAATTCGAAATGAAATAAAATGCAATTGATGATGCAAAGCTGCTTAAAAAAGTTGTGGATTGTTTTAAGGTTAAATAAGCTGTTTCTGATTCCAAAGCTATGGGGAGTGCTATCAGCTTTTATACATATAATAGTCCTAACCATGAAAATGAGAGTGAAGACTTGACGGGCAGTACTAGTTCTATCATTGGTACCTATGATGATGGTATGACAGTTATTTGTGACTCTTTTTGATAAACGACGGCTGCGGTGTAGGTTTAGTTATTCTTGTGCCGTCAGAAAGTCAATTAAATGTCAGAAAGCGTTTCAATGTATGCAACACTTTGAGGCGTGGTATTCCTCAGATACGGATTTCAATAACTCAGTGGCCTTCCCGAGCCAGGAAGAAGAAGTTGCGCTATATCTGTTCCAGCAGGTATGAAGCGTGATAACTTACGGGTGATATTACCGTGCGTCGGTGCGATATACAAAACATACTGTCTCGCTCGAAAATGTCACTTCCTGTAACAGGCGGCTTAATATCGGACTAAGACGTTTGGTTTATGTGCAGATCCTGGCGCCGACTTTAGGTGTGCCCTGTAAAAGTAAATGCAAGAGTTTGTAACATACGTTACTTGAGGAAAAAAGCCCTTTCACTCGGATTTTCATATAGCAGAGCTTTGATTTGCTTCATAATTTTTTTCCCATATAGAGTGAAGATACTACTTTCCGAAGGAAACTTCGATTTTCAATTTAATACCAGGAAAAAGAATGAAATAGACATATGGCGATGAAAGGTTATATTTTGTCGCCAGTTGCTTTATAAATTTCCTTTTCACCTTGAATATCCATTTTATATATGTATGTTTTTAGTTTCCCCATTTCACAGCATTGGTTTTAAAGTGTCTCGTTATCCAAAATGATTATATCGGATGTGGTAATCACAGCTGGATTGATGGATGTCCTCTTCGATATAGTTTGTAGCCCATAATAAATGGGCTGAGTAATATTCTTGTTGCCTGAGACCAGGGACACAGACAAACCACAATAACAATGAAGATTTGAACAGAAATTGTTAAAATGACGTATGTGTCTTAGGTTATTGGCTTAACGTCGTTTAGACATTTTATTTATTTCATATCTTCAGGGCTCTAGGAGCTCCGAAGGACGGGAAGTGGTTCATTGTAACGGCTACTATGAATGTTTACCCGATAACGCATGTAGGCACGTAACATTATGGTATTTTGAAGAAATGGATGAGTGTCAGTATTTGGATTTGACAAGCAGAATCTCGGCTAACAGGCTAATGAAAAGCCGGTTCGGCTCTGTTCTGAAAGATCATGCACTCATACACAAAGTAAAGCAAATTTGCTGGAATCGAGTTGATAGAAAGGTTGAATCTCTCAGCTCAACAAAGGAAGGAGTAGCGAAATTCTTTAATGGCTGAATGAAGAAGATAATGAACATCTATACAAAGTATAGCATCATTGCTTGTGGTATGAGGCTACTTATAATGACACTGGATTCTTTCGAGACCAGTATAGCCACCCTAGGCCTTTAAAGGGTTGTGCATAGGGTTTGGGACCCAACATGTAAAACCCCAATTCCAATAAATAAAATGCATCATCATTAAGACGAAGAGCTAAAGTCTCAGGCTTGACCACCTTATGATAACTATTTTATTATACGAAGAAATTCATCACCTTTAAGAGTAACTACAAAAATAAACTTCTTTGTTAAATCAACAAATCGATAGCTTTTAGAAAAAAAAAATAGTTTACACTTATAATAGCTTATTTCACTTAAATTAGATTTCCTTCACTTCTGAACGATTTCGTGGACACTCGCTTTAAAAGTAAAATCAGATTTGCAAATAGTTAAAAAAATTTGCAATAACAAGCCAAACAATAGAAAGCAATGCGTCAAAAGCAAAAACATCTCACCTTGAAATGGCAGACAGGCATGAACATGAATGGAAAGAGTAGCTGAAGTTGACGAAGCCAATAGCCCATTTCCATTCCATATTCAAGGATAACAAGAGCAAACTGGCAACAGAATGCCTGTCAACGGCAGCTGTTGTCATCGTCATCATCTGCATCATCATCTGCATCATAACCATTATCATGCTCCTATTCGTCGTTAGCATCAATAAAATGGCTGCCTCGATGCGGGCAATAAAGAGTTGTCGTTCTCTTTGAATATCGACATAGTACTTTTATTTCTGGTCCCAAAATGCATGTGTTTTTTTTAAGCATTGATATGCTGAATTTGATTGATTATTTTATTTTTGCAATTGAATTGAGTTTCGGTATTTGTATGAACTCAGCTAACAATTAATATTAATCGCTGGCCAAAAATATTTATAAATAAATGTTTTCTGTAAATATTTTTAGCTGTCTTTATAACATAATGCAGTTTAAGTAGAGTATATCGACTTTTGAATTGTGTTTGCTTGCTGTTGTATAAATGAATTATACTTTTAAAGGGTCAGAAAATGCTTATAACCTGTTTCTAATTCTGATAAGTCGGTTTATCGATTTCAGTTCAAATCCAGTTATTTCGACTTGCGATCGGAAATGAAAGCTCGAAGGGAAACCAGATCCTGACTTTAGTGAAAAGACTTTATTTTGGGTAATTACATATGTAATATTAAATGATTTTATTTAATAAAGCTCTGATTAGAAATATCATGACACGCTCTCATAGACGCTGATTATGAAAAAGAGAAAAGAAAACACAAAGTAACATCGTATGTGTGTACAATGAATTTTGTTGTTGGTTTTGTACATCCAATCAATTTTTACCTGACTCAAACGCAATCTATCCAGGTGACACTTATATTCTGCAAACCGCAAGCATTTAATCTTTCGAATGGTATAGGTCTTACCTGGAAACTTTGCGTTATTGCGAAGTAATCAGTACCTTATTGAATTTTCGCGTAGCGTATTTATAGATTTTATTAATAACAATAATATATATCTTGTATCTAAGAAAGAAAGCAAGAAGAAGGCTATGAGAAGGCTAAAAAGTAAGGTCAAATGGAAGTTGCAGAAACTGAGAATGAAAATGAAGAATTGCTTGAGGAAGATTCATAGCCAAAGAAAAAGCACTGAGTTGGAGAGGTGGATATAGGTAAAAAGTTGGAGAATAGGAGAGTAGAAGGTTCTGCCTACCACTATAAGCACAGGGGTTGGCGGGCAAAGCAAACCCTCCTAGGATGAAAATAATCTTCGCTTCGTTAGCTTGGCTTCTTTTTAAGTTGAAAGCTTATCGGAATACAGTAAAACTAAAATCGGTGATACCAAAGGTAGTTATTGTGCCATCCCGTTCCTCGCCTCCCTTCCAAAGCCGCATTGCAAGCATTTCTCGTTCCGATGTACTTCGGCCATTTGCAATACATTCTCCATCACAAAGTTGAACAAGTTGTCTAAAGCCTCGCTCGGTGTCGAAGGGTTCTTTCCTACCTTGACGGAGCTGAGTGTGTTGCTGAATTTCATTTTGCATAGTTGCTTTAAATAATCGTTTTATGGAGAGAGAATCTGAAAACCCTTTAATAAAATTTCCACAAAAGAACAATTACCACTGATTTCTCTGTGCTTGATGGGTTTTGAGAATGGTTATAGAGTATTGCCACATCGGCTTTGCCAAAACGTAACTAGGCATGTTATTTGCATGCAATGATTGACATGCGTATAAAACTGCCAAAACGGAAATGCAGCCAATATTAAAAAAAAGCTGACAGCAATGGCGACCGGAAATGAGCAACAACAATACAAAATGTGAGCACAATTTGCCAATAAAAAAGCAACTTTGCTGCTAGGCATATACATATTTAATGCATACCTACATATATAAGTGTGTATATAACTTTGTGTTTGCATGTATGCACATGAATATTCGCTTAAATGTTGTTTGTATTTTATTGGCAAGTGCGTCGGACATTGCCGTTGATTACAATACGCTTCCGGCAGTCATTAATTTTTATTTAGCACGTTTTCATCTGTGGGGTAAGGTAAAGAAAATTGCGAAAAATACGTAACGACAACAGACGCCAATATGAATAAATTACTCACTTTTGTATGAGTGTATATATTTGGGTATACGTGTATGTATGAAAGCTTCGGAAACGGAAAGTGTGTTAATTTCCGACAGCGAAAATGTTTACGTTGATGATGAAGGCGTGAGCTGCAATTGATTTCGCTGACCAGGAACTCGAATGAGTTGGGTAAATTTGGTGGGTACAGGTGAAAGTGCAATGAGGTCAGTCGCGATAAGTACAGTTACAGTTAACTCGGTGAATCATATAAAAGCAAGGAAAATGCTAAAGAGTTTTAAGTTTAGTTTAAAATGGCTGCATGGTTAACTGTCTGATACACTTAAGCCATAAATCGGACAACTATGCTACCGTAGGAAAGTATACTCTTTCCATGCGCAAAAGTGCCTCATGGTAAGATCCTTATGCGCCTTATTACAGGCAGCTCTGGAATTCTATATAGAATGTGACCGCCAAGATTCTGGAGCCTGCATGTATGAACAGCTGGAAATAAGCAATCGAAAGGTGCGAAAGGCATAGCTATGTACATGGAACCAACCAGTGTACTGTAATAGCGCGAAGGTTTGTAGAGCATCTCTCCATGTTTATCAAATAGAGTTCCACTGTGAGTTCTTGTTTCTTTCAGGGTATATGACAGTTTGACACGTTTGATCGTAAAACTCCTTGATATGATGCTTACCATTGGTACTCTAGTGCATTCTCTCTCAAGGAGAAGATGAGCAGAAGGGCCAAGCTCGTCGACTTGCCTTCAATGACCCAGGGATCGGAAATCCGTACGGAGCCCATATCAGCAAGGCAATCGATGGCTCCAACTATATAAATACTAATTATTTTCCAATTGGCCATAACAACCCGTGTTGTGGGGTTACGTCCTGATGTAAATACATTCTTTCATTGGAGATGTGGTTTTACGTGGTGGGTCCAAAACCCTACGCGCAACCCTTTTAATGCTTGGCGTTGCTCTACTGGTCTCGAAAGAACCCAGTGTCATTGTTAGTCGCCTCATACAACAAGCTTTGACCTGCTGAGGTGGTATTCTCTAACGCAGTCACCACACGGGTGAGCACATATCATTAGGAGACTAGTTTTAAAAACAACAGTGACAAAAACAATAGACAGAAGATCAATATAGATAACGCTGCTAAGCAAGACGAAGTTATGCTCCTGGGCATAACTGCGATAGGGCGTAGGCTGTGATTGTCCGACAGAGCCTTTGGGGAGCTCTATAAAAGACTGACCGATTTTCGGTAAGTGCCCCAGAATGTTGCTAATAATAGTTGTAGCCGTCTAAATAGTTTCTTTAGTTCGCCTAAGCCCCCTTACATAATATTGGTTTTGGACTGTAGGGTCACATCAAGGTCGAATACGCCTCCTAATCTTCTAGCACATTTGGTAGGTTTTGGACCATTGGATCGCATCGAGACAATGTTCTCCTGGCACGTTGGGTCGCCCCAAAACTGTGTGCTTAGAAGAACCTTCTTCGCTCACTTAATCTGGGTTTGAGCCCATTTGAATGGGCCATATTACGATCATGTAGTTATCCTAATTCTCTTCAGAATGATCTTGGGCTTGGTTCATTGGGTCGCGTTAAGATCATTTGCCCAAGTGTTCTGCGTAGACGTCACCTACAGCCCGGCTATTTGGCTTCGAAAGCGATATGGCAGATATTATTCTCGATGGTTTCAGAGACTACAGGCAAAACTACCAAATCTTTTAAAAAGCCGCATAGACCCATGATCCTTGAATAACTGCTCCGATAAGTGTGTGTACTAGGTCGTGAAGACATTTTTTCAACCAGAATGTAAGCGAAACAATCTCAGATCGGCGCCTTGAAAGAAAAGATCATTCGCTTTAATATGATTTTGTGTGGTCCTTAAGCAGTGTTGCCAATTTAGCTTTTTTCCCGCTAGATCTAGCTTTTTTTTGAAGCCTGACGGCGGGAAAAATTTGAAAACAGCGGGCAGCGGGAATTCTAGCTTTTTTGAAAATTTGTTTAGCTTTTTTTATATTTTAGTATATAAATTAAATTTGTCATCTGGCAAAGTAGCATATTCTTCTTGTTTTTTCCTTCTGTCAGTAAACTGAATTGACCCTATCCGCATGCTATCTTTGCAGTGGTCTAATGCGGAAGTGGAGCGGGTTTTTAGCCAAATGAATATTGTTAAGTCAAAGTTGCGAAACCGTCAAAAACCTCAATACGTTAAAGCCAATTTTGAGTACCGAACCGAACAACACTAAAGACAACGATATTTTAATTTCCAGATACGGCTTGAAACGTGTTACCAGTACCAGCTGCCAAAAATTGTTCATTAATTGGTCGGCACTACCAACAGTAACTCTAATGTTGATGATGAGATCGTCGATTTCGACAATATACTCAACAATTTATATTAATTTAAAAAAACAAAACTCTTTAATACCCTTTTATACTATGTAAACACGGTATAAAAGTTTATATATTTAGCTTTCTTTTGGCTCTTTTACGTCAATATCTAGCTTTTTTAGCTTTTTTTGGTGATCTAGCTTTTTTTGGTCGTAAGTCTATAAGTTGGAAAAAAAAACTTTCCTATAGAGCACAAAATTTCCATCACTATATAATTGTGTTAAAGTGTGCACTTGCATATGTTTACAGAATCTTTCAAAATAGTAAATGATATAAGGCAATTAGTATAATAATACGTAGTAAGTTAAGTAATTAGCTAAGCCTTATCATAGTTCGTCACAGTTTTTAGCACATAGTTCATAGCAACGGGATTATCTGCAGCTACCATATGACCAGCACGATTTATCCAAAACATACCAAAATTGCTACCAATCTTTTGATATCCCTGTAGTCTCTCATCGACAAATATGGGATCTCGTTCAGATGCTATATATGATGACTTTTGTTTCCATGTCATGTTCTTAATTAATTTCACGTTGGCCACAGTGGGACACATTATGTCCAATTGGCCAGAGTAGATGTACAACTTAATCGGCGTCTCGTCCAACAAACGTATCACTGCAATTACACAAATCAACAATTAGTAAGGATTGCAATGTTTGCCCACAAAAAGCTGCATGCTAAAGCACTTACGCAAGGATTCACCAGATCGCATGCGATCATCTTCTTGGGCTTTCATTAAAGCTAAAGTCTGTGACTCATAAATACTACCATTGATGATAAGCATTTTGCTCACTTTTTCCTGCATAAAAGTGGCAAGCTCCTCGCCAAAGCCATACGAGCGATCCTCATTTGGATCTACATGAGTTTGTGTATTATATATGTACAATACTTTTCCGGTCGAGTTCTCAAAAATTTCGAACCAATCTTCGAACAGTTGTAAAGCCAGCACAAACTTTTGTGCCTTCAAAGCATGCGAGATTTTCTCGGCTTGGGCATCAATTTTAGCGGCCCCGCTCTCATCCACTAAGCCATTTACAAACAAATAGTCACCATGCTCGCGAAAGTAATATATTGGCGATATCCAGGGATTTCCTATGCACAAGTTTTTGAGTACGCCCGGCATGGCGGCATGGAGTTTAAGTGCCAATTCCGGGCCCATTTTGCCGCCATAACTTTCCGTAAAGATGTGCAAGGGAACATCTTTGAACTCCTTATGTTTTTGATAGAAATGTTTAAGGAAAGTGACCATATCATCTGCAATTTGTGAGTTGTTGCGTGTCAGCAACTTCTCGTCATCTACATAACTATAGCCTGCGCCCACAGGACTATCAACAAACAGCAAATTGACGTTCTGCACCCATGTGGAATTACGTTTTTTGCCATACATGTCCATTGGTCCCATCTGAAGCATATTTCCCACGGCGATAGAGGAACCGCCTGGGCCTCCTGCCAGCCAAAGCACCAAGGGTCTTTCCGTATAAGTTTTCACATTAGCTGTTGTATGATATAGCCAATAGAATATATGAGCGCCTTCGCGTACATCCACATAGCCCCAATGCTGCTCGCCATCTCCATAGCCCTTTTTTGTTGAAACACTTGGCTTAACAAATGTGTTCAAAAGATTAAAAATAACCCCTAGAACTAAAGTTGACAATATAAATACTAACAAAATTGAGTATAAGCTCAACATTACTTATAACACTTTTTGTTTTCTTGAGCCCCTTGCAAATTGGCAATGATTTCGCTCAGTAACTTTGACGGATATTTATAGCAAATGGAGAAGTGCTATACAGACTAATAAGTTCATTAATGCAAGAACATTTTCTGGTACTTGGAAAAGTAACATGATACGGAATACAAAGTTTTGCATAAATTTCAAACAATGCATGTTGTTAATGCATTCAATAACAAAATGTAGCACAATCAGCAGAAATACAATATCAATTAAATCGGGAATTACTAACGTAACGTAGCAATTTCAGCATGTGTCGAACTTTAAAGAAGATCATATTTCGTCTGGCCTAAGTCCAAAATTACATGGTGCGGAATACTAAACAAAGAATACCATTGAAGTCGATGCAATCAGCGACGCCAAAATTATATATTATTTATCGGCAGTATTTTCCTGTCGCACAGTGTTATTTTTATATACAGTACACAAAGTGTAAAATGAATTAATTTATTATGTATTTCTGCAATGTATGTAACAGGCAGAAGGGGGCGTGGCACACTGTGTGTTCCATGGGCAAAAATGATCAAGAGCATTGAAAATTCAAAAGAGTTTTTATGAAATAACGATTTATTTATAAGTTTAAAGAAATGGATGAGACGCATTTAAAGTTTTATGGAATACAAATTAAATTTACTATCGAAAACGAAAAAAAAAAAAAGCTAATTGGCTTAGCCTAAAGGCGCAGAGAGCGCCGAAAGCTTTATTATGCTCCAGTTTCGCCCTATTCTAACTTACACTAGACTTCATGATTTTGGCTAATTTCAAACGAAAGAAATCTAAATACTAAAAATTTTTGACTTGCGCCAACAAGCATATAGACATGTTCGTCTGCCCGTATTGGTCTATCAAAAGATACCCATTTTCCCTAGGTAGACGGAGTTTGCCGAATCATGTCGATATTATACCACTTTCACTCGTGACAGATTTTCGCGGTATGAAAATGATCAATTTTAGACCCTTCCTCCAATAAACTGCAACAGAATTGCACTTTTTATAGAAATGTTAGGCTTATAAACCAAACAAAGTTTACCTTTCTCCGCAAATCCACCCTTTTCATTATAATTAAAACTTTTTCATCGCTAAATATATCGAGTCCAAATCCCAAAAACTGTTCGCAAAATTTTGTAATACTCTGCAGGGCATGGTTTTGTATTTGGATATGCCTCCAGTCTTTTATTTTTGTCCCACACGCTGACTAGAGATTAAGACTTAATTTTGTTGGACATCATCATATCATGAATATCCAAATTTTCGAGGGTGCTACTAAGTTCGCCCACTAACTAGTAGAACTACATTCGGTATTTTCGATATATTCAGAAAATAGATTCAATAGCACTATCGGCTTGAAAATATGTAGTCGATAGTACTATCGTCTTTTTCCTACCTAACTTTCTAACCTTTCACACTGTCATAGTGTCAACCCAGCATTAGCTTCTTCTTTTACATTCTTTCATTGGTTTTAAGTGGTGGGTCCCAAACCCTACACACAACTCAACTGATACGACAAGTTTTGACCTTCCGAGGTGGTATTCTCTAACCCGCTCGCCACACGGAAGGCCTACATTAACTTAGCTTGTGGTTAAACTGTCGATAGCGTAAAAAACATAGATAGTGAGAACCAAAGCACAAAATTCGATACCTCAATATTCGACCTTTTGCAGATTTAGCCCAACCTGGTTCGCTTTACTCCTGTCTTGATGAAGACCATGAAATAAAGAACAACGCCCATCATTAACTGTAAATATATACAATTTGATATATTTAAATGGTCATTTCTCAGAATTGTCGCTTGAATCATTTACGAAAATTCCATTAAAATATATCACAGCGAAAAAAGCTCATTAAATACATTTCAACTTGCTACAACCGCCCATATCCTGTATACTTATCAGAGCTCCGATTTATTGCACACAAAAAATAAATCAACAAATTGTTGCCAAGTAATGATGGTGATGATGTTTGGGATGCAACAAAAACAACAGCATCAACTACAGCTGCAACATCAACAACAACAGCAACACCTCAAAAATGCCCAGGTTGAACTTCATTTGCATATGTCTGCTCTCTTTTATTTATATCTCACGCTCTCTGACCTCCCTGTTCTTTGTGTCCTTTTTGTGAGTGAACATTCATTCACGAGTTGCACAGAGGACGCCCATCGGACTATCGATAGGCATGTTGAACTTTTGTTGCACTGTTTTTGCAACTGTGTGTGTCTGTTTGTGTGTATGTGTGTGTATGTGGTACCTTTTTAAATGCAACATGTAAACTGCACTCAAGTGAAAATGTAACGCATGTTGGGTTGGGTTTTTAAAAGCGCGTTATAAGTACACGTTAAAGATGCAGTTTTTAATGTCAATGTTTACGCAACGGTACATTTTTAAAGGCAATCAATTTAATATGAGAAGAGTTCAAGACGTTGCCGCTTTGCACAAAACCCAACATTTCTACTAAAACTAACGATTAGACCCAAAAATATTAAACACCTGGTCTCTATCTCTCTTCGGCCCTTATGTTTTCTTTGTTAGCTTAATATAAAGTCATAATTTTTATATGGCGAGAGTTTAAAGCCAAATTTTAAAAGTGACTTATAGATTTGATAGGCACGGTATATATGTATATTCGGTTGAAGAAGATTTCAACTCCGTATGAATCAAAATTAATAGGTGTTTTCCCTTTTATCTTGCTTTTCAGTTGACTGTAACATTGCTTTAGAAAGACTTATGAAATCTGTTTTCTTAAAAACTTTTTCGGTTCTTGAACCTTAGCCCAAGCACGTCAAGTATTTGAAACTGCGTACCGAACCCTGTAAGAAATTTGATAGGTATACAGCCTTACAAAGGGAATAAACGCAGTTATGAAATTGAGTTTGCGAATACTAGTTAAACTTCATCGAAATCTATAATTAAAATAATCCCGAAACAGCCATTGAGTGACTTGACTAGAAAAAATGTAGTAAATAAACAACCCAATTTGAGTTTTTTGATAATGTTCTAGTTTTGTTTAGCAGTGTAGTTTAGTGCACTCTGCTATCACTCTCTCTGTGCTGAATTTCACTCAATTAGGGGTTTGCTAGAAATCTGTAGACTGCTTGCCTAAATTTTAATTTTAATTCACTTTGAAAATCCGTCAGACAGATGCTTCCTTATTAGATCGGAAATCTAAGACACTCTCTAACATATTACTGGCCCCTTAGCGAATGGCTTTTCGGCTGAAAATCAACTTGAATTGATATCTTGCTTTTTTTGGTTGGGTCGGAATTTGATTGAGAGAGATTTCAGACATACGCCTGAATAAGCTTAACTACAGCCTTAATGGAAATTTTTATGAGGTAGTTAAAATCTAACTAGGTGTACATAGAATATATACAGTACTCAATTTGAGTACAATAAGCCGAAATTTTTCTCTCTTTATGGTACTGCCCTTACAATTAGTATATCTATGTGTCATGTACTAAGACTATGCCATAAGAAGCTCAACAGTTGCATACTTATCAATTACAGTTAAACTGCAAGCTTAGTGCTACTAAGACCTCCAATTAAGCACAGACACTGCAGCATCGTATACTAAGTTTCTATTAAGAACTACTTCAGTTAAGCTGCCATTTATGGTACGCGCAACATGTGACATTCAATGTGCAGCGGCACGTGCAACATGTAACGGTAAAATGTGGTAATGCTCTCGTGAAAGATACTACAACACACACTTTCATATAAGAGATACATGTTTGAATTTTTTAAATTTAATAAGGCCCGGTGATCAACTGAAGTTACGAACTCGCCTCTTTCATGTATAATGCAACAAATCAAACTACCGTTGATGAATAGCGTATATGGCTCACTGTCTAAGTTCGGTTTTTTTTTGAGTAGAGATGTTGATGTGCAAAACTATATTTTTGAAGTTGCCAAGGATTTCATCTACTTTGGCACTTTCGTCAGAATGGACATCAAGCGGACAATCACTCTTGCGACCATTCTCGCCAAGACGCTCATGCTTCCGTTTTCCATGTGACAGAAAAAGTCAAGATGGTGACGTCATTTATGAACCGCCCTTTGGAGTGTTTGAGCGGAAAGTACGCCATAAAAACTTTGGTCCTTTACGCGATTGAAAACTTTACCGCATTCAATGTAACGACGAAAACAATGAGCTTTACGACGACATTGACAAAGTCAAGTGAATTCATTTTTCGTATACGGTTTCTAAATGAAGTGGCGAAGAGGCAGATCAAGTCTCCGATGAAAGGATCAGATAGAAAGCACGTTAACTATCTTCGTAAAAACGATTGGCTTGCTCTACAACAGGCCGTAGCCCGGTAAGGAGTTTTAAGGGTGACTGATTAGTTGGAAATTTGGTAGACATTTGAAGTTAATGGCGGAGAGTTTTGAAGCTGTAGTGGGTTAACCCTATTTAAACAATGTAGACTTGCATTTTTAATGGATCATCATCACCTACATCTGTGTTGACCTATTGTGTATAAAAATCCCCGAGGTCCATAATTATAGATGACTCATAACTTTGCTATATTTTTTGGCTTTGTATAGAACAATTTATGTATGATGATCCATGGTATTTTTGATTTTAACTTTCCAGCACATCATCATTCCGTTATAGGCAAGGACTTCTTTGTTGGGAATAAGTGTTTATATGCCATCACAGATACAACATAAATGTCAATCTTTTTGTGTCATAAACACAGCCACAAACGAAATTTAAATACACTTGACACCGCCAACACTTTGGGCAAAGGCAACCCCATATACCAGGGCTACAGGGTATGTGACAGACCCAACCAACCAATGGCATACCCAAAAAGCAATCAACAAATATCAAAAACTTCGTTCATTCGTGTCGTAAACAAAAAACGCAAGGCATCCCGGACCAACCCAACTAGTCAAACAGGCAGCTGTCGAGTGCCGGAGAGGTCCAGGCGCATGAATATTTTAGTAAATGCCGCACAGCGTCTACTATGCTACGACTCCGACTGACTTTGCCACTTGGACTGTGTGCAAAAAGGGTTTTATTTTTAACGCAATTTCAAAAAAAGTTCGAAAAAACAAAAATAAAGTTTGTGTTGACTGCCCAGTTTTCGAAAAAATGTGCAAAGTTTTTGGTGTCGCCAACATGGCCAACGTCTGAATGCCTGGCTTTGAATTACGTTATTGCCTAGAAGTATACTTTAGTATTTTGCGGTTGAAAAACTTTCAATTGCGTGGGTCGACGCCATCGCGTTTCCATTATTAAATAAATTGCGAGGTTTTGCACTGCTTTGGGACTCGGCTTTGTTATGCAAAAGGTTTGAGCAAAGTGTTAAAGTGCGAAAAAAATCAAAATGAAACAAAATAAGTGAACAACAAATGAAAGGAGTAAACAAGTTCGGGTCTCCTTGTAAGGATAGCCAAATAGGCCGCAAAAAGTCATATGGGAAATAAAAGCAAAAACAGAAGCCGGCTTAATTACAATATAAAGTTATTAAGTTAAATTTAAAAAAAGTCTAAAAATATAATGTAGTATATTTTTGCAACGAAGCTATACATACTGCAATCTTTGACCGATTTTATTTGAAACTAAGTTGTCTTTGCTAGAAATAATAAAATTCAGGTTTATAATACCATAAAGCTATTACATAAAAAATCAGATGTTTCTGTTTCATTGGATCTTAAGGAGCTATGCAAGGCTTACCCATCTTGACGGTCTTTGGGTTGGAATTCTTCAGTCGGAGCTGATGGCTCTTCATATACGCTGAGTTCAGGATCTGTCATGCTTGCAGTGGTGAACTTACAGACTTTCTTTGGAATATACATCGGACTACAAGGTGTGACAAACAAGTGGGGAAAACACAAAATAAAAACAATATGTGTATATCGCAATATTTAAGCATAGTAGATACCTATTTTTGAAATCCTCACTCGATTTAAACTCTAGAATGAGGCTCGACAAAGATTTGAATCCATTTCTTCCAGATGAATACCTATGCGAAATTGTAGAAGATATAAGATTTTTAATACAAATTGAGTTTCGTCAGTTCTTTTCTAGACGAACAGCAAGAGGATGACGATGAGGATAAGAAAGAGGTTGAGAAAAATGGATATGATCTACCTGAAGAGCGGTACGGGAGTTGCAGTAGTTCAAATAACTCAAAAACAAAAATATTTTGTTCTCTGAGCTATTTTAACCTCCATGGCGATAAGTTTGCCAAAAGAAGGCACTACCTTTGATGACCCAGGTATTGTCTCAAAAAAAAAAAGGTAAAGAGTGCTGACTCTTTGAAGAGGATGATGAAATCATCACGCGTATAATGAAGCTTGGCTACCTAAACACAAATTGCATCAAAGAACGTCAAGATATTTTCTCCTAAGGAGCACCATAAAGTGTAAAAGTATTTATCGTGGTTGTAGTAGCTGCTCTTGTTTTCAGCACGAAGAACTCATTGACTTATGCCACATTCCAGAAGCTCGTAACATTTGTTTGCTCCACACAGCTGCTCAGGAAATGGTCACCTCGGAAGCGCTTGACATTTGTTTATGGTACACGGATGTTTAGGTTAATAGTCGTGTCTTAGAAGAACTATGATGCATTACAATGGTTATTTAGTCTACCTTGTACATTTTAATTGTTTTGCACTACTTGTGAACTAACAGAAAGCTTTCAGCAACCAAAGCATTACCATATTTAGCTCATAATTTCTTCACAGTTCAAGTTTCTTAAAGGATTGATAGTACTTGACCCTGCAAAGTTCTTACAAACTCCGTGCATATTCAGTTATATCTCGCATAACTTTAGCTTAGCCTACTTTGCCATAACAATGCAAAATAACAACCACTAACATTGGAATTATTGCACATAAGTCCATGTAAGCGATTCTACTGTGTCCTTGTGTGTGTGTGTGTGTGTGTGTGTGTTGTGTGTGTGTGTGTGTGTGTGTGTGTGTGTGTGTGTGTGTGTGTGTGTGTGTGTGTGTGTGTGTGTGTGTGTGTGTGTGTGTGTGTGTGTGTGTGTGTGTGTGTGTGTGTGTCTGTGTGTGTGAGCATTACAACAACGACTAACTGTATATAATCTTATAGCTCGCTCTAACCATATGTGCCCCGTTACCCTTGCATAGGCTCTGTCCTTGCTTCTGTTTCTTTCCGTCTCCATTTGCGCAATGGTTGCGTCATGTGTTCGCTTTTACAGTTACAGTCGTTAGTTCTAATTAATTATCTCAATTAGTTAAATGCAGCCAAGGCGCATGAGAGACAATGCAATTGGGTTTGGTAAGAGAGTGAAAGAGAGCAAGGGGGTAACCCCGGCGTGGTACGAACATGTGATAATGCCGAGTGACTGCGGCAAAAAAGGATTCGCACGAAAAGTACAGATAATTTTCACTTGGTCGTCTTTCTCTTTGTTCCTTTATATTTTGTTATTTTGTAATATATTGTATTGTAATATATTATCTGCTACACAAGTCATATTAAGGAAAGAGTCAATACGCGAACTTCAGAACAAGTCTTTTAGGCATTGACGGAACCTTCATGGCAGTCTTTGAGCTTTCTTCTCGATTTCAAGAGCACTCCAATCACAGATCGATACATTTGGTGTGGATCAAACCATAATCTTAGTGGCTATGGTTAAGAAGTTCGAAAGGAAAAAAACTGATAGAACTATCGATAGCAAGGAATCTTTTCGAACCAATGCTACTACCGTTCCTGAATCTATCGAAAACATTGCCATTATCAATAGTTTTGCAGCTTTAGTAGACACATCACGGCAAAGAGGATAAACTTTAATATGTAGTTACGATAAATGTACTGTCTAGTTGGACGCCGTACCATAACCTTGGTACGGTAGATATAATAAGTCATAATTCTACGCGAAACACTTATCCTTTTTCGCAGTTCAGTTGGAGGTGACTTACTTACCTATTACGTAAAAATAAGTTACACAATTTAAAAGCTTTCTTTAATGCTAGATAGATGATAAATGATAAAAATCTATCAGCAAAAGCTGATCAAAATTAAATAACAGCATTAAATAAAAATGCGCTACAATTATTTCAGAGTAGCTTTAAATGACCTTTCGAGAGTACAGCCAATATGCTAAAGTGGCAATAGCAGGAGGAAATAGAGGCAACAAATCAAGGCAATTTCATTTAATATTCGCAGCCAAAGGAACAAGGAAGGGAAGGGAGCCATTGGGAAAATATCTAAAATCAGTAAACAATCTGCATTTTGAGACTCGAGACAACAAAAGCAGACAATGCATATAAGGAAAGCTGTTGCCGTTATGCTCTGCCATATCGTCTGACTTCCTCTAAGCAGTTGTTTATACACACAACTATATACAACTGGGATAGTGTGTGTGTGAGTGTGTGAATGTTGTTGGTGTGCGCTTATGTGCTCTATGCATGGCTGCACACACACTCATACTGTATGTAATGGCGGCAGGGACTAAAGCAAAATCTGCACTGATAAATAATAAATCTTCAACATTGATGGCAAAAGGAGCGCAATAAGTGGAAAACAGAGAGCGCAACAGTGTGGGAGAGAGGAAAAGCGAGAAAAGCAACGCTGCAACTTAGTTTGATACATTTGCATAGTGCATAAAAATGGCGGAAACGTTTGCCAGGCAATTTAAACTGTTGCATGTTGGTAATGAACTTTAATATTCTCCAGCCAATACATACTATATTATATACATATATACAGTACTGTACAAAGTACTTACTTTATATAGTATATATTTTCAACACTTTTCCAAGCAAGTTATCAACAACGACAACAAACAAAAACCGGAAACATTAATAGCATTTTTGTGTTTGCTTTGTGGCTGCACAACCGATAAGATGACTCAGACTGTGCCGGAGCTCTTGGTTTCGCTTCGCTACGGTTCGGTACAGTTCAGTTCAGTTCGGTTCGGGAGCTGCAGAAGTCTAAAACTTTTATGCATGTCGAAGATATACCAAAAGTCGTTGCTACCGCAGTGTTGTTGTTATTATTGTTCCAAGTGTTGCTTGTGGTTGCCCCAATGGCAGCCCAAAACTGGCGCCTTGCTTTGACACAAAGCTGGCGCAGCAAAAACTTTTTTCACTAAAAACTTTGCTACTGCATTTGAGCATTGAGCTCAACTTATATATACGCTTATAAATAGAGTATATTGATGGGGTCATAAACAATACGCGACCTTAACACAAGTCATAACATAATTCGAACCTCGTTAAATGATTTGAACTTCATGATTCTTTGCTTTGCCATGTAAATGTTTACCCTTCCTTCTGGAGTAACGGATCATGGTAGCTCTTCCTACTTAGCTGTATTGTAAAACAGTCTCTTGAATCGAACGCTTATTTGGAAGACCCTTAGGTCTATGTAGATGAATTTCGTCAGAGGTGGCCCGTCATCTTGGCCTAAGATATGGCAACGTTGTATAGGCTGTCGCCCACAATGGCGCTGTTTCGGTTCCTGACATACCAAGTAGAATCAGATATTTTTCGCGCATTATGTTTCGATCTTATAAAAATAAGTTATATCCAACCACTTGTCCTTCGTCGCTTTCCTACAAAACCTGTACTGAAGACCTTTCTCGCAGCATGACCTAACAAGTGTCAATTTTAATGTCGTCGTAGAAATCATAGAGTTCGTGGTTCCACCGACACTTTCCATCAAAAAGTTGAAGGAGCAACAGGAAGCCTCGGTCACTGTCAAAAGTTTCGGAAAGGTTTTTTCCTACTTGAGGGCGCTTATAATCGACAAACAAATGGTAGGATCAGGATTTGGCATAAAATGAATATTTGATCAATGGAGAACTTACCAGTCCTAAACCTATGATAATAAAGGTCTGATCACACAACATGCTATATAAGTCTTCTGCGGGGTAACCCTTCTCAAGAACAGGGCAGAGGACACCAAGGATCCACTCATCTAGGTATATCCTGCAGCAGAGCTGATTGGTACCTCGGCAGTGGGATGAGTCTACTGTTCAGTGAGTTGAACGGAGCAGGCTACGGTAGGCCCTCTAAGCATGTACAGTCGCTTAAGGTGGCTATGCCAACAATGCGTAAAAGACAACGCATCCATTTACTCGTCGGAGTCGCTTTTCATCAAATACGTCTACCAGGAATGGAAATAATAAGAAAAAAAGACCACAATCTCAAGATTAAATTAAACTTTTGGAATCACTGACTCTAATAATCAGGAATAACGATAAAGATGAACTAATCTTATTCATATTTGTTTGTGAATAGTAAAATATAGAGAGGGAAAAAAAGTTATGTGAAAGAATTGGTGTTATATTTACTTCTCGAACAGGAGAGCGAGAAGGCTGCTGTTCATCAAACATCGCTGGTGAGAGCAAAAGAAAGAGCTTGCATGTTTTTGAAAGGTGGTTTCGCGATAGCATTTGCAATATGGTGATTATTAGATTAGATAAACACTAGTTTTTAAAAGAGTTCGAGCGTACTGTTTGTGCCTTAACCGGCTACACCCTTTTTCAGGACTTTTTTCAGCTACTAATTGTTTAGCATTGGTTTTAGGAATAGATTCTGTTCGCTACTTGCATAATGTTCTCAAAAGAAACCTGTAGCTTTTTTGCCGAATTCTTTCTAACATAGAAATACTGTGCAAAGAGGTGGCCAAAGTCTTCTTGGAAAAAAACTAATAACCAGAGTGACTAAAGTGTATAGAGTCTTCGAATAAACAAATCTAGAAGATAGTTTTTTATTTCTGTTGCCTGCTTTTATGCTGTTGTAGTATCTATGGATTTTGTGTACACCACAAACACATGTGTGTGCATAGCATGCGAAATTAAAGCGGTACTCTAGCGCGTAATATGAGTTATGCGTCGTGTTGTTTGTCGCACTCACACACACATAGGACACACACACACACACACACATACACACACACACACACACACACACACACACACACACACACACACACACACACACAAACACACAGACACACACAGAGACACACACACACACATACATATGAGCCCATACAATGGCACTACTTTTGCATGTCCTTCCACGTTTTAGCTGGCTGCTGTTCCTGTTGCGGCTCCAGAATCCTTCACTGCTTTTGTTTCCTGTTTCTGTTGTTGTTGTTGTTGTTGGCGTTGTACCACTGTCCAGTGTCCAGTGTCCAATGTCCATACTCGACCCTTGTGCGTTTGCTTATAATTAAGCGTAATATGCCGCTTCAGCCTCAGCTCGCGGCTGACATTAAGTGTTGGCATGTGGTTTTTGCAATTGTTGTTATTATTGCCATTGTTGTTGTTTGTGTTATTGTTTTCGCCGCCATGTTTCCCCGTTTCCGGTTTTCGGTTTCTGTTTGCTGCACCGCAACAATTTTGCTTATTTTTGCACAATTATCGCCGGCTGTAAAATTTTTGGTAAAAACGTTTTCACAGCCTAGTAATAAATATTGTACTTAAGGCAATAATGAGCATTTATTATTTTTTGTACAATGAGTTGGTTTAATTTGAAACAGTTACTGTAATGCGGTTTCTGTTGAGTTTTTTGATGTTGAATGGTATTTTGATTCTAGTTTGGTTTTATGATTTGTGAACAGAAATAGGCAAAAGAGAGGTACATTTTGACTACATCATATGTCAACTCGGTCTTAAAATTTCGAAGGTCATTTTGTAGTAAAAAACGTAGCAGAATTTCAGCACAATTAAGTTTATTTGGCTCTTAACATAAACATATGTTACTAACTCATGTTAATAAATGATTTTAAAAGCTAAAGATATTTGTTTTTTAATTGTTTTGAAATGCACTCTTTGTACGATTTCGGCCTGCCGTTGATATTCAACGACTTATACACGCTCTCATAACAAATGATTACGAAGAGGCGAAAAGAAAACACGAAATAACAACGTTGTATATGTTTGTTGTTGTTTTTTCTAAAGTCTAGATTACATTTTTTAATTGAAATCAATTTTTACCTAACTAAAACCCAACGTATCCCGGTGAAACTTATATTGTGCAAATCGCAAGCATTTTATATTTCGAATGTTACAGGTTTCAGCTGCAAACGTTATGTAATTGCGAGGCAATCGGTACCACATTTAACTTCAGCTTAATTGCTTATAATTTTTATTTTGATTATTTGGCACACGAGTGGAATAGAAAGCTTTCAATTATATCCCATCTATCATCCAAAATTTTTTTAATTGTCAAACTGTTATAAAGCTGCACTATTACAGTGGTTTTGACCTCTTTCAATGTATCCAGTGCTAAGGATGCCAATTTCGTTCTTCATGTACGAAAAGTTGATAACTCAAAATAATATAAATTTAAGAATGCTTGTAGATCCAATCTATTGATTTGCATATTATGGGCATCATTTTGCAGCTCTCTTCGTTTACCAACCACTTTGCTCCCTTTTCCTTGGCTTGTGCACCAACTTCTCATCCATATCCATTTCAATATCTACTTCTCTCGCTTCCGAAGTTGAAGTTGTTTTTTACCTTTTATAAGCGTAAAATTCACCAACACTTTTTTTCTGAGCGTAAAAATACTCACATTTTGTTAACATAAGAGTGCTTTTTGTTATCTCAGAAGTTTCTTGAAAGTCTAATAAATGAATAAAAATTCTAAATTAAGCAGCCCTTAAAAAGGGCGTAGTAAACTTACTTCCATTTTTGGTTTTCAGAATTTAATCATGGCGGCTGTTCGCTCACCAAAGAATCTTCTGAAGGTTGTCCAAAAACAGTTATTGTGTCAGAAACCATCATTGCTGTACGTGAACTGATTGTACAAGATCGTCATGTCAGATACATAGATGTAGGCATCCATAGGCATTACTTCCACCATTGTAAACTCAAGTCTGCATATTCATCAATATTTGAATATGGTGTAATTTAACCGTCGCCTAAAAAAAGGCTCTACTCGATTGGTGGAAAGAAATGTTAAAAAGTACAGCCATAATGCTTCAAAATACGTTTATAAGATAACAGGTGACGAATCTTGAATCTTTACATGTGACCCCGAAACTTTGGGTCTACAACGGAGAGCCAAAAACAAAAAAGCTGTTCGCGGACGAAGCACTACAAAGCAAATGGTCGCCTGCTTCATCTCAAACATGAACTTGTAGCTGCTATACCATTAGAGCAGAGGTCGGCGACGTCAGCAGAGACGTCGGCAGAATTTGCTGTAAAAGTATTTTTCAGTCATAAGCGAAAAGTTGTCAATTGCCACTAGCAACAACTCTGCTCACTTTGCCGACCATGGCACGAGAGAAACGTAATTCTGCATGGTATACAATCATCGTGCTCTCTCTCATCGTCTCCCACGAGTTATTCGGCGGGTAGTGCCGATTTGACGCCAAATGATTTATTTTTGTAAAATTGGAAGATCAACGTTTTTCGAAACCCGAAACCCGAAGAAACGATGGGTTGTTGTGTTCAAAGCACATGTTTTGCAGTTACCTCATTTGGAGTGGCAAGAGTGATTTGAAAATCGGCTGAAGCCTATGTAAAAGTGTACACATTTTCATGGTGAAAATTTTAAAAAACAATACTATCAAAAGAAACCCTCGTAAATCATAAAACAAAATATAAATGGTTTTAAGCTCACTTGGGTAATTGCGCATGATTGCAAAACTAAATTTAATGCAATGTAAAACTTGAAAATTCTAGTAGCTTGGTGCTTCTGCTCATCGTGGACCGTTATTGTTTAATCCTGTCCGTAACATGAGATTCAAGCTGGACTCTTCCAGTTAACAGTTTGTATTTCAAATAATTGGTAACTAAATACATTGCATGCTACATATTTGGCTTTGAAGTTTTTTGATATTCTTAACTTTAAGTTAAGATTTAGCATTTTTAACTGTCATGTATGTATTTAATTGGATGCTCATATGCATATTTGCCATCTACCGATATGTTATAAAAAAAGATGTCTGGATAATATGGCCAACAGAGCGTCCTGTCATGCTGCAACTTAATGCTCGGCCAGCGGATTATTATGGCTCATTTCACAAATTTGTTAGGAAAAGCGAAGAAAAAATATAAGAAGAAGAGAAGCCAAAGCAACGGGACATGCAGTTCAGATTTGTCATACACACACACACACACACATACGTAAAATGCATCGTCTATTGTTTCAAGCTTATGGAAAGCGGAACCGGAAACTGGCTTCAGCCTTTAGAAATTTCTATGCATGCAGAAAAGTATGCTACATTTTTTTTCTTGTTTGTTTTTAATTTTATACCCTGTACACAGGGTATTATAGATTTGTACAATGTATGTAACAGGCAGAAGGAGGCGTGGCACACCATAAGTTCCATGGGCAAAAAGTCTTATCAGTGATTCGGGTAGCGATTGGACCATGTTCGTCTGTCCGATGCGCATCATCTAAGGAAATATGAAGTTTGTCGAATCAAGTCGATATCTTACCCCCTTCGCCCTTGACAGATTTGCGTGGTTTACAACCGCTCCATTAAGTCTATCAACTCGAAACTCAGAAATGTTCGTCGTGTTAATGTGCATCTATATTCCAAAAAAATTTTAAATCGGATAAATACATCAAAAGTTATAGTAAAAAATATGCTAATTTCACCTCCCCTCGCCCACAAACCGCTTCAAAATTTTACTACATGTAGATATGGATACATGTGAGTTAGAGTTACAAAGTAGAGTTGGTGTGGAGGCTCATGTGACCCTAATCGTTAAAACTGCATCTACCTATTTTCAATGAAAAAACCCCTCTTCCCTCGTAATCGATTTACCTTAATTACTGCCACACCCCCCTATATATTGATTTAAAAATTTGAAACAGACATTTATAAATGTATTTTTGATCTATGTTACAAAATTCAACGACATTGAACCAAGAATACTGAAGTAATTTTTGCCACCATAATAGCCAACTTCCCAATAGGAAAACTTGTCAATTGGAACTTCCCAATAGGAAAATGTTTATAGGCATATCGATCTTATGAAAGAAGATATAAAAGTGGATACTTCCTTCCCCGTTTTACCATATTTAGTGTTTATAAAGAAAAAGGGTAAAGGCTATTCCACAGTCGGGCACTGTCTGCATCAAATTTTTATTTTTTTTTGTAGCTCATGCATTGTGGCGACTTTATTTTTGATTAATTAAAATGTATTTTTACTTAACCAAGCGCGAAAGAGAGGCCATTAAATCAACCAAACGGAAAGCGCTAAATTTTCGCTTAAGTTTTCAGATCACTTTTGCAAACTTCATTGTGTTTGTGTATCATATAACATTTTTCAAGTGTTTGAATGGCTTTTGCGTTCGTTTTATGATTGCCTTTTGTTGCTCTACGGAAATATGTATCCCGTAAATACTCTGCCACATATGGCACAGCCGTGCAAAGTAAGTTATTGTCCTGCCGTGCGTGAGGCCATAAAACATTGGAGAGTCCTGTTACGTCTGTGTGTTGACTGCTAAATGCATTGGTATGCGTAGCGTAACGAAAAACAATTAGCTGCGGTCAAATAAAAAAAAAATGGCGGCTACTAATTCGAGCAGTTCAGTTGTTGGCCATTTTGTCGTCTTTACTTTGTTGTTCCTGTTGTTGTTGCATGTGTGGAAATAAAAGTTTTATATGGCTTGTTTCGTACTTCCTGTCTGGCAGTCACTATACTATATACTCTATATCATTTTGTACTTTGTTTGCTTTGTATTCTGCCTGTTGAGTGATTGAGTGTGGAAAATTGGGCAAAGGAGGCCTTAATCATTGGCCATTAAGGCACAGCCAAGCGACAAACAATTTTCTTTTTTCTTCGTATTGCTATATACTCAATTAATTGAAGTTTTATTTTATTGACTTTTTGGATTAGCTAGAGCATATAATCAAAGTGATTAAGTGGCTCAAAAATTTGTTCAATTAGACAGACGGTGGAGACTATTTAATGGAACTCTTAAGTAGATAACTTCTTAGAACAATTTGCAATATAATTGCTACGATAAGCTAACAAAGCAGCTTTTATATGAATTACTTTGTGCTTTTGTCTTACAATCAAAGGACAAATTACAGCTCACGGTTCATACAAAGCCTTTTGGCTCGTATTTTAAACCAGCTGACAAACTTCTTTCATATTGCATTTAAAAACTGTTACCTGATACCTGATGAACGTAGCCTGAAAAATCCACCAGTGACCAGATATGTACACTAAGTATTTCCAGTAAAAGACCTATTAATACCACCATCTCTTTAATATCCCGTCAAGTTCGATATCCCTCAAACGCTATTGCGTCAAGGTAGGAGAGAACTCTCTAAACCTTTTGATACCGAGTGATGCTTCAGTGTAAGGCCCTTTCCTGCGACCTCTTTGACTATGCGAAGGAGAGTGTCTTACGAGAGCCTAGTTTCTCGCTTATGCAGATGGTATGAGTATTTTAGCGGATAGTATTCCATAAGATTTTGACTCTATACGCTTTGGCAACGACTACCGCATATGGATGAAGAAGCTACTACGGGAAAGGTCTTCAATGCGGCTGTTAAAGGGAGCCGACGAAGGGACAGGACATGTTCCCTTTGGATTGACCAGTTCTACATTTGATATCACCATATGGAGAAGGTAAAAACAAAGTAGGGGCGCCAGCTGGAGTCTGCAAAGTCAGTAGAGAAGTTTACACTGGCAACTATGAAAATTCGCGTGTGCATGCATGCAATACATAGACAACGCCGACGTCTCTGCTCATTTTGCCGATCATGAAAATAGACCTACAATCTAGGATAGTTTACTTTAAAACATCTTTAAATTGGTACAATTTTTCTAGGCCTTGTTGGCAAAAAGTCATTTTTTTATATTATTTTATACTTAACTAGTGGGCTCTGCCCGTGTGGTGAGCGGGTTAGAAAATACCACCTCAGCAGGTCAAAGCTTGTCGTATGAGGCGACTAACAATGAAACTGGGTTCTTTCGAAACCAGTAGGCCTTAAAAGGGTTGTGCTAAGGGTTTGGAACCCACCATGTAAAACCACAATTCCAATGAAAGAATGTATTTACATCAGGCCGTAACCCGATAACGGGTTATTATGGCCAGTTAAGAAGAAGAAGAAGTGGGTTCTGCCCCCTGCTCGCTCCGCTTTCCAAAACACGTGCCCGACTCGTGGTAGATTATATTCTTTTTCCCGTTCGCTTTCCATTTCCTCTTCCCTTTTCCATTCCCGTTTCTCTACCTCTTACTAAGTCCCGCTACGGATATTGGTACTAATAACTTCAAATACTATTCAACTTTCTCCTTTTCCTCTTTCTTAATGCACTTGCGGACATTGGTACCATTTGTGACAGGTGTCTCATTTATTGCCAAGGTTTCCAATATAATGCGTTTGTAGTTAAGATTGTTTGCCACCAAAATTACACTAAAAACCATCCTCATTCCAAGTGCTATATAGTGGATCAATCCAATTTAGGTTTCACTAAACCGTTTTTATGAACATTTTATGTAGATCGGTAACTTTGAATTTGCTTTTTGAGAGGCACATTTGCCCAAAAATTGCAATGCAGGAAGAATAAACATGCCTTATATCCTCTTAACATGTATAAACTCATACTTAAATGTAAAATCAATCATTGAAGTTAATGTTGCGGACTTTTCTGATTTTCTTTAATATTCATGTTAACCACCAAGATACTGCTAAGTACCACCTTACAGGCTCATCTCAGTGATTCTATCTTTAACTTCTTTACATTGCCTACATTAAGAATTGATTAAACTCTTCTTGTATCCCAACTAACTGTTGGTACTTAACATATGATTAAATTCAATGTTAGTATCAGATCCAAGCCACATTACCAAACAATGGGTTATCAATTTTCCCCAAAGCTCTATATATATTATAAATTCCATGCAGCATGACAAAGGAAGGAGCACCCAATGCATGACCATATTATGCTCATAGTGAATTCCAAACTACGTAATCCCTTAATGCCTTCTTACAGTGCTTTAGTGAGCTGCTGCTGCTGCAGTGCAGCATCTCGAATTCCTTATTTACTTTATAGGTAATGTAAAGCAATACCAAAGCTATTTTACTTGCTTACCTCGCTTCCATGCACCACTCCTTCTTTTGGCCAAACTCAATCCGTTGCAAGTTGTCTGCTTCATTGCTGACTTTAATCAGTGGCATTCTTTGATGCAACAAGGCAACCGGTTGCAGCTTCATCTTTAGATCCTTCAGCAAGTTGGCCAGTTCTTGTGCACTCAATTCGTTTTCTTTATTTTCCATCAAACGGATGTCTCGTCTGTCTCTGTGTGTGTGCGAATGTGTGCACATCCTTTATGAGCTCAAAGGAGCAACAGAAAACGACGCGCACATATTTAAGCTATACATATAGATAATCGCTTTACAATCAGACAGGAAACTATTGCAAGCATGATTGTTTCCTTCAAACGTGTTTGCTGCTGAAATTTAGCAAAAAAAGAGTTATATATAAATAAATAATGACGGCATAAAAAATACAGTAAATCAAATATTAAGGCAAAAGTAAAAATAAATTTAACTGACGCGCTTCAGTTGCCTTTTCAAGGCATTGCTTTTGAAGCATAGTAACGGAGTGTTGTTTGGAAGTGAAAAGATGCAAGTCTTGGAATTGGGCTACATACGAAATTATTCTTCTCAGGACATGTAACGGAAAATTATATCTGCAATGGGTTCTGATTATGACTTAAACAAATTTTCATATTTTGGCAAAGGATTGCTTACAGATATTACGGAATTCGAAATACGGCTACAAAGAAACGACTGAAATCTGAAACATGAGTTTGTTGAAATCAGACTATACATTTTCGTCTCTATGCTTAAGAATATAAATCAGACTATCTGTAGTGTCCCATTGTAGCTCTTAAATAAAACAAAATGAGTTTCAACTTACTGAAGGACCTCTGGCAGCAAGCAAACGAAAATGTTTTTTACTGTCGTTGCTATTTCATATCCGCACTGCAGGACAATTCAATTAGTTTTTCTCGATACGACATTTTTGCGTTTTACCAGCAACATTTTACAGTCAAGTATATCTTCATGAAGATCATTACCATCAATTGATATTGGGAAAATTGCAAATTTTTCATATATTTCATTTCATCGTTAAAATCTTTCGTCCATTTTCTAGTCGAGATGATCAACTGTTACTTTCATGAATCGGTTCAATTTTTCCATACATCAATAAAGTTGCCATCAGTTACATTCTTGCTTCTTCTTCGAACCATTTGGAATCCCATTTTTGGAAAAAATTGATCCCCTCCTTAAGTTAACCATTGATAATTCCTTTTCTTTCTTTTTCAGTTTTTCTCAAACTCGGTAAATGTGCACGAGTCCTTTAGTGTAGAATCCTAGAAATATACGGTTCAATGAATACCTTCTGAGTATTATTTTTTGTTTCTATCGTTTGGTCTGTATGTTACATTCTCTTACAAGAATCTCTAAGATCCTTTTAAGGAGATAATTGATTGGCTTAATTCCAGCGACATTTGAACTCCACTTGCAGGATTTCGGTTAGTCCCAAAGAATAAGTAATACATAAAGACTTTTTCTGTTCCTTTTACAGCAGCATTATCATAGCACTATGATCAAGAATCTTGAGAGTTCATATTATCTATTTGTAGCTGTTTCACCCCCGTTTGGTGAGTGTGTTAGAGAATACCATCTCAGCAGGTCAAAGCATGTCATATGAGGCGACTTACATTGATACTGAGTTCTTTTCGAGACCAGTAGAGTCGAAATTTCGAGAGATGAGAAGTCAGAAGATGCCATTTTCATTACCCTGTAATGTATGACTTCATATGTATGACAAATCTTAATTTTGTAAAAAGGAAAATCGCTAACATGAGATTCATTGAGCCTTTCGACGTACGAAACAAACGAAAATAGTTGCAAAACTTTAGCATGCTATATTTCGTCACCCACTTTTCAACTCACCTATTCCGCGTTTATAGCCAAAAATATGATTTTTATTTTTTTATTAACCGAATATTATGTAGTGTAAAGAAATAAAAACTAGCTACACAAATGAAAGGAATGACACCTGCCAGTTCCACAACAGAAGCCAAGGCATCCGCTTTGATGCGACACCCTGAACCATGTCTTGCTGCCAACAAAAACCACAACCATCAATTGGGTCTCAAAAAATACCCAAAGTCAATTTACACACGTTCAACTTCAATTTGAACGTGCCAGATGAAAAAGGCAAAAAAAAAAAAAAAGACAACTTTGCAACAGTAAATGTTGCAAGTCCAGCAAGCAGCTAAGGCCAACCTCAAATAAATTACCAAAGCCACGTTGAAGATTTGTTAATAAAGATAAATTTACTTATCGTTTATCTTGATTATGCAAAAAGCCTAAGTGAAAATTCAAAGACCAGTCAAAACAAGGTCGACAAGGCAATTTTCCAAAAGCAGCCGTCATTTTTCCCTCAGCTTAAACTGGCTCAAAATGGCCAAAAGGCAGCTGCGGCAGTAGAAGAAGAAGCAGCAGCAGCCAGGAAAAACAACTACAGCTGTTGTGCCTAAAACTTTTCCATTTCCTCTCTTTTGGTACGGTCCGTTTGTTTCACATCTATAACAGCAACAATTGGAGCGGTTGAGGGGGACGGACAACTTGCGTTTTGGAGCAACCAAGTATGAATAAACATAATACATATTTCAGTATTTTATAATAAATTAAAAAGCTTGTTGAGCGTAATGGAGACTAAGCGAACAAACACGCTTCTAGGCGTAATTTTACTGCCAATTTAGGATATAATTTACTTTTTCAATTCACTAGTTGAATAATAATCGCCTAGCTTTGAGGCGATGATTGCTGCAAATTGCAAACAGATGAAAGTTCAGTTTTGCTTTTTACAGTTGTGTACAACAGTTAGCGGTTGCCTTTTAAGCAAATGTTGTGTCTAACATCCATAGACTACATTTTGGAAGCAGCATGTCCGTTCTCCAATACCTATAGCAGTTCAACTGTTAACTTACGTCGAAGTAGCTTTGGCATCATGTGATGTCTCCATTCAGCTGACTGAAATTTTAAAGCATTCACAAAAGTCGTAAGGATACAGAAATTGTTAGGCGTGTTTTCAACTAAACAAGAACGTCGAATATTTTGGTAAATACCTTTCTGCGAAACAGCACTGTTCTTGGTTCTCTCGACAGCATTCATAATCCAACTAAAAAAAGTTATACAGACAGTCGGAATGGTGCCCGACAGTGGGGTACCCTGTCGGGGAGACCCTTCACCCTAAGCTGGCCTGGAAAGTGATTATTGAACGGAAGACCGAACGTGCTTTTTGGCGCTGCAGCCAGAATTTTAGTACGACCTTGGGACAGAAGTCGAGCGCTGTACAGCACTGGCTGTAAATAACTCTAATCAGACCCGCAGTATCATAAGATTGAGTCACACTCCTAACAGGCCGCAGAGATGTGCCTGCTCAGTGATCACAGGTGCTATGAGCACCTGAGCACCACCTCAAGTGATGCCCTTAACGCACTGTTAAATCTTACTCCTCTTAACGTCTTTGTACGACAAGAATCTATGGAAGCAACTAACAGATTGTGTGTTGCGCCAAATGTAAAGTTTTGGGCGTAAATAACAACGTCGATCATGGTTTGTGAATGTAAGACCAGCCTTAACATGATTTTACGTGATTCCCACACACCAAGGCAATGAATTGTCAGATGAGCTGGCAATCGATCGGCTCGAAAGATTCGGCACTATCGATAGTACTATAGTTCTTTTTCCTAACTACCAGCTCAACCTTAGCCGACAAGAGAATGAAAGTAATAGGGTGGAATCCTGAACCCTTCAAAATTTCTATGTATCGATAGTACAATCCAGTCCGAAGAGGAACGATCTGCAAGCCCTGGTTACATTACATACATATTTGCACGCACACGACTGCGCATCTTGGAAAGTGACACACTACACATGAGCGAAGTGTATACTGTCCCCTTTCGCAGTCTTCTGTTAATAAGGGGGTTCTATTGCAAGCCTACTATGTTTTCATACTCTTTATTTCATTTCAACAGTTATTTTCTGTCTCTAGGGTATGGGACAATGGGGAAGGCTGCCTGAGTGCTAGGAATGGATCTGATGAGTAATCGCAAACCCCACAAATAATTGAATTACAAAAAATGTCTGATACAGAGATTAATTTTCATTTCGATTTGTCGTTATGGCAGGGTGGAAAATTCACCTTCAGTTTATTTTAAAATTTTGACCGCCATCTGTTGGGGCCACACCATTTTACAAGTAAAACCCTTGCTATTTACAAATCAAAAATTAAACCGGTTTCAGTACCAAATCTTATTTATATATTGAACATTCAAACAAAAATCCTGCACTATCCATATAACCTGTTTGTGAGCCATAAGGAAATTTCCAGCTGTTTTAGTGAATATGCAATGTTTGACATTTACCAACAAGCTGAGCAAATATATATATATATATATATAATTACTGTTAATTGAGCAACTTCTAATGCTGGCATTACCATTGACAACCAATTAAATATTTACCAATCTTTGGCCAAATTAGATGCATTAACTGAGACATACCGCATGCAAAGCTAATTTGAGTCATGGAATTTCTTAAGTTAAAGTCGAAATGCAATTAGTCTTCTTGGGGTTTGGTGGTAATATAAGGCTGGCAATGCATAAATCATGAAACCAAAACTGAAATTTACTGCAAACAAACACACACACGCCCACACACACACGTGTGTGTGTGGTGTGGTGTATATGTATTCGTTCGGCACATGGAAATGGAACATTTATAATGCCATAGAATTGCATGACACAACGACAAAATGTTATTGTGTGCGGACAAACACACAGATACACAGTCATACAGATACGCAGACACACAGACATAGATATAGACGTACATAAATCTCAGCGATTTGAAATCTCATTGACAATTGGAAATGTGACCAAAATCATGCATTTCCGCAATGTAAGGCATGCAGGACATGCATGAGCAGGAGCTCCCACTCTCTCTCTGTCTCTCTCTCTCACTAGCTATTTGCTCCTTCGAGAGAGGCGGCTGCTGCTGCTGCCAAATTGAAAATACATTTTACACAATTACAAATTGCAATGAATTTGATTTATCACGCACAAACGCACGAAGGTCACGCAAGCCACATAAATTTGGCTCATACAAAGTGGTCAAGTCCTAGAGGGTGGGAGAGTTGCGGAGCGAGTAGTACATAGAGAGCGCAAAGTTTTTGCCCATTTGAATGGCAGCAACACCCGGATGGCAACAGTTTTTGGGCCTATTTGAGGCACCACTTTTGGCCTGACCAGCAGCTAACATTTACATACATTTTAGGCTTATTATGTTTGCCTTTGGCCCCAACTAAACCCTAGTCCTCGTGAGCCTCCTCTAAATAGTATTAAACGTTTTTAAGTCCATGAATTATGCGCACTGCAAATTTGTATTATCAGCTGCATTAAATTGCATAAAATATGCGAAAAACTTCTCGGATAGCTGCCGTCGGCAAGTCATAAAGAACTCGAATGAGCAACATGGGAATGAATGGACATGGACGCTGGACGCTACGTGCCGAACCACAAAATTCCGCAGCCAAGCTGCTACCACTGGAATTTCATTAGAAATTTGTGATCCCTAGAGATGGCTTAACATGGCTTTGCGATTAAGTAGTAAACACTTGTTAATTCTAAGAGCGTAGTTTTAGTTTCCAGCACATCACTTTGGATAATAAGAAACGGATTTTTTTTTTTAATTTGAAGCACACCATAAAGCGATCATATTCAAATTTTTGTTACTTCAACTGGGTCCAGAACTGTATTAGTTTTTAATAGCTGACAAATGATCAATAGAAGAAATTTAAAACGTGCATATATATGTATATAGGTATTACTTAATTTTGCCAAAGATCGAGTCGTAAGCTTAACAGACAGTCTATTAGCAATAACCTGTTTTAGGAAACCGTGTTTCGATCCGAACAAATCGTTTGACAGTGAGAGGGAAAAATTCATTGAAATTTAGTTATTTTTATTGAATTAAGGCATTGATATTTTGTTTATAAATAAGGATAAGGTAGACATTTTAAAACTTACAATGAAAATTGGCATTTGGACCTTGGCTAGAAGTGACCTAGACCTAGAATAAAAGACAAACCTCGTAAATATAGCTTTATAATTGTTACTTATTCTTAGACCAAAATGTGTCAACTATCCATGCTCTACGAAAAATATTTCGTCCCAATTTACTTTCCCGATGTTGAACTATGTAAATTAAGGCAAATCTTATTTATAGACAATAATAATATATGGATGTCAATATATATTACAGTTTGAATTCACAAGTCCTATGATATCGATATCGTGAAGTGAAGCGAGCGAAGGGTGGAGAACCGTTAGTAAAAAATATAACTTGTTTGGAAACCCACATCATTATAAGTAATTTTTACAAGTATTTACTGAGTTGCTAAGGACAGAACCGACAGTCAGAAAACTCAAGCTGGCTTATCTCTTAATTTCACAACAATGAGTATCTCTATAGCAGTATAAATCTCTTTCAACCCTATTGCAATTTGTCGGTAGGCAAGATATCAATTTTAACCGATTTTCATGCAAAAGCTAATGTGTTCATTAGATGTCAAGGCAGTGAAAGCAACGGTAGAAATAAAAAATCTGTTGATCTATGTAATGTCATTATGGACCGGCAAGGACTAGAGTAATCGTACAGAATTTTCTGCATAGAACTTTCTGCGAGCTTCGATTTCAAAAACGATCGTTGTGCCAGAAACATTTAATAAAATACAACATTTAATAGCGCATGAGCTGATAGTACCAGGCATGTGACATACGTTGAGATTGTGGCATTCTAGGGCATTAAAGGAACGTGTACGGAGATGCCCAGAAATGTCAGCTACGGTCCTCCAAAAACGTTTAGGACGTCTTAACAGTTGCTCAAAGGAATATATCCTTTATGTCCAAAACAAACCAACAATTGGCAGTATGTGTGTTCGAAATCTAGGCAAACACTACAAAAGTTGTTCGCGAACGCAACACATCATAACAAATTATCATCTGTTTCTTTCGAGAAACTGTTCCTTTGGCAACAGGTGCTCTTAAGTAACGCAAACGATAAATTGTGAATGGTATATAACCTTTTGTTTGCTGAAAGTTTTCAGTAAAGACGGCTTTTCGTTTATCATCACAATGCAAGGTTTTTGGACACTCAAAACGTCGATGGTTCATCCGCCTTGTAGCCCTGACTTGGCAACTAATGAAATCCCGGTTTTCCGACACCAGAAAAGGCTCTTGAAGCATTCATGAAGATCATGTTAAAGAGTGGCAATGGTTTCACAAGTGTATTTATTTTAATGGAGAACAACAAAACTGCTTTTATTGATGCATTATCGTTCTTTCACTATTATCCTTGAAATATAAATATAAAAAGTATTAAAGAAAGCTAAGAGATTTAACCTAGCTTTGCACTTAGTATATTGAAGTAATTAGTAAACGAGTTTTATAATTTTACTAGCTGATACCGCGCGCTCCGCTGCCCATTGATAAAGCTGTAAATAAATTCATAATATAAATTAATTCTTCCCGTTTCTCTTCATTATATTTCATTCTCTCTCTTCTTCATACTAAGTGAAGCTGCGGATATTGGTACCAATATCTTTATATCCTATACCTCTACCTTTACCTCTTCCTCTACCTCAATTCAAAGGAATTCTTTACTTATTAAAATTAATGCTTGCCTACAATATAAGAAGAAACACATTTAGTGTTTTTTGTATGGAAAATCGTTTTTAGCAATATCTCGGGAACCACTTAGTCGATTTAGTTCAAATTTAGATAAGAACACTGTCCAACATAATGGAAAGCTATCCTCAAAATTTCATCAAAATCTGACCAGTAGTTTTTGAGAAGAAGAGTCACAAAGAATTGGCAGTCCTTTTTATATATAACATATATAGATAACAGGCTGTGAGAAATGTACTTTAATATATAATTGATGATGAGGGATCAATATTCTTTGCTGAATGTTTCTAATAGCAACGCAAATTGGTAATTATAGAAGGTGAGCTCTTTCATCTGGATAGAACATTCCTAGTGTTTCACTCTGGAACATAGCTTATGCATTTGCCGACACAGACTGTCAAGAATTGAATCAACACACAACAATAGCCTCTATCCCGTTGTTGTTTCTCTGGTCACCTCTAAGACAATGCACTAAAATATTAATTTTAATTAGCTTATAGTTTATTAAGTTCAACTTGATGCCCTCACGCGTGCATCTCTAGTATGTATGGTAGAGTATAAAATGAAAATTTTAATAGATTACAGAACTCAGACAAGATTCCAGAGCTAGAGACAACGTTAATGCAATTAACTCAAGTTTTGCTTAGTGAAAATTGTGGCTCAAAAGCTGCATCTGCCATTTCTAGCTTCGCATGAGGGTATCGGTGTGAGTGTGAGTGGTTGATATGTGAATGTGTGTGAGTGAGTGTGTGTGTGTGAATGGTTGATGAGTGTGTGTGTGTGTGGTGTTGTTGTAAATAAATGATAATAGCTGCCGTTGCATGACTCGACTGGATGTGATGTGGCGGATTCATGTTCTCTCCACTTGCAGAGTCTTGACAAGGATGGACATTGGGTGGCATACAAGTGCGCATATGAGTGTGAGTGAGTGCATGTGTTTAAGTGAATGTGAGTGAGTGTGTGTGTGTGTGCATTATTGCTGATTTTCTTCTCTTTTTTTTGGATTTAGTTGTGTTTCGAGTACTTTGGTTTATTGTTGTTGTATGCTGCCCATTTTCATGACATTTTATTTAGTACGTGTTGCATACTAACAAATTCCAATGTAAAAAATGTTGTTTATTATTGCTGTAAAATATTTTTAGCATTTGTTGTTATATTTGTTGTTGTGGTGTTGAACTATGCCAGTGCTTTATGTATAGTATGTAGCAGGTATTGTAGGAATTTATGATGAATAGTTTTTGTTCGTTTTACAATACTATGAATATGTGTTGTGTAGAGTGTGTGTGTGTGTGAGTCTGGCTATTGAAGTGCTTAGAGTTTAAGTCATAAAAAATGTTAAATTCAATATTTGATTTGAAGCCACGGACTTATTGAAGCACACAATTTAATTTAAACTGCATTTTTAACAAACTAAACATAAAATATTTTACCATTTTTATTATATCTTCATACTACACTTATGCGTTACTTTCCCAAATTATTTTTGCAAAGCTAATTTTATTTAAACTTTTGTGTGTAATACTTGCTTAATATAGATTTGGATTTCAATTCAGATACAAAGAATGTGGAATTTAAAGCAATATAATAATGTTGATAAAACAAAAAATGTGATTAAATGAATGCATATCAGTTTTTGGAGCTCACTCACACTATTAAAGTAGAAATAACACCGATAAGGGCTTAAATTTAAACGCTGAAAAATCATGATTTTGTGTTTATGTTATTGTAATATAACAAGTCTATTAATGAACCAAGTTATTTGAACCCGTAACTTTTTGGAAACATCGTTCTATGAAGATTTAAATGGTGTTTAAATTTAAGCAATATAATAAAGTTGGTCAAGCAAAAAATATGAAAATATAATTATACAATTTTATAAAATTGCATTATTTAACTAAAAGGGGGAAAGAATGGGGAAAACTCCAGAGCAAACGTTTTGCAGTTATCAATGTACTAGACCCCTGTGTGATGAGCGGCTTAGAGAATACCACCTCACCAGGTTAAAGCTTGTCGTATGAGGCGAATAACAATGACACTGGGTTCATTCGAGACCAGTAGGCCTTAAAAGAGTTGTGGTGCGTAGGGTTTGGGACCCACCGCGTAAAACCACAATTCCAATGAAAGAATGTGTTTACATCAGGCCGTAACCCGATAGCGGGTTGTTATGTGGTCCAAATTTCAGAACACGACGATAAAAAAAAGTCACGATAAACAAGCAAAAATTGTTTGGCATTTCAGATTCGCCAAAATTTTTAAAGGCTATAATTTAACAACATATCCGATTAACTTCATTTGTGTCGATATCCTTGTCATTCGATATTCTGCGGCAATGCATGGATGCCAATATTATCGATTAATTCAAAGATTTCACACGTATTTAGTTTTCAATTGCATATCGGAAACGCCTGGATTTTGTTGCATGGCAGGCAAAGTAATATTAACGCCTTAGGAAACACCTCTATAGCCTTTGAAGAGTTAATTCAATGGCGAAAAACCGTTAGAAAATAAAGTCTAGCTCGGAAAAAGAGGAGATGATATGAGCTCGTCATCCTCCGGCGATAAGCCGGAAAAGTGTAAGTAAATACGGATATTTTAAAGTTGTCCAAAAAGTTACTCTATTAGATATAACATGTTGTTACTTTGTTAAGATTAGTTATATTGCTTCAAATAACAGCTGTTGCAGTGTTCACACCAAACCAGGTACATTAGTAACTCCCAGTATACACAAGCACCCACTCTACTGCCCCACATATGTGTGTATGTACGAACCTCCCCCGAAAAACTATTCTATGCTCATTTATGATAACTATCTATTAAGTCCGTCTAGCCAAAGTCATTAGGTTTTATGGCTCCTCCATGTGCTCATAATACATAGCTCTATCTGCGTTGCTCACATGCTCCAAGCTCGGACATATGTTGCATTTGACCGTGTCCGGCAGAAACGAGCAAAAAACAGTGCATTGAAGTCCGAGCAAAAGTCATAAAAGAGTTATTAGTTTTAATGAGCATGTTGACAAAAAGTTTAAAAAATGCACTAAGATACTTGAAAAGTTTTGGGTAGCACTTGGTTTTCAGTGGCACATAGTTCTTCTTTTAACATTAGTCTTTATTTTAGGATTAAATTTTTAACCCTTTTTGGGACTATAAGCCGGCATGTTGACCACTTGAGAACATAATATTTATTTAATTATTATGTTGGCTTTAACAAATATAATGCTAAATTAATGATGTCCAAAAAAAACTGTGGTTAATGCGAAATCAATTGACTTTAATTTTATGGGTTTATTTTTAATGGTTTTTTGTTAGCTTTTAATGCTGTGAGAAGTGTTGAATTATTTTATGTGGCTTTTTAAGTCCATACAAATAGTTTGCTTGTTTGCTTTCAATAGTGGATTTGAAACCAATATTTATAAAATACTGAATTAAATATTTACATTGAAGTAGCAGCTCCCAATTAGTAGTACAACTCCTGAAGCAGTCTGCATTAGAAAGTTTTTGAGTAACCTTCAATTCAGTAACCTTCAACTGAGCTCTTGCTCATTGGATCTCCAAAAATAACTCTCATCTTTACTACTATGGGCCCTCCTTGTAGACATACTTATAAGGAGACTCGAAAATGAGGGAATGACAAGGATATTTTGATGAGATTGTCCTCTTTGCTTTGTGAAAGTGTGAAGGCACGCTCTGTGTTAAAATACAGAGAACTAAACATTACCTACGACCGACTGGTCTTAACCTCTCTACAAAAACCTTAGTAGATCCATTCACCAGAAGAAACAAACTTCCACAAATAAGTTAACTTCGTTCCAAAGTTTATAAACTGTAAAAAGTTACACTTTACTTTTTATAGAACGTTTACATTGAGGCGCAGTTGACAGTTACAATCGAAAAAGTAATTACTTCTTCAATTTCATCGAAATCAGCTGTTATGTAGCAAAATTTTTGAAATGTTTGAAACTTTGTGTCTTCTCACGTGTTAAATGCGAGGATGAAATTTAACCCGTTTTCTTCGAATTGAGGGACGCAGCGGTTGATCCCTCAGATTAATGTTGGTAATTCTACTTTTGATGTTGTAAAGGATTTAGCCTTCCTTGGCACCGACTTCACAACGATGTAGAATCACTCTTTTCAATGGATGCTACTTTGGTCTTAGCAATCAAATGCTGAGTCAGAGTAGGCGCTCATTCTTCCAACTTTGCTTTTTAGCGCTGAAGCATTGGTGATGACGCAATTTGATGCAGATGCCCTTGGACTGTTCTCCTTTAACGCTTTCGATGGTACGGCGAGCTCTATGAGTTCTACGACGGAATATAGATATTTCAATCAAAGGAACTACGGTTTCGTATGAAAATGTCAGATAATAAGCATTATTATAGAAAATGAGGAGAAATTATAAGTAAAGGTGAAGGTGGATATCATTATAAAATTTGCAAAGAACACAGAATATAAATGATAAACTCTAAATTCAATAAAACTTTATTATAGGAGGGACACCAATGAAACGAGAGAAAAATAATGAAGGGTTTGAGAGTTTTATAACACAGCTATTAGCTCACTTCAGCCATTCAAAACTGAAACCAGAAATGGCATACAAATTTCCATGGTTCATAAATCGTTAATCTAATAATTACTTATATATAGATGATTTACTTATCTTACCTTGCTATTTGTTGATATTCAAATTTTAGGTATATGTACTTCCTTTATTGACGCATGTAGAACTGCGCAGTACTCGAGTCTGATTTGTTAAGTGGTACTCGAACCCATAATCAATTAAGATCATTGATAGCTGAACGTTGGCACTTATACTGATATTACTATTTAACGACACTAATATAAATACAGAGCAAGCCATACAAATAGAACTATAGCCCAAAAAGAGCAACCGACCTTTAAGCTGATGAAATGAATGATATAATGATAAGCTGAAACGGTGTCGAAGTGCATTTATTGATAGCCCAGTGCAACTTATTGTAAATTCAAGTACTCTTGGACTTAAAAGTCGGCAGGTGTTATCAATAGCACGCAAGCCCAAAGACCAAGTTTTAGATTCACTTAAGATATGCGACAGGTATGTGACCATAAGGGCTTTTAATCATGCAAGCCACAAGTACTTCCGATAAGCATACGGAGTATAAAAACGCCAATGCAAATTGTAGAAAGTAATAATACTGGAAAATAACTTCTACGATGAACAAGCTTCTAGCACTTTTTGTAGCATTCTGCGCTGTGCAAGGACTTAGCGCAAGTAAGGAGATATTACCAAAACTACACGATGTAGTAAGCTAAACTAACTTCAACTATTCTACTTGCTTAACAGGAATCATCAACTGTTACTTTGAATCCTGGGCCTATTACAGAACTGGCGATGGCAAGTTCAGCGTGGACAACATTGATCCCAATTTGTGTACTCACATAAGTTATGCCTTCTTGGGTTTGGGCAGCAATAATCAAGTTAAGTCAATGGACACTTATTTGGACTACGATCTGGGCTTCATTTCGAAGACTGTTGCCTTGAAGAAGAAGAATCCGAAATTAAAGATTATGGCTTCGATTGGTGGCTGGAGTGAGGGTTCCACCAAGTACTCCCAAATGGCTGCTGACAGTTCCAAGCGTAAGACTTTCATCAACTCAGTGGTCAGCTTTTTGAAGACCCATGGCTTTGATGGCATGGATCTAGACTGGGAGTACCCGGGACAGCGTGGTGGTTCTTCCAGCGATCGTGCTAACTTTGTAATCTTGCTGGGTGAATTGGAAACAGCGTAAGTGCAATAGTAACTTTCAAGGAGCTTCCGCTTACGAATAAATTTTTTACAGTTTCGCTCCTTACGGCTACCAGCTGAGTATTGCTGTTGGTGCTGATCAGGGTCTTGGAAAAACCTCCTACGATATACCCAAAATTGCTAGAGAAGTTCACTTTATCAACCTTATGACCTACGACTATGTGAGCGGCTATGAAAGCAAAACTGGCTTCAATGCGCCACTCGCAAGTGTGGAGAGCTCTGTCAACTATTGGCTCAATCAAGGTAACTCACTCAATCTCGAGATTCTAACCCAAGTTCTAAATCTCTAGTTTTCTAACTTTAGGTGCACCCGCCAACAAGCTTGTTATTGGTATTGGTTTCTATGGTCACTCTTTCACTTTGAGAGACTCATCTTCTCATGGTGTTGGCGCTGCTGCCAGCGGTCCTGGCAAGGCTGGTGCCTTTACTGGTCAAGCCGGTTACTTGGCCTACAACGAGATCTGCGTTAAGGGCTGGGCTACCGTTTTTGATACCAGCGCTGGCGATCCCTATTCCTACTCCGGCAATCAGTGGGTTGGTTATGACAATGTTAGGAGCATTGACTTGAAGATGGACTTTGCGCTGAAGAAGAATCTGGCTGGCGCTATGATGTGGGCCGTCGATAATGATGATTTTCGTGGAAAGTGTGGCGCCAAGTATCCTCTATTGAACGCCATGAACAAGAAAATGAAGTAAAGATTATAAATAAAGCTATTGCTATGTGCATTTTTCCTTATATGACTTTCTTTTCATTTCAAAGAAAAAATGTGCTATATCGTCTTAGTATTTGCCCTTTCACTCGCTGAAGTTGAAAATTCCAATATCCTGACAGAGTTCAGTCAGAAATTCCAAATTTCGAGTTTTCCGTAACTTGGTTTTGCGTGACATTTACGACAATGATCACTCTTTAAAACAAACTTTTAAATGTTTTTATAGGTTTTTTAGGTTTTATAAACCAAATTTTTTTGGATGTTGTAATCGAAAGTTATTGGCAGATGGCAATCATTCCTCATTACCTTAAAATTTTCCTTTTATGGATTTCTAAAATATCTCCGAACTTTTTTATAACGAGGAAGTCAGACAAGGCAATGCTCTCACCTACGACCTCTTCACTTTGTGAGAAGAAGAGTGCTGCAAAAGACCGAAGTACTTTGGAATGGGATGATTATATACTATAAGGGTGTCCAGTTGCTCGCCTACGCAGATGATCACGATACTATTGGTAGTATGCTGAAGCTTAGGTGACGCAGTTTGATTCAGATGCCCTTGAAGTTTTTGAGCGAAAGTACTCCGTAAAATCTTTGGACCTTTACTCGTTGGCACGGCTGCCGCATTAGATGGAACGACGAACTCTATGAGAGGCACCGCTAGCTTGGTCATTTTTTGCGTATGGATGAAAAAACTGCTTCTAGAAAGGTCTTCAAAGCGGTTGGTGAAGGAAGGCGACTTATAGGCAGGCCATGTCTTCGTTAAAAGGAACAGGTAATTACCGATTTGAGAAGGTACACGCAAAGCACTGGCGCCTGGAGGAGTACTCTATATGACTCGTAAGCCAGTAACTGATTGTTATGACCAGTCAAGAAGAAGATTTCTTAAAGCTTTTTACAAAACCGTTTAAATTTAAAATGTATTTTAAAACAAAAGAATGTGTTTTCGATCAGCAAGTTCTAAGAATTCCTGCTGCACTTGACGTCACGACTTTGTCTGGGAAACATACATTTTAACAAATCAATAGCTTACACTTAACCTACATAGTGATTCAGCTGCAATCAAGTAGAAATTACAAGCAAATCGAATTATGTGCCATTGAAGGTGATTTAACAAGTCATATAATAAATATGATAGCTCTGAATGTGAGCTTGGGGAGCAGGAAAAGGATATGCCAATAAATAGCTGCTCAAATGAAATGCTTAAAAATATAAAATTATATATGAGTTTATGCAACTAAATAGAAAAATGGCTACCCGCAGGATAATGTCAGACACAGAGACGCACTCATACACACACAAGGAATCAGCAGAGGAAACAAATGAAGCACAAAGAAAATAAGAGAGAGACAGAGATAGTGAGAGAGAGAGAGAGAGAGAGAGAGAGTGAGAGGTTAAGGCTGCTGCTTCTATTCGATTATGATAAAATGGCTTTAGGTGACCACATAGCATGCAAACACACACACACACACACACACACACACACACACGCGCACACACACACACACACACATACACGCATATAGAGTGAACACATTTCTACCCAAATAATAATCGTGCACATAAATAAAACATTTTAAATCAAGTGGTTTCTCATTCAAACAAACAAACTCCCGTACAAAAACCAACATGAACAAAACCGGAAAAGAAATTGAAAGTCAAGACATGAAATATTTATATACTTCTTGTTTTACTTCTGTGTGTGTGTGTGTGTGTGTGTGTGTGCGTTTATTTCCACGAGAGTAGTTCAATAACTTGTTATAAAACTATGAAAAAGACATCATTTTACAATTAGAAATACCTTATATTGTACCTAATACCGTTTTTTTCGTGGGGTCACTGAATCCGTATCCGAGGTTAAAGTCCCCTTAGCACGTTGGGATATATATCTATATTTTTTGAGTTCGTGAGCTAGATCATGCTTTCTTTATATTTTTAAGGTTGCTGAAGATAAATCTGACATCCGAAAATTTCAGCACGCCAAGATTGGACATAACCTCAAAAAACCTAAAGTACTTTTTAGCTATTACAGCGGGTTCTTTGCTCATCATAAAATCTATAAAGTCACAAACACGTTCTCTCCTTCCATTGATACAACGGCCTTTTGCAACATAATTATTTTGTTGATCAATCTTAGAATTTAACATTTCTTCTTATAAATAGCAAATATTATCGTCAAATGTGTTTTGCAAAGATTACACATCATATTTGGAACATCCGAAATAAAAGTTGTCAAGATTCGCATAAGAACCATGTGATCTCGCTTTCTCAGCTTGACCGGCCGCCGATTCAGAGGATCCGTGATCTAACTCCCGGACTCAAAAAATAAAAGGTATTATGAGACTTAGTCCGAACCCTGGCATGCTAGGGTTTTTGGATCTCGGATTCAGCGATTAGCGAATGATTATCTAAACACAAGCAATTGCCAGTTCTAATTCTGAGCATGAAACTGCAAGTTTACATTCATTTGATTTAAATTTAAAGATCATTTTTGTTAAACGCATTTTTTAATATTACCATTTACCTCATTGTCTTTTTGGAGGTGAATATATAAATATGTTTCTACACCTCTTATAATATAAAAATAATGTATCTTTTATTGTAAATAATGTAAAATGGTATTATTATAACTAGTATTTTAAATTAATATAGGATTATTTATTTCAAATTAATAAAGTACATTTGTTTAAGCATTAAAAATTAATTACACCAAAACTATCCAATATTTTTTGCAACTGTTATGCGTTATGTGGACCACGAACTGGATAAGTAGTTCAGGCCTCAAACAGGCCAATTACCTATAACTCAAATAGGTGCAAGAAACCATCAAAATTAAGAAAAAGCTCTTCTAGGATTCAGACACGTCTGCTTACTGCAACCCTGAGCAAGCTGGCCATCATCAGCTCCAGCACCTGCAGGTTCTGTGAACTTAAGTAGAAATCGTTGCAGCACATACTAGCTAAGTGCTATGCCCCGGTGGATATAGAAACTCAATAACCTACGTGATCCGATTAGAACCATCCTAGATAATTAAGTGATTATATCTTATACAGTCCTTATCCTCCCTCTTAATTCCATTTTTTCTTTAGTGTTTAATGTATATACATACATACTTGTCTCTTGTGTGGTGAACGGGTAAGAGAATACCACCTCAGCAGGTCAAAGCTTGTCGTGTGAGGCGACTAACAATGACACTGGGTTCTTTCGAGACCAGTAGACCTTAAGAGGGTTGTGCGTGGGATTTGGGACCCACCACGTAAAACCACAATTCCATTGAAAGAATGTATTTACATCAGGCCGTAACCCGCTAACGGGTTGTTATGGCCAATTAAGAAGAAGAAGACTTGTCTCTTGTATCGTGTCTCTAATATCATGTCGCTTATCACTTTTCTCTTGCCTCTTGTTTCTTATCTCCACGCCCACTTTATCTCCCGCCCTACTTATCGAATGATCATAAATATATGAGGCTGAGTGCCGTAGTAGCCTCACAGCATGTACCACAAAATATCTACTTCTGTTATATTGAACGTTATAGCGACCAATTGGCATTCTGGCCCAATGTGTAGGGACTGCTGGTAGGGACTTATTGAAGGACCCTCGTATATTTACAGCAGCATCTTGGCATGTTTGATATTTGTGGCTTAGATGCCAATAAATAAAAACCTTTGCCAACAAATTTTAAAGTGTATGTTGTGCCTGGCTAACTGTAGACTCCCCAACAGCCAAAAACAACAAACTCGGCAACAACAACAACTAACTAAATGTTGACCTGCGTGACCAAAACCAACCAATCTCTGATTGGTCCCTGCAGCCCCCTAAATTTGCCTCTAAATGACCAGTGCCCAAAAACTGAACACAGTATGTAGATATATATACATATATGTCAGTATGTTGCTTGTTAGTTATACATTTCCAGCTTTGTTGTTGTGTTGCGTTGATTGAGCTGTTGGTTGGTTGTTTGGGGTTTTCTGGTTGGTTTGGTTGCTCTTTGGTTGGTTTTTGGCTAACTTCGATGCCAAGGCAAAACTATTTGCACTTGGGTTTTGGCCATAAAATAACATAATATATACACGTTCTACAGCTTTGTGACCAAAAAAGTGTAAATCATTTTTATTGTTGTTCTTTGGAACTGAAAGCACTCAATAGGAAGAGCGGGCCTGATGATAAGACAGCTTGAACAATATAGACAGGCAGTTTTCAGGTCGCACTCCCATAAATATAGTAAGTTTCTTAGAACAAAACTTTTAACTCTCTGTTTTGCATTATTTCCTTATTTTACATAATACTGTTTATTAATTATCCATCTGTTTGTTAATACTTGCCATTGTGGTATTATTATATTATATTATCATAAAAATATAGTCTTCTAAGAGTCCCAGCCCAGAGTTCTGGATAGTAAACGAAGTATTTTCACTTTTACTCGAAAAACATTAGCCCCAACTGCGGAAACATTCGTACACCTGCATGCAACACATTGACGACTTTTCGCTACTGAATCACAAATACTATTGCAGCAACTTAAATTCTGACAACGTCTTTGCCGTCGTCACCGACAAAGGGTTTAGAGATTGAAGACAATTTTGTTCTGTTTTGGAAAGAAAGACGTATATGAGAAAGAGAGAGACTTTGCAACTGCGGAAGAACATACTAGCGCTGTCCAAAAAAGTGACTCGAAATTTGGAATGGCCGATTTTAGCTTACTTTCTTTATAGGACCTTCATTAACTTCTGTTTGAATTGGACAGCTTCTGGAGTTTTTCGATGATCGATTGTTCAGTAATAAGATCACTTATCAAGCATTTCAACAAGGGATTCCAAGCTGTTCCACTACGCCAACGACTCTATGTTGATGAGGAGAAATGTGCGACAAAATTAAAGGCCAATCCAATGTAGTATATATGTTCGCGTTTGTTTTTGTTAGTATGAAACACATGGAAGGCTTTCCAGCACATCCAAAACCGCCACAGTTATTCCGGTAATGTTGGTTTTGCCTTAACCAGTATTTACGGCAACCATTAGGGTTATCCAAAAGTCCAAAATATTACTTTTTAGAACTCATCAGTTAAAATGGAGGCTGCAGGTGATCCCCCCTGTGTAACTGATCTAGGCACTACGCGGTATTAGGACAGTAAGTTAAAGTGGGCAACGAAATCTTTTTAAGATGAAAAGCATAGCACGTTTTCATTTACAATTAATAGTTGACGCACTCGTCTTCTAGACAATTTCAAACAACGTTTGATATTAATCGAAGATATATTCCTTCTAACCGTAAGTTGGCGAATACTTTATTTACATGGTTCTTCAGTAAACGTCAGCCGCCCGCTGCGCCTATTACACCATATTTTTCGTGGTTTTTAAGAAAATTACTTATAGATTTATGGCCATTACATTTGCTGTGTAAATATGTTCAAATGCATAGCCACTTTTGAAGTGTATCAAACATATGCTACAAATTGAAAAGGTAAATTTAATTTAAAAGTGCCACAAAAAGAAATCTTAAGCTCATTTAAAACAAGATTGTGCCACAAAAAGCTGCACAGGTAAGAAGTGAAATCTATCCCTAGGCGCAGCTGTAGTTATATGCACCTCAGAAACAAATGCTTACATATGTATGGTATATGTATGACTTTTACAACTGTCTGGAAGCCTAAAAGGCATAGACGATTCTTACACAATGTGTAAGATTTTTCGGTCAGCTTAAAGCAATTGTAACACATTTTACTTTTATCATATTAAGATTATATGTGTCTACATGATGACAGCAGGGAATTATTTGGAACAATGTTTCTGGTTAGACATAGCATTAATTTAATATGATTTTTAGGTATTTGCATATTGTGGCGCTTTTAAAGTTATTTAAACATATTCATCTCGGAATAAAATAAATGAAAACATTAATTTTGCCACCCGTTGTTATGGTACTGACCAACTGAAGCCTCGTGGCTTCGCTACGCACGGCTTTAGAAGGATTATGCGTAGGGTTTGGGACCCACCACAGAAAACCCCAATTCTAATGTCAAAATAAGATAATATAAGTATACCCTTCCAATCGTATAAACGACAATGATTAGACAATACGGGTATCCAAACCTTAGGATGGTGATTGGCAGATGCTCTAAGAATGTGCAATGCAAATATAACAACCATCCAGGAGCTGCGCCGAAGAAAGCAGTGCTACTGCGAGGTAGAAGACTCTGCCGTCTTAGAGAGGAGCGAATTTGGGTGCTGATTTGTTGTTGGCTGGAGTCTACGTAACCATAATTGAGGCAATGGAGCACAAGGACGATAGGAACAAAGATGCGTTTTAAGATAGAAATGGGCCATTCGACCGCTACTCATATCAGGATAATAAAATTCTTTTTGGCCATATTAACAAAAAGAAGAAGGGATTGGAAGAGATTGGATCTTTGGTCCTACTGCTTCAAGCTTCACGAAATCACATCGAACAACAGTCCAAGCATAAATGACTTCGCTGCGGCACGAAAAAGGTAGCATATAGTAACAGATTTCAGCATCCCGATACATTCAGACAAGGATACATGGCTATGTCCTGATCAATCTAAACGCAACCTGATTGTTCGAGTTGTGATCGAGGACCCAACAACGAGGAACTAATGATACGATCAGCAGTATCGCAAAGAACGCCGCCGTCGGCTGCTATGCGGTTTGTGCCATCGGAAGTTGATTGAAGGATTAGTGCTGCTGAATCTTAATGTAGAGATTCTCCATCTCTGCAAATCTGGAAGTAAATGCAAAGGGTGCATAGAGGTTGTGAATGGGAACACTTTTTCAGCTTATTATCAGGCTGTTACGTGAATATCCCCGTGGAGCAATGACAGCGTGGATATACCACCGCCTAGCCATGACAAAGTGCGGGTCCCAATCGAGCGGCTGAAGAACAATAAAGCTGCTGTCCTGCAGAGTTGCGCAAGACAGGCGGCAATAATTGATAGGGTAACATATCGCTAGATGAGAATATGCGCGATGTTTGTGGTATCACTCTTCTTTACTATATGAAAGACTAATAGCAATCGCCAAAGAGCTGAATCGACCAGATATTTACACTGCACCAAATTCGGGAAAAGATTAAAAACTTTGTAGATTTGAAATATATTATAAAGGCACTATCTGAGTTGGTTCGACTTTTGCAGAACGACGTAGAGCAACAAAAGGAATGATGAAAATATTCTTGAAGTGTTTGAGCAAAAATTACTCCGCAAGATCCTTGGTCATTTATGCTTTGGTAAGGATTACCGCATTCGATGAATAACATTGGCATAGTTACGCGGCTTCACTGAAGCCGATGAAGAATCGCCGGCATGAAAGTTCTTCATACGGCTATTCACCAGGATGGTTTATTAAGTAAGCAGTGAAATAACCTTTGCATTTCATATATTTTTTGATAATTGCATTTGCCACATCAAATCTACAAAGTTTAGGGGAGTTCTTCAACATTGTATGTTAAAATGTTTAGGAAAAAAATTTATAATTTTAAAACTAAAAAGAGTCTTATTAAGAAGAATATTACTTTTATTAACTAAATTAACTATATATATTTGTATGCATTTATTCAAATTAGAGCAAGTAACTTGTTGACCTTCTTTTTGTATTGAATCAATTAAGTTATTAAATATAATAAATTTGATATAAATTTATTAAGCATGCACAATTTATGATTACTTATTCATGTAAATTGTCCGTTGGTTAATGCAGCAATTTTGATAATAAAAGTCATAAATTAAATGCCGAAACTCAAACAAATATTTAATCTGTGTCATTAATCATAGAGCATATGTTTTAATTATGCACTGCCATACAATTAAATGCTTGTAACTTCTAAAAAGCACAAAAGGCAATTACACTGGCTTATAAAAGTATACAACACACACACAGAGACACACACACATGTATGTGCATAGATAAAATCGATATATTAAAGCGGCCATAAAAAATAAACACACAAAGTCAAATGTAGTGAATTACACAACTTTTAATAAAGAATCAAAACACAAAGTAACTTTAATAAACAAAGATAATTTGTTGCTGCAACCTGCTAATTAATAACAATTTAAATAATTACGCTTCATAATTAGCAGCACCAAAAATATAAACAATTGTGTGCGTCTTTTTGTTGGCCGAATTTAAAATTCCCTTATGAAAAAATCAACTTTAATAAATCTTATTCGAAATCTAAAACAATGAAATTTTTAAGAATTTTCGCATTTTCTTAAACTATGATATCTTGAAAATGGGATCTGAATATTTCATGAATTTCAATGAATTATTTTTAAAATATGGCAAAACAACAACAAAGTACTAAAAACGACATTTGGCAACACTCAACAACAAGAAAATAAATCTTCATTTTAAGTGCCTATAAAATCCCGTTAACGCACCCAGAAATAAATTACCTGAAATAGCCTAAATTTCCCATTTGTGCCAAGGAAAACGGGACTTAATTTTAGACCCTAATTGCCTCAAACCTCTTGGTGGATCGCATTTGTTTTTCTCGTCATCTTTATATTTAATAAAATAGCGTTACCGGTTTTTGAGGGTATCTTCTCATGACTTCTTCTCGATATTTATCAAATATACACTCATAAAGAAATGCGGTTCAGAAATTATTAGCGAATGGTTATAATTTTTTTATTTCTTTCTTTAACAAAGGGGCTCCGCAGCCTGCTCGCTCCGGTGAGGTAAATCTTCTTCTTCACGTTCCCATCCCCCTCCCCATGCCCCTTTCCGTTTTCTTTTCCTTCCTCACACTAAGTATAGTATTTGTATCAATATCTTCCTATACCATTTCTCTTCATCCTACACATACTCCTGCTTCATATTAGGTCGAGCACTTCATACACACATCAAACGAAGTGTATCGCAGAAGCTTAAGAAATTCTATTTTGCATGAATTTTAAAATTTGAAAATATCTTTACGCCTTCGAAAGTTATAAATGTTGCCGATAAGAAGTCAATTGGCCCCACTGTGCGACAAAGATAAAAATGACGGAATGTGAAACATGAAAAAATATGTAAGCTCTCACAGAATAAAACCGAAACTCTACCGGTATAAATATATCGGTTTCAATTCCATTATTTCCAAAAAATTATTAAAAAATAATCTCCGTTTTCATAAAAAAAACTTATTTGGGTAACGTTATGGTTACGGTTTCAAAATTCAATAAGTTGTTTTGGATAACGGTTACGGTTTGAATCTATGGTAAAAACCATTCTAATTTCAAGAGCTATAAAGTGTTGCAATTTAAGGTTTCACTTAACCGTTTGTCGTAACATCGGCCACATACACATTTTTCTATTAATTTTTATACATATAGATTTTTCGTTTATAAATCAAGACCGCTGTTATCCAAAAATGTGAAAGCATGTTCTAATTTTAGAATTTAGCTTGTAGAACAATAACGCAACCTAAACTACACGTTTTTGTATTGGAAACAAAGTCTGTGTTAGTTAAAAAAAAAATAATAAAAATTTTAAAAGTTTCCAGCAGTGTTTGATCCTGCAACTTTTCGCTTAGCAGTCCGACTCCTTACCATTGAGCTATCACAAACAATGAACGGAATGGTCTTCGAATTAGTACAAAATGTTCACAAACAAAGAACAAATAAAGACAACACGTTGTTAAACGGCTTGCACAACAGGATATTATGAGAAAATGGAAATGATTTCGCAAATTTTTGATCAAGTTTTCTTTTCTCTCAGTGAAGTCTCTCGTTTTTTAATACCCAAAAGGAAATCAACTTCACCTGCACCTAACTCAATTTAGTACTGCTTTTGAGTTCTATCCAACTTCTTTACATATTTCAAGATTATCGATGAAGTGTCCTTAGCCAAGCGAACAATTTATAGGGTACATAGAACTTTGAACAATTCCACAATAAAGTGAACAAAAATTGTACCATAAAGCAATAGCGACCGTTACTCTAATTGTCAGTAAATTGCGCTCTAAAACCAACTGCAAAATATGCAAATAATTATAACTTTTAGAAGGAAAAAGTCAAAAATTAATATTGTGACTCTGCACAAAGTGCAATTGCAGTTGGTAATTGCGAATATTAAAAACAAAAAAGTGACTCAAATTGCAGCTACTGAAATTCATTTTCAACTGCAAGCCTAAAATTGCCTTGCCTCATTCAACTTCATTGAACAAAAGATAAATTGCATTCTGGTCCAGACTGGAAATTTAGGCAGTTGATGAACTATCGAGCTCAGGAAGTAACGCTTTACAGACAGCAAAAAATATGTCATTTTGGAAATTGTGTACAAGTAGTCCTACTCAGACACACACACTTTCTCACACTCGGCCACATACAGGAACACACTTCCAAGTAGCAACATTATGTGTGTTGGCATTACAGTTGGCTCTGTATTTTGACCTTTTCTCATACTAGTGATTCATCTATTCCCTTATTTGAGGTAGTGCAAATTTTTGTTAGTCGAACCAAGCTAAAAGCCTCTGACACTGATGTGTGTCAAATAAGTCTAGAAACCATTTTCACTGAGCAAAAAGGAAAATCTATAAGGTACTTTTGCTTTTGATGTATATAGAATTTGCACAGCTTTGCTGATGTATTTTGGGAACTAATTGCATTTGTTGATATTTATACCCTGTACCCATAAGTTCAAAGGTAGTATAAATTTGTGCAATGTGTGTAAGAGGCGGAAAGAGGCGTGACAGTATATATCGCTTATATGAAGTATCGTTTATATGAAATTATTGCATATATACATTTTGTTGTAATTTTCATACAAAAATAGTTGTGTAAATGGAAATCACTTATTTGCTATTATTGCTCGTAGGCAATAGATCAGCTGATAATTGCTAATAATGTCATCGGTTATTACTAAACTTTTCATGACAATTTTTAAACAATGCTTTTTATTCAATCAATTGATAACAAAAAAGTTTGATGCAGACAGTCGGGACGGTACCCAAGAGTGGAATACCCTGTACCCTTTTTCTTTATAAGCACTAAATATGGTAAAATGAGAACGGAATTATTTACTTTTATATCTCCTTTCATAAGATCGATATACCTGTTAACATTTTCCTATTGGGGAAGTTCTAATTGACAAGTTTTCTTATTGGGAAATCGGCTACAAATTACTTTTATACCCAAAACTCCAGTATTTTTTGTAACATAGATCAAAAATACATTTATAAATTTCTGTCACAATTTTATTAGGGGTGTGGAAGTAATTATTCCTATGTATCCATATCTACATGTAGTGGAATTTTGGAGCAGTTTGTTGGCGATGGGGGGGGTGAAATTTGCATATTTTTGACTATAACTTTTAATGTATTTATCCGATTTCGATTTTTTTTTAACCATAGATCTCTGAGGAGTTTCGAGTTCATAGATTAAACGGAGCGGCTGTAAACCGCGAAAGTCTGCTGTCTCACGCTCAATACAAACGATGCGAAAAACAAATCGCACCGAGTCGCTTCGAAATCTCGCATTATATAACAAACAAACGCCTTATAGGCATTCCAATATAACTAAAACAATGAGCAAAAATGTACAAATTTCATCATCCTTCGCCAATAAACAGCTTCAAAGTGCCACTACCTGTAAGTAATAATAGGATACACGAGCTAACCTCACAAATTTTGGTGTAATGACTCATGTGAGTCCAATAACGAAAATTATATTAGCCGTCAGTCCAAAATGTTACGGTGATTGATTTTTTAGCTTAATAAACAAACAAATTGAAGAATTGAAATAGGCGTAGATACCTAAGAACCCATAAGGTACAACAGAAAATACTTCTGGATCAAAAAATATGCAGGGAATACAACTGTCGGGTAATGTCTCAACAGTACCATATTTTGGGTAAGTAACTGGCACAAAAGTTAAGCCTAAAAGCTTAAATTTAGGTATTTGAGTCTCTTAGTTGTGTACTCTCACCGGCTTACCCCTTTAATTGGAATGCACAATTCTAATTTTGAAAAGAGGCTCACTCTAATGGCTCGCATTCTCTGCACAGCAAAGTGCGAGTCACCGACAATCTATGTGTCCTGTGCTAATTCGTAGTGCAAGTTATTTAAATGCAAAAGAAAGCTTTATTTGTCAACACAGCGTCCTATTAGCTTTGCTAATAATAGGTTTTCACAAGGTCCTTCAATATGATTTAGGTAATGAACTCTTCAACCCAACCAAATAGAAGAATACAATTGCAATGGGCTAAATCTGTACAATATGTTGAATGGGTTAGCAGTTTTTAGACCAATTTACGGATTTTTCCCATTGCGAACAGACATACGAGCTTTGTTCAAAAATACTTTAAACTTTTTATTTTTCTCGAAAGGTAGAAAGGTTACCTTTACGACGGCGGTGGGGTATGATTCGGCGAAAATTCAATAAAACAAATTTGGTGGCTCTAACATAATAGTTGCAGCTTATAAAAGGAGGGGTTTTAAAGTTGTAGGGGAAGGGGGGGTTCTATTGAAGATGAATACAGGTATAACCTACGTCGGCTAGCCATGGTCGTGGCCGATGTAGGTAGCTTAAACGTACTCGCACGTGGATAGTCGCATTACAGTTCTGTTACAAATGTAGGTAGCCGTCAACCAGTTGGCGGATAGTCCACCGAACTGAAGGCATGATCATGATCAATCCGGATGGGCCGCTTAAGAAGTGTGCCTGAAATCTCTGGAAGGTTTTGCCTTAAGATTCTTTTATTATCAAAACTTTAATGAAAGTTTTCAGACTTTAATGATATTTCGGAAAGATTTACTGATTGCTTTTATGTTAAAGTTCTGTTGGAAGTCATATCTTACACATAGATGAAATATATTGTTGAAAAAGATTTATGATTTTCTGATAATGTGGATTTTGACAATTCGGTCAACCATAAATATTCCTTTTTAAGATTCATAGGATCTCATAGATACACACACACACGTAAGCATCACATTCCATTTCATTTATCACAAACATATGTTCATAACAGCAAAATTTTAATGCATATTCATGCTTTAATGCATTTTGAAATAAAATTTTTTGTAAATCTAATTTCTTGCTGACTTTTGCAATAAAACTTGGCATTACTTAACGGCAAAGCCAAAATTTCTACAAACATACATACATTTATGTGCATATGGTATACATGTATATATATATGTTTATGGTAAGGCATCAAAACAAACAAGTGCTCTAAAATAACGCATACTACGTCACAAAATTTACATAATTGCTAATTTTCTAATAAAAATTCAAAAGTAAATGCAAATTGAGTGCAAAGCGAAAAAGAGACGTCGCATATCAAACAGGATAAGAGCACCGAGTTGGAGAGAGGGAGACGGAGAGAAGTCTGTCTATTTATGCATGAACGGAGTTCAATTTGCATAATTAAAGTGAAATGCATTTGTTGAGCGATAAAAACATAAATAACACTGACTTACATAACATGTATGTACATGCATACATACCAGGGCCGTCGACAGAGTGGGGAGATGGGGTTGCCCGAATTTCAATGGAAAAATGTTTTCCTTAGACACTGGAAGTTCTCGGTATTACTGAAAATCAGGCTTAAAACTTTCGAACTTTTAGTGTCGAACAGAAAAAAAACTTCAGAATGCATCAAACAGAGTGCGAAAATAACAGAAACGTTTCACAAATGATTCGATAATGAAACCACAAACCTTTCAAATTTTGTGAATCGTTTTATACGCGAGCATTTTTAAAGCAAAACGGATGCAAACTGAAGAAGTTACAGTGTCATAAAAGGAAATGCCTTAAAACATAATCGATTACTTTTTTGTTACTTTTTTGTTTTATTCGTGACTTAATTTTAAACTCAACAGTCACTATCATTAGTAGATGATTGCAATAATTAGAATATTAGTTAAAATTGGTACATATTTTATTATTATATTTATTATTATATCTTCATGTAACGACTTTCAACCCTTTATACCGCAGTCACACTGGAACCGCTAGAGTTCCCCGCTAAGCGTTGCGGCAAAGTCAGTCACACTGAAGGAAGCCATTGATTGTGTAGCCAATGTTGACGATGATATTTCAAAAACGCGTCACCTGCTTAGTGCAATATTGTTGGATGCTGTTTTGGCATTTGCTTTCTCACCAAATCCTCGAGGAATATTGATAGTAAGACCGCCACGGCAACTATTGGGAAAAGGAAAACAAGGATAGTTTCAGAATGGAAATGAATATGTTTGCCCAGTTTGTGTCGATGTAACCGCAACTGGTCAAGAAAGATAGTAACTTTCGGAAGTGCATTCGCACAAATAATCAGCTGCATTGAAAAAAAAAAATAATATTCGACGGAAACAGTCGATAACCATCGATAACTGCACGCATTCGTTCGCAAGATTTTTAGTCGCTGCAGCACCAGCGGCAGTCGCTGTGTTGAATCAAACTGTTACTTCATTGTATGGGCTGCGACTGTTGAAGTCAAAAGTAAGTCACGTATAAACAAAATTGTATCGACAAAAGTTATCCATATGTTTCGAGATTTTTTCCATTAAAACTTCACCAATTTCTGTCCGATTTGGTTTCCAACATAGTTCATTTTGTTCTTCTCCAATAGGACAACTGTTTCAAGTGAAGTTTTATTAAAAAATGGGATGCAGACAGTCGGTACGGTGCCCGACAGTTGAATACCCTGTACCCATTTTTCCCATTAAAATCGAATTTCTGTGCAAATTTATATATCGAGGTTATGGAAGTTATTAAGGAAACTAGACCGCGGGGGGTGGGAGGTTGATTAAGAAAAATGTCGGCAATGTTTGGTTTATAAGCTTAACATGAGTATCTCTCTAAGGTAAACATTGCTGTAAAAATTTCAATGCTGTTGACGTTTATAAGTGGAGGGTCCTAAAATTGCCATATTATTAGTTTTTAACCGATTTTAATAAAATTGAATTTTGAAGAAACCACGCCAAATCAATAAAGGGGAACTTTTAAATAATCAGTTGTATCCGCCTTATAAGAGTTAATACACAAAACACTTCATGTGGTAAGTAAAATGAGAATTTATAGTATATATCTTATACTTACAAAAAAAAAAAGTGGTATTTGAATTTCTATATTTTGATAGTATCAACTTCATCAATATCTAATCTATTAAAATGCAATATTACCAAAAACAAACAAATCACATATGTTGGAGCCCCCCATAGATTACTACCCCCCGGGTTGTAATTTTCTCTCGACGTCCCTGATACATAGAAACATGCATACATATGTATATTATGCATTACAATAAAGAGAATACAAAATAAACAAATCAGTTTGACTAAATTATACCTCTGCTGCTAATAATGAAATCAAATAAAAATATAAATATTTTGATTTACGATAACTTGCCAACAGGAAATTATACGATAGTCGATTTAAATTTATATTTACTATGTGTTTATTACATAAGTATGCATAATGCTCGTCTTGATGCAACTAATTTAATATTTTTTTGGGATTTTGCAGATTAAACTAACAACTACCTCACCTTATGTACTTGTCGACACAGACGGGATTAAATGTTTATTCAACTTTGAAAAGATTAACACAACGGCAGACAGGCGCAGGACTTGCGTTTATCGGACAAGGGCCTCCACCATGCCTCCTTCTCTGCGTTTCAAAAATCAATTGCTTGATCTTGACTTTAAATATCTTTAGTGATGATACAAAAAACAAAGCTTCAAAAAACCGTGCCTCCTACGTATTTCGAGAGTATCTTTGTTTCACATAAATGGCTTCCGTACAAGCTCAAATTGGCTCTACCAGCCACCCACTACACGGCTGGCCAACCGCTCAATAAGAGTTTCAGTTAAAGACAGTCTATCGTCATGCACGGTAGACTTGACATGCACACCGATTGACCAAAGACGGTCTATAGATCCCACTAGGCGAAATATTCACTGAATAGTGATTCTAGTGCCCCGCCTTTTTAATGAACAGTTCTGACCATCCAGTAAATACACACAGCCTAGGCACTTACTTGGACTTGAAGCTACGCTGATCAAATGATCAAATTTTTGTTATAACCACGAGGTGCAGAGCCAAAACGCCTAAATGAAGCGTCTAAAAGGCAAAAGTAAGCTCAATCCGCTTAAGGAGCTATAGCATTTAGGTATAGGCTCAATTGGAATTCTACCGAGCTAGGCATTTAGGACGTGAGGTGAGCGGGTTAGAGAATATCACCTCAGCAGGTCAAAGCTTATCGTTTGAGGCTACTAACAATGACACTGGGATTTTTTCGAGACCAGTAAAGGCCTTAAAAGGGTTGTGGGTAGGGTTTGGGACCCAGCACGTAAAACTACAATTCCAATGTAAGAATGTTTTACATCAGGTCGCAACCCGATAGCGGGTTGTTATGGCCAGTTAAGAAGAAGAAGTCATTACATACATATAGGCTTATATTTAAGGACATAAGCACATGTGACGGCGTGGGAAGACAAGTATAATTTGAAGACTCTAAGTTGAAGACGTTTTTGGACCAAGAGCTCGCTGGAACCTTGAGAGTGACTCAATAAGAGATTTTCAAACGTCTCATGGCCATAAGTATAGGGTAGACAGCACACCTAATAATAATACTATCAATATATAGTTTTTCTTTGTACTTCACTATCTATGTCTTTTTTCACTATCGATAGTTTATGGAACTATCGTTATCATTGAATCTTTACAAGGTGCACAAGCTAGGAAATTAGGTTTCGTATATACCCACGATAAGAGACATGATCTTTTAGCACCGCAACTCTGCGCCACATATTGCAAATGTCGTCAAGTAAACTTTGCAAACGCTTCAATAAGATGTTCCACCTATTCGCCGTCGTAACAACAGACTTCCGTCTGCTTCTTCTTCCAGTCGATGACTCATGAATGAGTTTGAATGGCTACTTTAAACATTTAATTTTTTGCTGCCTTAGAATTTGTCACCAAATAAAAGAGCAATTCTTCTTCTGGCCAATGAAAGAATGCATTTGCATCAGGCCGTAAAAGAGCAATTGGGAAAAGTTATTCTTTGCAAATATTTTTCCTTTAAAAATTAGGTTATACTAGGCGTATAAGTGATATTCAAAACATAGAGTTAAGTATTTTGAAAACGTACTGCAAATGCTCAATCTCGTGAAGCACAAAGACCGAAGAAGTATAGACTTTGAGAGCATAAAGACGAAACGTCACACAATTACCAATCGCATGGAGAAGATCATATACCCGCCTCCCTCCGTACCTTGCTTACTACCTCGGAAAGCTTGATTGGTTTTCATACCCATAGCCCAAGAACCAATTGTAAGATTAGGAGTGTCGCGAAGCAAGTGCAGCCAAGAACGCGGCATATGCGATCTATGCAATACCACTATCAAGAGATGAGTATGAAGGCCTTTTGAAACGTAAAAAATCGAGCCGGAAAAAGCAAGCGAGACGAGATTGAGATGTGCAGGAGCACATCCAAAAACGTTTAGATGACTTGCCCGCGGAGTTTGGTAGGGCGTAGGCACCAGCTCTTTTGTAGAATATGGCTAGACGATGAATGAAGCCCTGTCCTCAAGAAAGGTGGCCCCACGCTATGCGCTAACTACCGTGGTGTCAATCTTCTTTCTACTGCATGGAAGGCCCTGTCGAGCGTACTGTGTGAAAGACTAAAGCCGTTTGCGAAAGAACTGATCGGACCTTATCAGTGTGGCTTTAGGCCTGGTAAGTCCACCATAGACCAGATATTCACACTACGCCAAATCCTGTAGTGTGAACAATAAGAGACAAAGTCATGTGAATTAAAATCCGCTGGCTATGGGGAAACTACTGCGAGAAAGTCCTTCAATGCGGCTGTTGAAGGGAGCCGACGAAATAACAGATCTCCGTTGGAAGAAACAGGTAAGAAGCACACTAACTACCTTTGGGAGAAGAAGGCGCGCGTAAAGCAGAGCTGCCTGGAGGAGTGCTCTACATCAGGCCGTAACCCGGTAATGTATTGTTATGGGCAGTTAAGAGAGATAGGCAACATTCATGCGTTTTTCGTGGCAGAGGAAACTTTTTGAAAGTCAAAGACGCAGAAAATGGCTAGAATAAAAGTTCAGCAAAACGTTACCGAAATTTCCAATAACACACTTCAAGGCAATGCGATGCAAATTTCTAGGCAAATTCTTGATACTTCTCATTTTTGAAGAGTATGTCATAGTAGAATGAATGTCAAAGTCAATTTGGTTAAATATATGCATGTATTTTGTATTAAATTAATTGCAAATATTTTAATTATTTTATCATTATGTGATAGTTATTATAATGGATTTTCTTAATGATCATTAATAGTTTTAAATGTGCAACAATAGACTTGTAAAATGCAATTTAATTACGCATGCCAAAATTGCATTTATATCAATAATGCTGCTTTAATGAAAAATAATTGAAAATTTGTCATGAATTTCACCTACACACACACACACACACACACACACACACACACACACACACACACACACACACACACACACATTACATCTACGGCTCGTTGCACTTTCTGAAAACAATAAAATTGAGGTCATTTTTGTAAATGTGTGTGCTTTATTGTTCTTGTTGTTGCTACCTTTGAAAAACGGTCGATTGGTTTTCATTAAGTATTGATAATAATAATTTCAATTTTTTTATATTTGTTTTTATAATTAATTGAAATTAGTTATGGCCATTTTCTGTTTGTCATCAATTACGTAATTGTCATTAAATAGCCAGAAAATACAATTGGATTTTTAAATTGTGAAAAACTTAATTATATTTGTAGCGTTTTTTTTATGCTTACTTTAATTACGAAATATTATGTTAATTCTTGCCGCATTAAATTAATTTTTTAATTTTAGTTATTTGGTTCTAAAAGAATGACAAATTAAATGCATATGTATTATTCATAAGCCAATATATGAAAAGCTTATGAAAATCATAATTGGCTAAAAAATTATTTAAATCAAAAAGCAAATCTGTTAAACTGTAACATCAAAAGCGGTTTACTTTAATAAGCTAAATCATTGGAAAAAATTTAAGATTTTAGAAAGTTTCTAGCTGTAATTAACTGTCAGCCACCGAAATCTGCATGTCCTTTCCACCTCTTTTCGTTCACACTTCGTTTCTTTAGCAAATATTTGGTAAATTTTACAATTACTAAGATAGATGCTAATCGCGCCCTCTATTCCACACAAATTTCACAAGCCGTCACACCGCACAAAAAAACAACAACAATAAGCGAACAGTAACAAAGAAACAGTGAAACTTGCTACTATATTACACCATACAACAAGTTTGACCTCAATGAAAGGTGGACCAAAAGCGTCTGAAACATATTAAAACGACATTTAATTGCCTTCAAATCGAATTGCAGTTCATTTCGTTCGGTAGTAAAGTTTTCGAGCTATATGAGATAATGTTATTTGTCGACTCTGAAATACCCTTAATTCGAAAAGAAAATCCAAAACTAATTCCTTATTCTAAATAAGCGATTCTGTCACGTGGGAACCACCAAGTAATAGTACTGTAATACAGCCGATTGAGCCTTTAACTTAGGATTGGAATGCTAACTTGATAAAACTTGTTAAGATTGTTTGTTCGGTGTTTTCAAAAGAGTTGTAGCCCATACAGTTCTTTACATATTTTCAACTATCAACCGTTTTCGAGATAGAGCGCCGTATTCCTACGAAATTCTTACTGCTGAGCTCTTTCCACTCTTTGCACACTATCTCGCTAACGGTTCGGTTAACCGACTTCAGCTCAAAACAAGGCATAGAATGAATTTATCCAATTCAAATAAGATACAAAGGCAAATATGCTTATTTTGCATTTTTGTTAAAAGTTATAATTTCATTGCTCTGTAGTTGAAAATGATCATACTAAAACTATACAAAGAAAACCTCAAGAATTTAAGTTAACTATTTTTCACCATTTTATTACCAGATCGGGCTCACTGTTCGCGAGTCTTTTGGGTATCCGGTAACGACGACATTTCGACGACATAAGTTTAAAATGAAAGTGTATCTTTTTTTATGGGTTAGTTAATGTTGAAGTACATCTCACTCCTATCGTGTTAACGCCATCAAACTATCTAATTCTATCATTGAATTTACCCATAGCAAAGATTTTTTATAAAAACACTAAGACCAATTTTCAAGCTTAATATCATAACTACTACGTCAACCTTTTTTAGAAATAAAAGGTGAATCATTTATTTAACAGCGCCCTCTACAGGCATTTTAATGCAACATCAAATGTTAGCAAATGTAGAAGTACAAAAAGCTTTTTACACAAGTTTTGGTTCAACAATCAACAATGGTAAATAAGCTTAATGTAAAAACTAAAGCTATATAAAGCTTACAAAAGCTTTTATCCTGTTATCTAACCAAATTTACAGACAAGGCTAAAATATAGGGAATGCTGGAAATAGATATGGTTTGTTTTGAATCCTTATGAGTCACCGCCATAACTTAACAACAAAGCTAAAAGCTTTAATATAAACTATAAAAGTAGATATCAAATTTTAGTATAAATTAATGGACTGCTAACACCTGCTCGTTTAGCCAGTTGTACTTGTCGTCTTTTCTCTTTATAAGATTAGCCTCCTAGAAATCGATATCAAATGTGCCAAGAAACAAAAAGGACCATATCGAGGGAACGCTCGGTGAAAAAAAATCTAGTCAATTCATTTATGTTGCTTACTTTTTTTACAGTTAAAAGCCCGTTGAAGTTCTAGAATTGGATAATCTCGATTAAAGCATACCTTATATCGCTGTAGTTTTGTATAATTTATTGGCAAGATGTAAAAATTTTGTGATTGCAGTTTGTTTTTGGTGTGCTTTAATCATCTAAAAGGATCATAGAAATGTCTGCATAAGAATTTCACTAAGACAAGAATAATTCGATTCTCTCATCAAGCTTACAAAAAATGCTATAGGTACACACTTTAAGCGTTCTGACGCGCTCGTTCTGGTATTACCAACATTTACACTACTACCGATTTGGGAGCAGTTTCCAATCACAAAGAGTATCTAATATATATGTATACAACTGCAAGATTTATAGACTTCTTACCTTATAATATTTTTTCTTCAACGACAGTCGGAACAATGCCCGATAGTGGGATACCCTGTACCATTTTTATTCAAAAAAAAAAAAAAAAAATTCTGTGAAAATTTTTTTATTGATGCGTTGAGGGATATGGGCGTAATAACGGTCCCTGTGCTACGGGGATAGGGAAATTTTATTTAAAAAAAAAAAAAAACAAAAAATTTCTGTGAAAATTTTTTTATTGATGCGTTGAGGGATATGGGCGTAATAACGGTCACTGTGCTACGGGGGTAGGGAATAATTCAGAAAAAGGTCAACATTGTTTGGTTTATAAGCCTAGCACGAAAAATTCGTGCGGTTTTCTTCATATTAAAAGCGCGCAACTTTTATATGCATAATAAACATTTAACAAATATGGTTTTTAAATTGACTGAAAACTTTTTAACGTAGTTAAGACACCTCTCTTGATCTAGAGCAAAAAGGAGTATCTTTCTTAATGTCCATTTGCTTAATTTGAACCGGAATAGAACTCGGGAGTACCTTGAATTTGCAACGTATTTAAGTAATGCTTAACTTAAAGATTTTCCAGGTATACCCCAAAAGATGCAACTACAACCGCAATTTAAACTGACCCAGTTGTAAACAACTTAAGCCTTACATTCAACTGTCAATTCCCTGTAATAGTGAATGAACGAAATTCCACTTTAAAGTCAATTTACCAATCAATTGAGACAGCTTCGCAGTTGGTACATTCAGTTCCACCTGAAAGAGCTGTCAGCTCAGCATTGGCTTGGCATTTGTCAATGTCGTTGGCATGCTTCTTCTTGTTGTTGTTGTAGCTGTTTCTGTTGTTGCAGTTGCATAATGCAAAAACCATCAGGCACTCTAACAATTGGTTATGAATATGCAAACAGATGACATGGCACAAGCGCACACACTCCTGGTTGCTTTTGGTGTGTGTGACTATGCGTGAGTGTTGACAAGTGTGCCAATCGACAACAAGGTGGCAGAAAACGCCAGCAGCAGTTGCGGCAGTGACGTAGATAGCTGCGATTTAGGAAGTTAATCCGATCCCCCTCAGTCTACGAAAATTTTTATTACATGCATACATCAAGAAGAGTGACGCCACGTTGTGCGCCAACTACTTGGTATCTGTCTTTTTTCAATTGCATATATATATTCTTAACTGGACATAAAAACCCGTTATCGGGTTATATATATATACACTATAGGCCCTATCTTGCGATTGCTTAAAAGACTAAAGACATTCGCAAAAGAGCTATTGGACCTCATCAGTGTGGCTTTAGGCCTGGTAAATCCATTAATGATACTTACACTACGCCAAATCCTGGAAAAGACCGACGAATGCCAAATCGACATCCACCATTCCTTTTTTGAGTGTAAAGCAACATTTCATGGTTCGTAGAAGGATCACGTATATGGTGCATTGTTTGATCTCGGTATAACTGAAAAGTTACTGCGACTTGAAGCGACATACGCAGTTCTGACAAGGTAGAAAAGAACCTCTCCGAAGCTTTTCATACAGCGTAAGGTTTCAGACAAGGCCATGGCCTCTACCGCGACCTCTTCAACTTTATTATGGAGACTGCATTGCGAAAGTTGGACTCTCAGATTGAGTTTAAAAACTTTTGATGTTGTTAAGGATTTGACTCTTATCAATATGCTTATCAGTATGCTCTCAGTAAGCAAATGAGTTGCAAAGCCCACTCTCGCCAGACGAATCAAACAATCTATAAGACGCTCAACCTCACATTTTTGCTTTATGGCACTTAAGCATGGCCGATGATGCAGTCTAATGAAATGCCTCTGGAGTTTTTGAGCGGATTGCGGAGCGGATCTATAAGAAGTTTGGCGTTTACTAGTTCTCGACGTCCGGCGCATTCGACGGAGCATATAAGCTCTATGACAACATTGGCAAAGTCGTGAAAATTAGCATCCAGTGGCTTCGTTAGCTTGGTCATATTGTGAGTATGGCTGAAGAAACAAATGGGACAAAGGGCAGGAAGGAATGTAGGCGACAAAGGGGCCTCCGTAGGAGGTAGCAGGTAAAGAGCACACTAGCTACCTTTGCTATCACCGATTGTGGAAGCAGTGCGCGCAGCAGAAGCGCTTGGAGATGTACTCTACGTCAGGCCATAGCCCGGTAATGGGTAGTTACGGCCAGTCAAGATGAATAAGTGAACTAAGTACTAGTATCCCCATCGCAAAAAGCAATCGACGTCGCTGTGCTGCTGCAGCAACAGCAATGACAAGAACAATGACATAATTGTGCCTTTTGAAGTCCATTTCTATGCAGCTATATTGTTCTATACACACAGTCCAAGCAAGTCCATTGTCTAAGTATTGATTATGTATTAGTTAGTATTTAAGCCTAGTTAGTTAATGCACATGGATGTTTTTTGATAAATGTATTAGCACTAAGACCCAGCACATATCCCTTATCTATGCACACGCATATTGAAACAGAGCGACACAAAAGGATGCTCTGACTTTCGTAGGCCGTTATTTAGAGTAGGCGCCATCACAAAGGCTAAAATAACTGTACCCTAGTACAAGCTTCGACTTGTCTGTTGTTGACATTTTAATTAGTTGCATAATGCGAGTAACAATCTCAACAATACTTGACGTGATGAGCTTTTCTTTGGCTCAGTAAGTTCTGACAGCACAGAATGGCAGCGTTTCTTTGAATGTAGAAGAGAGAAGATGTTAAGAGTACCGTTACTAGCAGGTAACTGTCAGCTGTCAGGTTATCATGACATCAAAGCTGGGCTCATTTCCTTTGTGTTAAAAGGTGCACAAAGAATGCTTTAAGGTTCATTCAGCTAATGTCCTAGAAACGGATTTCATGCCTAATAAAGTGTTCAGATGTATATTGTACAATGGAGTGTATTCTTATGAGTGAATTTGCCATGGTTACCTTAATAATGGTGGCATTGCTGAAGACGGAAATGATTGTGTTTTATAAGGGCATACAGTTAACATCATTATTCGCATTTTTATGCCCTGTACACAAAGTATAAAAGGGTATTATACATTTGAGCAATGTATGTAACAGGCAGAAGGAGGCGTAGCAGACTATATGTTCCATGGGCAAAAATAATCAGGAGCAAAAGTCGAGTCGATATAGACATGTCCGTATTATCGCACTGTTCTCGGAGACTATAAAATCTAGGTCAAAAATTTTTCACGAAAAGAATTTTCCCTATTCAGTGCAAGTTTGTCGAATTGTGTCAATATCTCACCCCCTTCCCCCGTGACAGATTTCGTAAGTTGTTGTACGTAAGGCTTATAAACCAAACAAAGTTGACCTTTTTCCGCACCATCCCCCCTACCCGCGTAGTACAGTTACCGTTTTTACGCCCATACCCTTCAAAGCGTCGAAACAAAAAATTAGCATGAAGTTGGAATTGAAAAATGGGTACAGGGTATTCCACTGTCGGGCACTGTCCCGACTGTCTGCATCTGATTTTTTCCTTATTCATTTACGGTATAGCTGAAAACTTACATTAAGAAGAAAAGTAAGGGAATTGCGAGTTCTGTGTCACTCAGAATTGTATTATTTTAAGCATTGCAATTTAATAATTCTACTATTTATGAAAAAGAACCTCTTATTTTTTTTACTGCTGAAATAGCTTATAACAGCATTTTTAAAATTAGTTTATTTATGATGCCACGATATTTCTCTGTTTTCCAGTAAAACAAATTTAATTTAGAAGTTAATGTTATTAGACTATTCATTGGGGAATATTGCAGTGTGACCTTTCGCATCTATTTTGCCCCCACTCAGTTTTACCCTGCCTGCCAGAGTTATTTCCCTAATAAACCCAATTATTTGGTATTGTTAAAATTGGATTATATGAAGCACAGTGATTCTATGCTATCCTTCTTCTCGGTAGGGCATTGCGACTATAAGGTAAATGCTGTTAGAAGTCTACCAAGGTATAATAGCTGAAGATTACATTCTAAATGAATTCCTGTCTATTTAATCGTTTTCATGAGCAAATTTAAGTTAGTAAATGAGAAGCTGGTGGGATGGATTTGATTTGAGAATTGCGTTTTGCAAGTCAAGTACTGTATTAAGAGCATCTACAGGAGAGAGGGAGAGAGAGTTTGGGTTTGTGATAAATACATTCATCAAGGCGACTTCTCAAGTCGGTGATAAGAAAGGAAGCCACCATGCCCTCTATCTGGCCATCCTTCAAACACCGCATTGAAAACACATCGCGCAGTAGCTTCTTCATCCATACGTACAACATGAGCTAGCCAGTGGAGTACTTGGTACATGGAACTTATTGCTATATTCTAGAAGTCCTTATGAAGCCATCAAAAATTAAAAATATGGTAAATGGTGTATTTAGTTGCCCTGCTGTCGCTATTGGCTAGAGCAACTTTTCGTAGCTCTTATCATTCATCACAAAACAACTCTTATGTTTTTCATGCCATCCTTACCTATAGAACTAATTCCGCATCCCTTCTTCTAAGAGAATCGAGCCAAGTTTTGTTAAATAAGCAAAAGTAAATCAATTCTCTGGTGACATCGACATTCGTTATTAAACAGAAAATACCAAAGAAAATTAAAAGTTTTTTGCATGTTGTCAACAGCAGGGAAACTGGCTCATAAATCATATGCCGCCTATCATCAGTCAAAGTCGGCAATGGATAAGGCCCACGCACTGTCGCCAGTTGAAGCTAGCTCCACCTATTGTGCAACAGCACTGGCAAAAAAATCCACCTACACTCAGAAAAATTTAAAGCATTTCGGGCGCGAATCCTTAAGTTCTGGTGTCAAAAGTACGATAAGAACGTTATTATTTTTAAGAAAGGAAAATTTTGACCGCTTAGAGGCTTTGGCTTCGTTGGGCAACAGAGCGACGAATATCTATAAAAGAGTTTGAATGCTGTAAAGAGAATCCAGCATAAGGAAAAAACTAGGGCAGTACAAAGCGTATTCTCCATTTTCAGAAAGGGTGAAGTTGCTTAATCACACCAATTTAAAAAAAAAAAATGTGGAAATGAAGAATATTAATGTATTACGACATTAGCTCAAGACACATCAAACGGCCTTTCCGTAACCCGATAGCGGGTTGTTATGGCCAGTTAAGGAGAAGAATAGAGGGCACCAAGGAAATCGTTTCATTTTCAATTTAAAGTATAATTGAATGTAAGTTTAAAGCATTGAAACTCTTAAAAGACCTATATTGAAACGTCTGTTTTCTGTAAGTGTAGTGTCCTCAGGAGGATACTGGTAGGGATCCGTAGCACGCTTCGTTGCGACCATTGCTAACGACATTAAACGCTAACACCTTGGGCGTATGTCAACGTCTAGAAAAGTCCTAGATGTCTTGTGCATCGCGTCCACGTGTGCGTCACTGTCGTTTTGCTCACTTTTGGCGTGAAATGAAAACTAATTAAACGTGCTCTGTACACTGCAAAGGAATAAGATACCACTTAAAGAGCAACCGATGTGTGTCACTTTGAGATGAAATAAAAAGAAACATGACACATGCTTAACTTTTCGCTGTTAATATCAAAAACTAAAACTGCCAACAGTTTGGTTATAAAAACATTTCAACTTTGATGAAGTGATGATAAAAAGTTAACCTCTAACGTTTGGGTAACTATTTATGATGCTAGCGATTCCTAGGGATTGCTGCTTGTCAATGACAGCGTTAAAAAGCCTGACAATCTGTTATTGACGTTAATCGGACAGTTACGAGCAAAAGTGCATGAAGTTTGCTGGCTTTAATCTTATTGAAGTCAAAGTGCGAAATTGAATTAGTTGTTATGTCAGCGCTGACGGCCGAAGGGATTGCTTGTGTGGTTATTATTACAGTTTCGAACTCCCCGAGTGTCTGGGTTTAAGTTTCATGGACTGTTCAAGCGAGCCTCTGTAACAAAGTTAATTTAAGCCAGTTTCTAAAAAACAAGAACGTACAGCAAAATATAGAAGCATAGCATATGCAAAATTTTTACTTAGGAATCAATGGACAGTGGTTCAGGTGTGATGACGAGCAATTTGAAGCATTTGCGAAACACCTATACTCTGTACTTCAGCCAAACGATATAAGCGATGCTCCGATAGAAAACCAGGTGGAAATCTTTCTAGAATCTCTCTATTAAAAGAGTTTAATAACACTATGCAACAAATTGTTCCTCAATTAAAAGCCTATGGCTAAAACATACCCTTTCCAGTAAAATTTTGGTCGCTGATTTCGAATCCGTTTTGAAATATCGTTTTTATCGTTTAAAATTTCTAATTTTATGTTTTTCGACGATTTAAGCACTCTGACAACTTTTCCGGCGATTTGGAGATGTTTTTTTTGTCCGTGCGTTGTCGTTGTCGATGTAGTGTGGTAGTCAAATAACTTTAGTAATTCCGACTTTAGCTAAATGTTTTTCTATCGTGGTGGGCATAACTTCAAAGAGTTTCCTATTAAATTTGAGCACTCTAGTCGCTATAGTCGCCAGAAGAATAATAAGAGTAGATAATTTAACCCAATTTCGGTTGTTTTGATAAACGTGCAGAAAAGCGTGAGTTGGTTACCAACTGTTTATTTTTCCATAATGAAGTCTAACTTTACTCAATAATCTGTTTTGCTGAAATGACTACTAAAACTTGGGTGTTCAAAAGTAAAATTCCCAATCATTTGACAACGCAAATTGAGTTAACCCAAAATCAATTATTATATGCATGCAGCTCTGTCATGTTTCGGCATGTGCACTCATATCAAGTGACTGTGTGTGGGAGTGTGTGCTTGTGCGTGTGAGTCAATGCCTGTGTTTGGATAATAACTGATTTTGGATGTGGTAACTATAAATAGAAACCCTTTTGTGTACACTGTATTGAAATTCAAAACTAATTATAGCTCAAATTTGAATTACATTCTTGAGGCTTTACACTGTTGAAAAGACCAAAAATAATTAATTTAATTTCTGACTGCTTGAAATCATGCATTAATCAATGCAAAATGCGTGAAACCAAGCAACTTGCCCTTTAAGCTGGCATATAACTCACAGTCATTTGTTAGACGGGAAATCACTTGAATCACTTGGCTGGGGATTAGTGGAAAGGAGCTAGCGGGCTGGTCCTTGAAAATCTCTTGTTTTTGAAATGGTGCTTGGAGCAATTTGTAAGTGTTAGTTCTTTTAGCTCTGCGAGAAAACAAAGCGACACAAATTAATTGAACATGCCAGCCAGATAGACTTTCAAAGCAAATTATGCCAGTAAGAGAGAGAGAGACAGTAAATGGGAATGAAGACGTTTAAAGATGCTGCCAAGATATCTCGAGGCTCTCAGCTTTATTATGAAGAAAGAACAGACAAAAAACGTCCTTAATGAATACAAGCAGAACGAAAATGACCTAGAAACAATTCGAGTGATAATATCAACAGCTTAAGTATCCACTTTAATTGCTGGTACATTGGGATAAAGCAGGCGAAATAAACTGTGGAAATGTTCCTTAGAGACTAAAACGTACGAGGTGTTCTAGAAAATAAAGAGAATGATGCAGTAAGTTTTCTAATGTTCAAGTATACCATCAATTATATTAAAAGACATGCATGAGAATCAAGTGGAACAGTCAATTGGTAAAAGAAACCCACTTTGATTTTTAACGATTTCCATACTATTTCGGCTATATTTTTCGCAGTCTCTTGATGCCTAATGAATGGGATGTCGCAAACACCAAAAGAAAACCAGCATTTTCTTGTGATGTTCTTACAAACATATTTTGCGACCTAGCTTAATTAAGGTGTGTTTTATGTTTTTACCATAAAGGCAAGAAACGGGTTTTAGGGCATCTCTTGCAAAAAGTGTGTAAAGTGTGCACAAGGTCAAGCTTGTGCACGGCTAGGAGTGGATTTCCTCGGATTTTTCTAAACACTTTCACAGCCCAAGGCGATTTTTTAGGGTAATCTGTCGTTCCTTTGTTGGATGATTGTTTACCGAACCGGTCGTCTCGAATTTGGCCATTTATAGTTGAGGAGCCGACTGTCAAGGATTAAAATTAAGCACGCTTTCAAAACCATTTAAAATCATTTATTTAAACGAATATATGTATTTAAATATATAAAGTATTTAACCAAAAAGCCAAACTTAAATGTCAAACGATTAATAGACAACTAATTAGCGGCACATTTCATATTTTTTACCACAAACTGAGTGAAAAAAAGTTGATATTCAAATCTGACCACAACTAGCTTTGTATATGGATTTTAACCCCACAAACAAAATACTCATTATCAAGAGAATAAAATTAATTAGACATGATTGCATAATGGCGCCATTTTGTGGCCTTTCGTTAACATTATACAAGCAAATATTATGCGTCAAATAAAGGAAACTTGAAATAAACAATAAACTGTCAGAATCAGACTCAACACATATAACACATTCAATACACACAAAGGCACACAGGGCGTATACATTATGCAGCCAAAGGGCAGAGCAAAAGGAAAATCATGGAAAAAAGGGTGCTTTACAGTGGCGTAGATAGGTGCCGACGTTGGGGATCGATAGAGCTTGCGAAAAAGATATAATAAATACATAATTTCGCAGCACCGTAAAAATCGTAAAGAAACTTCTGCCGTCACGGCACGTCTGGCAGATGTGATATATCGAAACTTACGGTTATTGAAATAATTTACAGTTAAAAAAAAAATGTTTTATTCTTGAATTGAAACAACTATTGACGCTGTTTAGGGATAAGACTAATACGTATGCCGTCACGCTCTTTTGATGTGATACTCGCATGGCTTTTTATAAATGAGGTTGACGTGTCGCTAGCATATATATAGTATACATATGTATGTATGTAGAGTTGGACAAATAGCTCTCACCTTTTTCGATTGAACCAAACGAACGAAACTCAAAGATATAAATGTAACAGTTCAATGAAAAGTTTACATTAGAGATTTGGTTCAGAGTGGCACACAAATTTCGATCTAAAAAATTTGATACAGACAGTCGGGACGGTGCACGACAATGGAATACCCTGTACCCTTTTATTTTTTAGAAACACTAAATACGGTAAAATGGGAACGAGAGAATCAACTATTATGTCTCTTTTCATAAGATCAATATGGCTGTAAACATTTTCCTATTCGAAAGTTCCAATTGACATGTTTTCCTATTGGGAAGTTGATTATTATGGGAAAAAAATTACTTTTGTGCTCATAACTCCAGTATTCTAGAGCCAATAACGTTGAAATTAAAATAAAAAATAAAATATAAAATAAAAATATATGTGGCAATTGTCAAATCAATATATTGCGGGGCGCAGTAGTAATTAAGGTAAATCAGTTGCGGGGGAAGGGGGCTTCTATTGGAAAAAGGTAAACACAGTTTTAATAATTTGGTTCACACGAGTCTCCATACCAAATTTTACAACCCTAGCTCACATGTATCCATATCCAGGTATTGGAATTTTGGAGCAGTTTATAGGCGAAGGTGGTCGATATAAACCTATTTTTGACTATAACTTTTGATGTATTTATACGATTTCAATTATTTTTGTAACATAGATGCACATAAATATTGACAGATTCAACGGAGCGGCTATAAACCGCGAAAGTCTGTCACGGGGGAAGGGGGTGACATATCGACATGAAGCGATAAACTTGCACTTTTCCGGGAACATGCGCATCTTTTGAAAAAAAAGTTTTATTCTAACTCTTATAGTCTCTGAGAAACACGTTACAACACAGACACACGGGCAGACGGACATGGCGACTCGACTATTGCTCCTGTTACATACATTGCACAAATCTATAATACCCTTTACACTTTTTGTACAGGGTATAAACATCTAATGGCGCGACTTGCCGTACGTGCCGTGACCATAGACTTATGAGAGACTTGTATATGCACACCGCATCCTTTCCCTTCGCACAAAGCTAACTACGTCACTGACCCTGGGAAATGCCTGTAATTTAATAACTTTTTACATGTTACTGCATATGACATATTTATGTATATTGTATTACTCGATTTGTACTTATGCGCAATTATTTAAATGAAAACAAGTAAAGCTCTTTAAACACCATATTTGGAAGATGCCAAAGGTTTTTTTTAACTTTAATAAAGCGATAAATAAGCCATTGGCTTTAAGGAACTATAAAGAGCTATAAAGCTTGTCACCATAATGAACACGCTGACAACAATATTATGGATTATTTGGAAAATGTGAACCTTGTTCGAACCTTTTGTGCAATCGGGGCGCTTATTTCCACTGACTGAACCCAAACACAGACACACACACACACACACATAGCCGCACATACACAATCAGTTACACACACACACATAAACAGTCAAGTTCGAAAAGGACTCTTGCGGTCAACATAAAATGCTGTTCATTGAAACATAAAGCCTTCAGAGTCAACCAACTGTGCATAACATTACAATATGTAGGGAAAATGGAAAATCAAATGCATAAATTTCATTTTGAGCATTGAAAAGCATGAAAATCGTATAAAAATAAAATGCCAAAAATTTGATTCATGCATATTTAGGTATTAATATGTTCAATATTAAATTATTCTTTAACAAATATTTGTGAATAATTTTGCCAAATTAGAACAATTGGATTTTATTGCTTTAAACAAGAACTATTATCCAATGAATAAGTATGCAATGTATACGAGGGCTGTTTGATAAGTTTGTGCCTTTTAGAATTTCCCAAGTAGTAACCTTAACTGCAAAACTGCTCCTTTACTTGATGGCTATAAAAGCCGACAACTTCGACGAAAATGTAATAAAAGGGTATTTTGTGTGACCTTCTTCTACTTATTGACTGGCAACACTTCTTTTGTTTGATCGTTAAATATTATTTTTTGGGTAAGAAACACTTTCCGACACCAAAGAATGTAATGATATATACCATGGGGACTATGCACCACTATTTCAATTACTTCCGTACCAGCACAAGTGGAACGATGCATACACAAATGTATAGTCTCTAAGCTGAAAATCCACATCCATTCGATATTCAGAGCGCAATCACAGGGCAAGTACAGCCAATCTTCAAACTAAGCTCCTCAAAGGCATGCAGGACAGTTAATAAGGCGTCTTGTATGCAGGAAAGCGTGACCTTCCAAAAGTAATCCAGCGCGGAGACTAAAACCAAAGTCTCATCGGCTGCAGACGAAACTTGCGTCCAGGATAAAGCATCGTGCACAGCAACGTCATCCCATCTGTGCTGCCATGCACACAACAACGCCGTCTTCTGCTTCCAACCGAGACCTGTCACGTTACGATTATGTAGCCAATAACCTTGCTCCAGCGGGGAGACGCGCTTAAGCTTTAATCTGACCGCAATTCACATGCCAGTGAAGTCAAAAGAAGGAGCTCCAGCGAGTACCTGCATGGCAACAGTGAATACTCTTCGACGTACAAGTAAGCAGCCACACAGAATGTCTCATCACCAGGGTATACCATACTGAGGCACCAAACAGAGCACAAGGCACCGTAAGTCCGGCAAATGTAGTCCGCTTGTCTCGCTTGATAAGCCGACGAAGGTGCGGACTATGTCTCCTCTGGAAAGACCAGTCAGTGTTCCCAGTAGCTTCCCTTGGTATCAGAGCTTGAAAAAGACGCGCACAAAGCAGAGACGCCTGGAGGATTTCTTTACATCAGATCGTAACCCGATACAAACATTGAATTGCACACCATCAATTGCAGACATTTGACCATTCGAATGTTTATTGTTGAAGCGACAGAACTCTCTAATAGTCCTATACATACATCCCACTAAATCAATGAAACTATAAGGTTCCTTCGTGTTCTTCTTTTTTAATACTGTCCCGTTTGGTCTGCTGAATTGAGAGAGATTTTGGAGACGTCTAATTGAAGGTAATTTAATATCAAGTCAATGTGTCTTGGTCTAACTTCCAACAACTGATATGACCCCGGTATTTGTAGACCTGTGTAATTCGAAAACGGTGCTATGAAATCCAAAATGGTTTCCGGATTCGAAATCAGCGACCCAAAATTTACCGAAAAAGGTACATATGTTTTAACCATAGGCCTTTAATTGAGGTCAAATTTGTTACACGCTGAAATTATAGTATTATGAGGGCCGAGTCGCTGTCACTAATGACCGTCTCCAGTCGACCGAAGGTGCACCCTTATCCATCCAGCTAGAGGTCGTAGACTAAGGTAGCAATAATTTAGATATAAGAATTTTACTATAAATAATATTGTCGAACTATCGACATTGTCAATTTTGCTACTAGACCGTGCCGTGTCGTGGTTTGCCTTACTTTTAACCGCTTTATTTGTCAGGTTTGTTCACGCCTTCTGAGTGCTTACAGCACACCCTACTCTTTTATCTATAAATATAATGCTTTTTTAGATTAATGGTTTATTTATTTTATATAAATTCAACGTTCAAATATCAAGGTTATGTGCAAATTAAAAAAAAAACACAGTAATACATATTTTTCTTTACCAAGAACTGCACTGTACAAGTTGATTATCTGTTTTTGAGCTGCTCTGCATTGTTGTTAAATTTTATGATGGCATCGTTGCCCAGAATTATTTACGATTTTTTTAAACACCTCCGGACTGCAGCAATTTTTTATTATTTTTATCTATAATAAAACAATAGCAATTTTAAAATGGTTACAAAATCGTTTTAGCAGTGCTTCACTGCCTGTTAAATTTTAGCAATAATCTGCTCAACAAATTGAAATAGCCACTTTAACGACAGCCTTCATCTCATTCTCATCATCTTCTGATTTTGGTTTGGATCTTTTAATTTGTGGTGAGTTTTAAACAAAAGTGTTTATAATTTAATAATAGTTTATCGTAAAAATACATTGAAAATTCTTCTTCAAATTGTACTTCACTATCAGGAAGGATTTTAGGTTTATTGTCTAAAGATGGGTTCGCTTCCAACATTTCCAATAAAATCGCCTAGCACGATTTTAATATCATCAGTCTATCATAGAACACATGGCCTCATCGTCCTTGACCTCAGTCGGGGCATGAGCGCAAATCAGACTAAAGTTGCCATCCTTTTGTTCACTGTGGTAAGCCGGGAGACACGTTTGCGTAATTACCAACCAACTTTGGAGGTTTGGAAGCCTTTCCGAGGCTTTATAGTCCTTTATTGGAGGGGTGTTGTCACACGGCTGGTCCAAAACCCTACGCACAACCCATTTAGAGCCCGGGAAAGGCTTCGCTGCGCACATTAGCTCACTAATCTAACACCGGGTGGCGATTATTTCACGGGGTACCACGTGCGTCAACTTGGTTAATATAGAGACAGGTATAATCCTGGCCATTCCCCAGTGAATAGCGATCAGACACTTTCACCCTGTTCCACCATAACCCAGGCCAACCAAATATTTAAGGGTTAAAAGGAAAATGTTCATAAAAGCAAATTTTTCTTTGTCAGTTCGTTATAATTTTGAAATCCTTTCATATAAAAAAAGAAAGGTATAAGTATCTTTCATATTAATTTAATAACCATATTTTCAGTAGATATACATTTTTTACCCAAAACCAAAAATCATGTGTAATAAATTTTTCAACTTTGATTGCCATATTTATGCAAAATTTCTGCTTATTTAACGTCAATTGAATAATGGTAAAATTTATTTACATATACGCAAAAAAATACACTACAATTTTTAGTGCTTTATGGCTGCCCTATAAAATCAAAGTCCCTCGAGCATAGCGGACTTTATTAAAGCTTAATTTCACACACCAAAAAACATCCTATTACATAACAAGCACCAAATGGTTATCTCGATTCAAATTTAAACCGAAATAAGACAAAATGTGACAAAAATGCATAAAAAGAAGCATAAAATGAAAACGATACAGACTCAATACAAAGGAAAATACTCGAGGAATTCGTGCCGGAAAATAGCAAAATGAAAATGCCATCGTCACAAGTGTGACAAACCTTTTGAATTGGGCAAGCAAGGACAGCGGACAGAGGACGAAAGTACAACGGACAGCAGCACCAATGACAGAGGATTGTGCTTAAGATATTTATGAGCTAACATTTATACAGGATGTTTCAACCAACAACTAAATGGATTTCACTAATGGAAAAATTGCGTTTTGTTTGACAGAAACTACTCAAATATTCTAGTTATAAGGCATCTGTCAAGATATATGGTTACAACAACAACAAACAAAAAAAAAATTAAAATTTATACAGGATGTCCGATTCGCTTAAGAATCAGTCCTTTACTAATGAATGAATGGCGTTTTGTTTGAAAGTTGCTTTTTTTAAGGACAACTGAGAATTTAGCAAATCTCATATTACTCGGGAACCTTCGTATCAATCGAGATAAACTGTTATTTGGCCGTTTTGGTCTGCCTTGATTCGTTTGTGAAAATTGCAATGCACTTTAACCTAAAACCAAGGTAAGATAAACCAAAACGGTTCTTGGAACACCGAACCGACACTTTATTACCTTTAATTCCCGAGTAATTTGAGATTTCATGATTTCGCCTATCGAAATTTCGAATTAGAAATAGTTATAATTCAAAAACATTTCTAGACAATTAAAATCGGTTTGCGGACTCAAAATCAATTTAGCAATATTTTTTTTAAGTGAAATTCAATAAAATTGTCGTTTATGGGATTTTTTCGATATTCCCTAATAACTTCCCAATTTCGCAACCGGTTGAAATGTTCCCAAAGAACCAATTAATTAATTACTTTAGAATTAAAAAAAAAAACAATTTGCTAATTTCGATATAGTTGAGTTTATTACCCCCGTCTGGAATATATTGAACATTGATATCTCGAATTTTTTCAAATAGTCCTAATTCGGAAACTGTGGTAGAAAATCCGAAACGGTTTCCGGATTCGAAATCAGCAACCTCAAAATTTACCGGAAATTGTAAGTTGTAGACGTATGCTTTTTTTTGTTGCATAGTGTAATTAATTTTAAGTGTTTGTCTAACTACTTAAACTATTTTTAATTACAATATATTCTATAAGTTTTTTTTATTCCAACATCTAAATTTTATCTATGTAAAATGGATCTGGATCATGAAGATAACTTTCTAGAAAATATTTGAAAACAAAATTCAAATAAATTCTGTAAGAGTGAAGAAATTCACCCATTATTATCTCTTGATTTGAAGCAGCTTGCATTTCTTTCCTGTTGTATTTTCCTTATTATCTGTTTGATTGCCGGTTTATTTTTCTTTTATTTCTGTATTTTCATTCAGCAGAGAATGAAGAAAACGAAAGCCATTGTGAAGAAATGGCAAAGCAATTGAACTGTGAAGTAAAATTGAACACGAAAGTTTAAAGTTCACAAGAGTTCTACTTTTTATTTTGTAAGAAAACTTACTGTGGCAACGGTGGTTGACCCTTCGAATAAAGTAAGTACATATTGATTTGAGTACTTATTTATGTGACTGCATATTGATGTGAAATCAAAAAAGGTAAACAGTAAGGTTAAAGCCTCAACTCAAATGTTTGTCCTATGAATTAGATCAAAGTAAATCACATGAAGTTGTTTTCTTGGTTTTGAGTAGCTTTAAGTAAATAAGACATTTTAAACATAAACAGTTAGAGAAATTTGTCAGGAGTGTGAGGGTTATTTATCTGACAACTTCAATAAATTTCATTCGAAACTAGAGTGGCCATAACAACCCGTTACCGGTAGGGCGCTCCTGCAAACGGCTTATACCACCTTTCATTGGGTGGGTGGTTTTACATGGTGGGTCCCAAACCTTATGCATTATCAGAAGCAATAGTCGTAGTCGATATGGTGATGTCCATCTGTCCGTCCGTTTTTTTGGCATAAATTTGATTTTCATTGGAAAAAGAGGTACAGAGTATCTCAATGTCAATTGAGTTAAAATTCGATTGAAAAAGATACCTGACAAGACGATAGACTGCTGTTAGGTTGAAACGAGTTAAACGAAATTCTTGCACCCCACTTTTTATGGCTTTCGGATCTGAGTTTCTTAAGTTTTTAGATTGTTCTCCATGAGAGTTATTTGACCTTAGTTGACCAAAGTCAACAATTTCATGTCATTCAAAAGAATTTCAACCAAAAAACTATCAGTATGCGAGTTATAGTACAATTCGTCTATATGTATATAATATTTCTGATTGCTTTTTAAATATATTGAGAAATCCTTAAAGCGGCGAATATTAAATGAAAGTTTAAATATTTTGAACCATTATTAATTGCTTAAGTTTTAGCATTAAGTTTGGATTCCCTTGTTATACGATTGGAAAAAAATCTACACTGGGATTTCACTGAAAAGTATGACGCTCGAAATATTTTAGATTATTGAGATAATGAGAGATAAAGTCAACGTGATCCTTATTCTCAGTGTTGATATTCTATCGATATGCACGATATTTTTAATTCGGATCGACGTTTTCGTCGACGATAATGTCACATATCGATATTTTTATGTCAAATATGAAATATCGGCTACTATGTTTTATTCTTCCAATAAATAGCATAAGCGTGCCATAAAAATATGGACCAAAACAGAAATATAGTGGAGCAAAGCGGCGTACAGAAGAATTTAGGTGAAGTGCAACTGCTTTGAGAAAGAAGCTGGTCCAGTAGCTAATTCGACGTCTGAGAGGCATGAAAATCATATCTCAAAACTTTCTGTAAAATATATGGCACTACTAATCAGCTGTGCATCGTCAGAAATAGTGGCATCTGGTTTGGCGATAAATTGATATATCGATATTTTTAAAATGGATATTATCGATACGGGTATGGTTGTAATAGAACAGTTACAGTTACAGAACAGTACACGTCCTGCTGGGAACTAAGTCTATGTTATAAAAGATCGTTTAAGCTGGTTTGTGGGTTTGAACCCAAATACGCACATAGATTTAATTTTGTGAGCAGATAGGGGTTCAATCCTTAACTAAAGCCGCAAAGATAAGTTGGAATCGTTCACGGAATATAACATTGCACATATACATATCTATTATAGCAAAGTTCGCAAATTTTCCTATTTTTGGAGTAGTAAAGGACTGCTTCTTGGCTTCTTTAATCGCTTATGAGACATGTTTATGAAGTGAAGTAGCGCTCTTCAGTGTTTTTAAGCAAAAACATAAGTATGCTCTTCCTTTCGCTCTCACTGCTAACAGAGCACCCAAAAACAAATGTGCAATCTAATCGCTCTCCTGTGGAAGCTGCCAACACAGCATACACAGGCGTTACATCACTCGAACATAATAACAGATTTTCGTGCCGATATATGGGACGACCTTACTCCCAAGGCTCGCCAATAGATGTTATACTTTAAGAAACAGCCGCTTAAAGTATACATAACCTCATCGAACTACATAGTCAATTTAAAACGTATTGAACTTTGCAAAACATTTGCATACATTATGCAACATTTGCCTGAAAATTCCGTACGCAAACGGATTGTCATTAATACCAAGTAAATGAAATGCACATTACCAAACACTTGTGGTTCCACTTGACACCTCCTGTCACAGCGACAAAACGAGACGTGCCAAAACAGGCCTTAAAGTGTCAAGACCCATATCAGAATGGCAACGGCTTCCGACACCTGTGTCATGTTTGTCGCCAGCTACTTGCCACAATTATGGTCATTATCATGTAAAGTACAAGTAGCAGCAGCTTGCTCTGGTCTCCTTAGCCGGGTGGTAAGGTTAAAAGTGTGGCATGCAAACCTTACAAGTAATTACACCTAAGACTAAGTACATCAGAAAACAAAAAAAAAACTGCAGCTGACAACTTTCCTGGGCTTTGTTTTCCGTTATTTCAGCAGCATATGTATCTCGCTCTCGCCCTCTGTCTAGCTCTGTAGAAGCGTCTCTGTCTGGCCTAAACGTTTGTGTCGACGCTGCACTTCATGTGCCCAAAGTGTCCTTCATGCTGTGCCCCGACTTTGTAAGAGACCCCGAGACCCGGTCGTCCTATAGCTCGTAGGGGCACATGGGCGTTGTCGGTATTGCGGTTTTAAAAGTAAAACGTTGTTGAGTTCTTTAAAATTTTGACTAAGTGCGTTGTCATCAACAACATGCCACAGCTCGTGCTTGTTCTTCTTCTACTCGTTGCCATCAGCAGAGTCACAGAGCCGGTTCAGAGGCTGCTCTACCTGAGTGTTTCGACCCACTTGGCATGACTGTCAACTGAATTTTGTGCTGTTTGACTTTACCTACAGGGTATATACTATACGTGTGTATATACACATACTCATATTGTCGCTTTCATGTGCGCGGCTCTCTGTCTGTCTGCGGTACTCATCGCACTTGAATATCGTGTGCCAAAATTCGTTTACCACCGAAAATTCTATTTGCGGCCTAAATAAACGTAAATGTTTTATGACTCCCTGTCGTCGTATTTGGCTTATGAAATATGCAACAAACAAATTAAATAACAACTTTAGTTGTTTGTTGGGAAAATATAAGTGCAAATCTAATTGGTATGATATACACAAGAAATATCTGTTTAAGTTTTAAGAACTTAATTCATTAAGAAACTCAATTAAGTTACCAAAGCTACACTGATAAAAGGACTTAAAATTCCTATCATGTTTACTTACCTACTCGTTATAAGCCTGATATGGGCACCAGGACACCGGGGTATCGAGCGTAATTGCTTAGATGACGAGCTTGCCGCTCTTTCTTACTACCGCTCACTCTCTCCTTGAAGGAGACGGCACAAGCACACCTATGGCCATTTGTAAGCTTCATATTAAGAATCGCTTCGATTATAAAGCCCAAGAAAAATGGGAAAACGTGGCAAATTGCCATATAGCCAAAAAAAAAACTTGGCCTAAAATAAACGAAAAACGTAGAGCGGAGGTCTTCTCTCTGAACAGGGCAGGCAGATAGCCTGGCAGCTAACCTAAACTAACTTACCTACTTAACTGTCCATAACCCAGCTCCAGGCGCCTCTGCTAATCAGTGAATTCAAAGGTTAGTTAATGTGCTCTCAACGAGGTCTTTCCAACGGAGACAAGTCCTGCCCTTTGGTCGCTTCAACAAATTGTAGACCTTACTCGCTCTATCTACAACTCTATAAATGATAGCTGAGTATATGGGAGTATATTTCAAATTATACAGACCTTTTTTTTCGGGATGATGGTTGCGGAAATGCATTCATTTGATAACTCAATAAACAATCGGAATTTTGCAAAAACAAATTACATGGTAAAACTTGGCTATCTCTTAAGAAGAGAATTAGGTGGTTTGACATAGGATAGATTTCATAGAAAGATGCTCCTTCAATGAGTTGCTCACGTTTATAAGTATTTTCTCCTCTGAAAGTGAAAATTTTCGCTAACCACAAAGTTTGTCCCTCTTTTCGGTATAACTTTGAAGAGTAAAACGAAGCCAAGAACTCTAACTTAAGAATGCGACTCGTTAGAACTCAAAATTGTAACTTTGAAGTTTGCACTGTGCTAGAAGAGTTTTACGACAACCCAAAGGGGTCGGTCGGGAAAGCGGTCTGCAAGAAAGGAAAATAAACGTATGTATGACTATTTGCATTGACTGTCGCCTTGACTGCATGCAAACGAGTTGAATGGGAACGTATGGATACGTGCTTTGCATTCCACAGTCATCTTAAAAGATGGCGTCTGGTTTTCTGTTTTCTCCATTTCACATATGAAATAAACATAACATCGTAAAAACTAAATAGCAAACTTCACAAACAAAACTTATGATCTTCGTTTAATATAAAGAAAAATTTATAAACTAAAAGGCAAACTTTACCGTTCATTAACAACTTAAAAGAATTAAATCACTTTTCAAACAAATTTTACATATTCATGCAAATAAAGTTAAAAACTTTTGCGCTTAATCTTTTAGGCATATGTGTATGTGCTCTTTTGACTTTTAGTACAAAACTTTGTCATATGAAATCAAAATAAAAATTGTTTAATTTTGCAAAAAAGGTACGTCTTTTGCGTTTCCAAAACGTCAAGAAATGTAATATCAAAATCAAAGCAATTCAGATTTTGGAAAAAATATCTATTATAATCTAACAAATTAGACCTACATTATGTCATTTCAGAAGTTCTTTCAATTTTTTTATATTTTTTTTGGATTTTTGGTCTACAGCTTGCACTTTTTAAGCAGATATTTTTGGCAAAAAGATTTAAAACCGCAATTTGCTTTGTTTGTGCAAAGTATCTCTTGGTCACCCTTAACTCTAAGCTGGCCAGGAAAATACACATTGAACGGAAGACCGAATGTGCTCACAGGACATTCTGGTAGTGCAGACGGACTTTAGGTAAGACTTGGGGACTGAAGCTGAGCGCTGTACATAGTTCTAATCAGCCCCGTAGTATAATAGTCTATGCCTATGGTTCAGTCCAGCGTCACCCTTCTGAGCAGACTGTAAAGGCGTTCGCCTGCTTAGGGATCTCCCAACAAAGGACAAGGGAAAAAGCTGGCAGGCTTATAACGGAGTCTTGATTTGGTCACAAATATCAAGCGAGTTGGGAGAAGATTATCCTGCTGACAGTGTTTTTGTAAATGTGAGGCTCGGTCACAATTAAAATGGGGGGGAATACTCATATCATCTATTGACGGTTCCATATGGAAGAATGGGACTAGTGCTAATTGGTATATTGACTGAATCAAAGTGAGAAAGCTGTGTTTAATAACTGTAGTGATCCGAAAGACCTGGCGAACCCTTGCACAACGTCGATGATGATCACTGATTTGGAATACCAGACTAAACATGTTTTCATGTCATAAGAGGCACTTCACAGCCGATAATTGATGGAATGGATAGGCAAAATCTGTACCTAAGCAAAGCTGGAAATCCTCGTAACTATACTCTTTGTGAAATAACTCAATACAAAGGCATACAGATAAATTTTTTGGTCAGTCACTGACAAACAAACTTGCGCAACCGGTTTGAAGAGGACGAATGCTCATTTTAGGAAGGGATCCCTATCCGCGATTTGTACGCCTTTTTTTACTAGAGTCTGGAATTTTGTGTTGAGGGCAGACAGCCATTTCAGCCTACGCTATGTTCTTATTCTATTGCCCATTTACCAGCCGGCGGCCAGATCCCACGATCTTGTGTCCCCATTACAGTATATTCAGCTGGCCAAAATTATCAAAGGACCTTGTCACAAAGGAGTCCACGTGTGCGGCTAGTGCGTTCAAATCCCTTCAATGACAAACCTTTAACATATAGGTGTAATGAGCCGTTGGGAGTTTCGAGACTGTTGTACCTTCGGATATAAATCTCCACCAGGGGTCAAAAAAATCTACACTGATAAAAAAAAACGGCAGGATTAATTTAAGTATCAAATTCTTTTGATGATCCCAGTTTTGTACTTCAAATTGAAAACTACCGCAATTACAAATATTCCGAATAATGAGATTTCAAACCTCAAAACTTAAGCTTCTAATAATGGATTCCAAAATGCCCGGCATAAAATGTTGTAAGGGCTGGAAAATAGTTTCTCCATCCATAAATGTATTTATTCAACATTCAAAAATCATGTTTTCTTGTTTTTCGGTAGAGTATATGAAATGTGTAAAAAATTTTCATATAACTCAAACACATTTTAAATGCTGATTCGAACGATAAAACTTTCATATTTCAAATTTTGCAGAATTCAAGTTTATGGGATTTCCTTAATGCAAATGAGTTTTGAAAAACAATTAAAATTCCATTATTCGCTCAAAAAGTTTGTGCTAAGTGCTGAACTATAAACACTTTAAAACTTATGTCAAAATCTGCGTAAGCTCTTCAAATACTCAAAATCCTCAACACAATGCCATTATTTTTCAATCTCTCTTTTAGTTTGAAGACTTATGCTCTGTTATGAATATGCAAGGCAAAGAGGAAAAGCGAAAAGAAAAACACATGCGCCTATCATATGAAAATGGGCAAAATGGGAAAATCAATAGGGTAGGTAAGACCCCAAACAGCTGTTCCACTGGCAAAGGCGGCCGCTACAAAAATGTAAACAAGCCAAGATAGACCCCAAAGTGTAACTAAAAATAGGACGCGAAGCTGCTGAGCAAGCGGCAGTAAGAGCGCCAAAGAGAGCGCCATGGCAAGAGAGTGAGAGCGCCAAATGTGTTAATGAGAGAACAATTGGAGCAAAGGCAAGAACAGACGATTTTCACATTTTCAGTTTCAGTTTTTCGCAGCTCTTCAACGTTGTCGGTAGCATGGCGGCAAAATCGTGGAAAACCAAACCAACACATACTTAGTCACACATATATACATATAGCTACACACGGACACACACACACCTATACGTTTAAAGTGCATATATGTGCGTAATCAAACGTCGGTCCGCACGAAACTAAGAGCAAAAGTTTATATATAGAAAATTTACGCACAGCTGAGGAACAATTTTTAGTTGCTATTATATTGTTTTTTTTTTTGTTAGTTTGCTGCAGCTGAAAATAAGTTACGAAAAATAGAGAAATACAATTTCAATTAAATTATTTAACATAAAACGTTTAAGGCAGCACGTATAAAGTATACGCCGCGTGTGCACGCTAAGAAAAAAAAGTTTACTGCGACGACGTCAGGCGACTCCACCCAAAAAAAGAAAATTGTATACCAAATTTGTTAGCATAAGGCCACAGCTTAAACACATGGCCTATAAGTTAAAAATATAAAAATAAAATAATAAAACATAATAAAAATAATAATCGGGCGTCAAGTGCAGCAAAAGGAAAAACAAGGAAAATGCTAGAAAAATGTTTGGTTCGTGCGATAAGTTGATGACACATTTCTCTGTCATTTTGACCGCATTCCTTACGTTTCAATCGTTGCCACTATTGTTGTTGTTATTCGGTGCGCCGCCAACGCCACATGGCGTCTCCATGCTGGTGCATGCCTCCGCCGAGGATGAAGCGTAAGTGTTGCAAATGTATGGCTACAGAGCGAGTCATATACGCCAAAGCGTATGTTATGAGTGCCGGAGCCCATAGCAACGGGAGCGGGTGTAAAGAGTTAATGACGCGCTAATATACACTAAAGAGCAAATCAAACCAAAAAAAAATTAATATTTGATGCAGACAGTCGGGACGGTGCCCGACAGTGGAATACTCTGTACCCTTTTTTTCCCCCATAAGCCCTAAGTCCAGCATACGGTAAAATGGGAACGAAAGTATCTTTTATGACTGTAAGCATTTTCCTATTGGGAAGTTCCAATTGTCAAGTTTTCCTATGCGGAAGTGAGAAATTACTTTTATGCCCATAACTCCAGTATTCTTGTGTCAATGTCATTGAAATTTAGAATAGATCAAAAATTCATTTATAAATGTCTGTGACAATTTTCAAATCACTGTCTGTGGCAGTAATTAAAGTAAATCGATTGCGGGACAAGGCGGGGTTCTATTGAAAAAAGGTGGATACAGTTTTAACAATTAGGGTCACATGAGTCTCCACACCAAATTTTCTAACGCTAGCTCACATGTATCCATATCTACATGTAGTGCAATTTCGGAGCAGTTTATAGGCGAGGGGGGAGGTGAAATTAGCATATTTTTGACTATAACTTTTGATGTATGTATCCGAATTCGATCATTTTTAAAACAGAGATGCACATAAACACGACGCACATTTTTGTCGAGTTTCGAGATGATAGATTGAACGGAGCGGCATATTTTCGGTGAAAATGCGCATCTTTTGGTAAATTTTTGTGCCTCTACCTTTTATAGTGACGGACATGTCTATATCGACTCGACTATTGCTTTTGACCATTTTTGCCCATGGAACATATGGTCTGCCACGCCTCCTTTTGCCTGTTACATACATTGCACAAACCTATAATACCCTTTAACACTTTGTGTATAGGGTATACAAAAAAAGTCAATTAAAGGGCGTGTTTGCCACCGTCATTATCATTAACATCATTATCAACTTTGACGTCGCTTTGTTTTGCTTTCTGTGGGGCTCCTTCATTTTCGTGCATTTTATGCTAATTTTCATTTTCTGTGTCGTTTTGTTTGCTCTTTGCGTGTTTACGCATTTTGTCTTTTGTTTTAAGTTTTCTTTTTCTTTTTGTCTCTTTTTGTGCTTGCCGACATTTTGGCCACAATTCATAATTCACAGAAAAAACACAGAGAAAGGACCAAAGTAGCGAGCCAAAGCACAGTTACCGAAGCTTTCATACTCTTTTAGGAATTTAATGAATAATGAGCTGAAAAAAGCGAGATTCCAAAGACCTTCTGTAGGCAACACTAAGGACCATTTTGGTTTATGTGCAACCTCAACTTCAACTTATTTCACAGTTTACTCTTAGCAGAGAAAATAACTTTATTTCAAAACTATGGCGCTTGAAAATGTACATATTTGCGAAATTCATACGCTTCTGCTGATAAACCGTGGATATTAGACGCTTTTTACAGGCTACATGGCTATTATGCCCTACTTTGAAATTCTTCTTATACCATCATCGTATATTGTTTTAGCATCATGTTCCGTAACCTGCTACTTCAGTTGATGGGTGGTCATGCTTGGGTTTAATTTGATCAAGTTCTAATCCGGTTTCTTTCCTGCTTTGTGACGCCTAGAGAGTGGGCCTTCCACAAGAAGAAACCCGATGAAACATAGTTGGTTAATACTCCTTGAACTGATGAGTTAGCCCCGTTTGTCCAATTTTCGTGTAGACCTTACCCTCCAGATAGAGCATAAATCTAAAAGTGTAAGACGTGGCAGTATAGAGCAAAATTATGGTAGAAGAAAAAAAAGCTAATAGACTCCATGCCAAAACGACTTAAGGAGGTGCTACAACGAGATGAACTTAACTTCCTACAAGTTACTAGGATACCTTCATTAGTTACTTAATTAAATAAAAACATCCTATACGCTCACTTTTGCGGCTGTATTTTGTAATTTAGTTTAGAAAATGCAAACTTGATGGTATTGAGGTTTATTATTATAAAGTTTTCAAAAGAAAATTTGTTTCTTTTAAAATAAAAACAAAATCATTGCTAAACACAGCTTAAAACTGTAAATAAATTGAAGAACATAACAAATATACAGCATAGAAGGACTTTTACATTTATTGTACCAGCTCTTTTTAATGTCAACAAATACAACTGACGTTAAACAGCTCACATTCTCCTCCGTTTTGTCTGTTCACTCTTCCCTTTGTTAATTTAATTTCCATTCACACAAGTCTATATTGCAGATTTGGTGGCGAAAAATTTCACGTTCCTTCGTACTAGACATACTTCTATAAGTTGTTTTACGAAAAATTTTATATACAAGCTAGGATGTTCGCAACCAACTCTGCTTGCCCATCGCCGTGCCGCTCTCAAGGTAGATCATATTCCTCTTCACCTTCACAGCACTACTTCAGACGCCCCTACTTTACGCGCCTTCTCCAATCGGTGATACCGAAGGTACATAGTTTGCTCTCTATCTGTTCCATCCAACAGAGACATGCCCCACCGTCCTTCAAGAGCCGCATTGAAGATCCTTCACTCGACACGTTAGTTGTCGTCAAGGCCAAAGATCTTACGTAGTACTTTCCGCTCAAAAAATCCAAGGGCATGGCGTCAGACTGCGTCATCACCTATGCTTCAACGCCATAAAACAAAACTGGTCTTATAGAGTGATAAGGTCGTCTGCCCAGACTGGTCTCTACTACTCATTTGCCTACTAAGACCAAGCTTACATCTATTGGCAAGATTGATTCCCCGCTTGCTCTCCATACAGACATCGTTCTTCGTTATGACTTTTGACTTGAAAACATCAAAAGTAAGTCCATCACAGAGGCCAACTGCTGCGTCTCTCTACTAGAAGAACACATATATGTGTATATGTATATACTTTATTTTGTTCTAATTTATGAGCAGACCCACCCTGGCAGGGTCTCTTGCAATAGCCGCAGGCTCAAGTTACTTCACACTTAGTACTACCAATGATATCTATATCATCTGTGTATGCGATGTAACACTATTATAGTTCAATAATGTCCCGTCCCGGTGTACTTCGGCCTTTCGCAACACATTATTCATCCCAAAGTTAAAGAGGAAGTTGAAGAGGGCAACGCCTTGTCTGAAGCCACACTGGGTACCAAAAGTCTTTGAGAAGCTCTTTCCTACCTTGATGATGTGTTACTCAACGTGATTCTGCATAATCGCACTAACTTTGCAGGAATACCAAACCCAGTCAATGCGGCATATACGCGACCTCACAACAAAGAGATGGTGGGTATCGATTTGGTTAACTTCAGATCTGGAAAACTAAGTAAAAAATTACAATTTTAATTTCGTAGTATGTGCAGCTAAGTTTACTGCTTTTTATAGAAGAAATCATTGAAAACATGAGGTTTTCCAATCAATACATTCTCCTTTACTTTTTTTTCGTTTGTTATTGGAACTTAACTTTTGTAAATTTCAAAATTTATATATCCAAATTTTAGAATTTCATAATTTAAAGGCGTTTTTATTGTATGTAAAGCGGTTTTCATGATAGCTTAAAAAGTATATTTCGATGTAAAGCTACGGCAATTGGCTCAAAACTTAAGAAACGTCATTTTTTCTAGATTCCTGATTCGAAGAAAAAATTTCTTGATTTCCTTTCTTCTTCTTTTTTACTTTTTAGTGCAGTTTCCTTTTACGTTCGAGTTTCAAATTTAAGCGAAACTAATTGTCTTGAGAGTACTTCTAATATGTATATGACAAGTATTACATATACGAAATTATCGTTCCTGTTATGGATTGCGGAAGTAAAGGCTTAAGCTTACTCTAACTTATTTACCAAGCATGTTGTAAAAACGAACACTGAACTGATATACCCTTTATAAAGGTACTAAGTACAAACGTGTGAAGTGTCTTGCTGTCTCATTTACTTTCTTGTCAACTTACAGGCACGCATATTTAATTTTAATGCATATTTTATTATTCATTTGCAAGAGAGAAAAGAAAATTATTGTTCATGCTAAGAAACCAAGTTCTGCAATTTGTCTTTTTTTCGTGTTTACATACTTTGCAGGGGTTAAAGTAAATATTACTTGTCAAGGTCAGACATGAATTATGACTGCAGTTAAAAGGCCAAATATAAAGGTCAGTTTAATAAAGGTATGTGTAAATATTTGATTAGATCTCTGCTAGAGCATGTAAAAACAATTGGAAAACTTTTGAGGATTTTATGTTATCTGGTTTTCGAATACTAAATAAAGGTTTTTGTTAGTTCTCCATGCGAATCTTGAAATCTTTCCCAAAGGCTCTTATAGGCTTCCGCCAATTCTAGGCGAGCGTTCGCACTTCTTATATCTTCTTAATATATAAAATCATTCGTGCTAGGTATGCGTTTGTAAAACTCGATAATCACTGAACCAAATGACTTCAAATTTGGACCATATATTCGTTTGATGTGCAGGAAGGTTTCTCTGGACAGTATCAGCAATATTCTTAAGTGATGTAATAAATACATATTACATATATAGATTTATTTTATAGCATTTCAATGTGTTTACAATTCACAACTTTGATGAGGTAAATATCTCACTCTGAAATTTTATTAAGAGACTGTCTTGAAGAGCAAATTTTGACAGAAGTAATCAAGCCGCTCAAAAAGATAGTGGTCTGAAAAAATTTAACACCAAAACAACGTGTTAAACGTATTTAAGTGGAGCTACAATGAGTGCTGTAAAACCTCCTACAGAACGAGTTTAACACTTGCAGGGGAGAAGAATAAATGAGATAGATTACCCAATTGAGAAAGAAGTCGATTGTAACCGCTGAGTCCAAATTATTTTTAAAACAAAATAAGATTTAATAGTTGTTTTCAAATTATTTCATTTGTCGTCAACAAGAAGACGAAGAGGAGGGCTAAGAGGAAGGGGGACGGAAGAAGGAAAATGGTCCACTACAGCTCTTCTTCAAGATAAAACGTGGACCCCAAATGCAGTGTGCTCTCTACCTAGTTCTTCCGACTGTCTTATAGACTGGTCTCTATTACTCTTTTGCCCACTGAGACCATAATAAAATCTATTGGCAAGAGTGATTCTCCGCTCGATCTACATGCTGGCATCGTTCTTCATCGTGCCGGAGGAGCCAAGATAGGAGAAACTCTTGATAACATTAAAAGGATAGCTTCCAACATCGATCTGAGGTTGAGATAGGAGAAACCCTTGATAACATCAAAAGAATAGCTTCCAACATCGACCTATTGAGGTCTCCAAATCCAAAATCTCATAGGTCAAATCGAAAAGTGCTCTATGAATGGATTGTAGATCCATTTATTGACATAGAATAAAGAAATAAGTTGAGCTTTAGCAATAGAGATATAGTTCCCCGTGTGGTGAGCGAGTTAGAGAATGCCACCTCAAGCAGGTCAAAGCTTGTCGTCTGCGACAACTAACAACAACACTGGGTTCTTTCGAGACCAGTAGAGCCACCTCAGGCCAAAACAACAAAACGTAGTGTCTGGGACCCACCCTGTAAAACCCCAATTCCAATGAAAGAATGTATTAACATCATGCTGTAACCAGATAACTGGTTGTTATGGCCAGTTAAGAAGAAGATATAGTCAAATTCTTCAACTTTGTCACCCATCAGAGCTTTTGAATATGAACCAGTGTTGAGTAGTATAATCGAGAAATTACCATCATTTAAGCACGAATAAGATGGCTTAGTCCAAATCCCCGAAAAAACATTGTTCGCTTCTTCTTCCGAACATTGGACGCAGGAGCGGCAATACTTTGCTATGCAAGCGTCTTAAAATAGGCCGTGGCAGCATCGAATTTCTGTAAATTTATTACTCTAGATCAGAAGTCGGCAGCGCCAGCAGAGAATTGACCATTTTTCTCTGTCGACTCACAATTGCTTCTATTTAGCTGCTGCCGACCCCTGCACTAGATACTTAGTATAAATATTTGGCCTTGAAAGCCTTTGAAAAGCCATAAACCAAGTTTCACTATAAATAGTACACACAGAAAGATAAAATGAACTATGAACTTTTTTTTTTATAAAAAAAAATTGTTACAAAGAAATCGCATGTTTGATAAAAATAACAACTTTATACTTATATAACAAAAGAGCTATAAATTTGCCAAGCCCGTTTTATAAGGAAATTATATTCTTTGAACCAAATTTATATTTTGACCAACGCCTGTCATTAGCATAAAAGGCTAGATAAATGCCGTCTAAAGAGCAAGAAAATTATAATAAAAAAGGACTTTTTTTTTGCCTGATGCATAAATTTGGCATTTTAATTAAGTAAGTTTAAGAGATTAAGGGAGTGGCTTTTTGATTTCATAAACAGCTAATGATATCATGCTGAGGGCTAATTTTGTTAGACATTTTTTTTAATAAATTAATGTAAAATGGTGCATTACCTTTTGAAGAAACAAAACAAAAAATTTGTATAAAACAATTCTTTGTTGAACTCTTTATTAAAGATTCTGTTCTATTATTTCATTCAAAATGAAATTCATTCAAACGAATTTTGAAAAATACAATAAAATTCGCAATGTATTTTTTAAAACGTGACAGCAACTGTTCCAACAAAAATTTATGTATTGTTCTTTTTGAGACGTTTTCAAAATGTTGTTGCTTTTTAAAATGTGTATAAATTCTGAGTAATTGGTTATTAAGAGATGACATTTAAAACAACAATTTAAGCTTATTTTTTCTAGTCGCCCCCAAATATTTTATGTACTTATATTAGTGAGCTAAAAACAAAAGGTGATGTAGGCGCATAGAAATGACTTAAGTTTTTGTTTAATCAAATATAACTAACTAGCCAAACAATAAAACTAAAAAAACAAAATACAGTTTACTTTTTTGCATATAAATTACCTGCAGTAATCTGGCCTATTATAATAATTTTACGAAATTTCAGTTTTTGTATACTTGAAAATCTTGAATTTTTTGACGGTCCAGGATTTTACTATATTACTTTGACTTTTTACTTTGAACTAGGATTTCTGTCTTAGATTATGTGATTATGATCATCCTAGAATCTACAGCTTGGCGAATTAACACTGGTTTTCATAACAGAATTTTTATCTATTTTTAATTAGTCCATGTTTCATGTATCCAAAAGTACACCTTTCAATTTTTTCTATTTATTTAAAATAATACAACGTAACCTATGTTGGATATATGATACAAAAAATATCGATTTGTGATATTATCGTCCACGAAAAAAACTCTCAGATATTATCGTATAAAAAAATAAAAATATCGCTCACATCGATATTATATCAACAATCCCTCTAAATGATTCGATTTAACAAAAGGGAATGCTGACCTCCCCTTCTCTATTGGTAAAACTAGTATTAACGAAACTATTTAAATTGTGAACGAAATGCGAAGACTAAACCAAGGCAAGTGATCGTGGGTTTCAAGGACTCCTTATATTGCATAATTTACACTCATCTAATTGAACAGCTTGCTGTTATTATTATGACATACTCACATACTAGCAATAAAATAAACTGTTTTTTCGTTTCTCTCTAAACGCTTTTTGTCTAACACCGAACAGTTCAAGGAAGTGTACTTCGTTTTACAACGTGAAACTTAATTTATATAGCTTGCGTAGAAATTGTACGACTTCCCATAACATTGAGGTTATAGCGTTTTAGATTGTTCTAAAAACCTTTCTTCCTAGCGTTGTAAATGTCAAATTTTGTTTGCAAGAAAGATATGAGGTTTATCTTCTAAGAGAAAAAATATTATGTTAAAGCCAATATATTACTTCTCTCGGCTTCAACTTTGCAAGGAAAACGCGGGTCCCCTCGAGCGCAATGTTTCTGAGCTTACATTTCAACAGAAATCATGAAATCCGGGTAAAGTTAAACACTTTTTTTGCAATACCTTTATAAAACAAGTTACGAAAGCCCCTTAGTTCAAAGTCATTCCCCTAATTAAACACAGGAAGATATTTGTAATTCGGCTTAAAAACCAATGTCTCCTAAATAAATCTTATACCAATTCTAATCTTTACACCTATTTCAAAAATTGTCAGCTAGTAAATTTTAACCGAGGAAACTATGTATTTGTCATTAATTTTTTTAATTATCGGTTATGATGCCTAGGAACATTAAAAAGAACAGTCCCAATAAAAACATATACACAAAATAAACTTGAAAATTATCTAAATCGTTTCAAGACTCTTACCATACTTTGGCCATAAATTAGGCACTATATGATGGCCTCAAGACAGGCGCAGTTAATAAAAAAGTATTTAATAGATATTGCCAGAGATTCGTTACTTTTGAAAATGGATTCAATATTTAGCATTCAATGTCTAGTGCCAAGTATCGTGCATACAGTCAATAAAAGTCAGTGTAAAGTGTAGTACTTTGTACACAAAAATATGCCACAATGTGGCATGCACACGACAATAGCAGACCAACAAAATAAGGCAAGTTTTATTAAAACCTCAATGCAACGTATAACAATGCCAGCAGCAAACATAGAACTACACAACATTGTTGGAAAACTAATTCAACAACTTTCGGGAAATCTGTCTGTAAATGAAATGAAATTGCTCAGCCAAAGGAAAACAATTTCACTCGAGTACTGTTACTCGAGTACCAAGCGACCATAGGAACACACACGCCGCGGTGCCTCGGGGCCACGTAAGCTCCATTGGCCTGAGAACTGTGTCAAAGGCAGCGAAAACAAAGTGAAATGAAAATGGCAGGCAGCCAGCCAGGCGGCGACGGCAATAACAAAGCAAACAGAGAAAACAGAGAGAGAGAGAGAACATCATTGAAGAGAGCCAATTGCTTGGAGTGCGCAGGGTTGTTCAGCGGCACAATATGATAAGAGAGCATATCGAAAAACGGTGTAGCTTATAAGTTTTCAAATGCGCTTCACTGCAATTAATAAGTTTTAGAGAGTCAAAAAGTATCGATTGCAAAATGAGGAAATTATTCATTCACGACTGCGCCAGAAATCTCTAGACGTTTGAATTTAAAGTTTGTTAGACTTCTCCCGCTCTCAAAGATTACTAACAAATTGATGAATTGTTTTTTGATTGAAATTCCGAAAAATAGCTTCTTTTTTTTCAGGCACTTCCCCGGTTATAAAAATAAGATAATCGTTTCTGTTCCCAATTCCCACAACGACTGCTCGAAATGTCCGTATGAATTGTTACCAGAAAGCGACAAATCGAAATCGGTATTGAGAACATCGCACTTTTACAAATTGCATCCCGCTAGCGAAATCCCACCCATACCTCATCACCAAGTTCATAGAGAGAAAATGCGTGCCATAGGTAAACATTGTATGGTTCTCTTACTGTCAAAGTCTCTACTAAAGGCCCTCTTGTGGACTCCGGGTCCTGGTGAAAAGTTCGACCCGACCACATTCCTTCCTCACATTCTTGTTGGGTCTGCTCATCACACTTCATTGAGTTATAGTTAAGATTTTCAGAACGCGGGGTTAGGTTTATTTCGCGGAAAACTCACACTTTTCATACGATTTTTACAAATGCGTCACAGCTGTGGAAGTAATTAGCTAAAATGTGTCACAATTAAAGTATGAAGGATATTTTCAACATTTCTAAAATCGGCATGGATAGACCAAAAATACTCTTGAAGTTTATCTAATACAAAAGAACAATATGGTTACCCTTGCGCAAAACTTTGGTAGTACTGCTTTTGCCGAAAACCAACTATATGGGACAAAAGCCGTGTTTAGTTTTTTATATTTTCTAATACCAATCACTTTACGGGAGTCGTTTTCCTCATTAATTAGTCGTTGTATTGCCTTTTTCTAAAAAGAGCAGATTATTCGTCTGCTTTTCAGGTTTCACTTTTTTCATGAAGCTAGCGCACATTTTCATTGTAAGTTGTTGGGGTACTTTGCAGTTAGAAAATAATACAACTTGAGTCAAAACATCGAACCGTCTTTGTAGTCATAGGCTTTAAAAAGGCTGATCCGTTTCATGCCATAAGTCAAACCCTGCTCCTGAATCCTTAAACCTGTATTGATTCCAGTTGCAACACAAAGTCCTTAGCTGGCATCCGTGATTATGCTAGATATAAGAACATGGGAAGATTATGTTTATTTTATGCCGCAAACATCATCAAACCTGAGAGAACTTAGACTACAAATTTATCCCCAGCGAATAGTTGTCTCCCAATTTGTTCTACGCATAACCGTGTTGAGATACACCTACGAGATAAATGGCAAAATAAGCATTGTGTGGTAGTATTCTGCTTCCTTAGCTAAGCCGTCCGCTTTCCTTTTAAGTCGGACTACCTATAGGGACTTACTACAAAGCCACTAAACACTGAAATCTTTTGACCTAAAACCAACTATATCACAATTAAATAAAAAAGTTAGTACATTTTCTGCATATGTATATGCCTCATACAGGGAAACTGTTTTGGGGTGAACAAATGTAGCTTAATTCGATTCCCATGTAGAAGACGAGCACCTTTTACTTTTTAGTATCCATTTTAAGTGCTTCTACGTCCTCACTGTGTTCATAATGAAAATTCTTTTATTTTAGCTGCTCTAGCTGGATTCTTCATATTTACTATATCAAATAAAACAGAAGAAACGAATCAAATTTATTACAGTGATTACAAGATATGGGTACAAATTGGGTTAACCTTAATCGGTTAGTCTCTGCTGTGTTTATAATTTGTATTATCTAGAATTTGAAATAATCAACCACTTCTGACAACAAATACAACCGATTCAATTTGATCACCTACAACTAAGAGCTTAGCAATGAAAATTAAGAGTGTTATGCTAAGAGAGCGTTTAAGAGAAAACTTAAGAGCATTAAATTTAGAAAACATGCGCGCGCAGGCACTTGTTGATTTCTCCCGCAGTCACACACATACACTACCGCAACAAAGTTGGCCAAAACAGCTGTGTTTCAGCCAATCTTAACTAGACTGAGCGATGCTGACTGACAACCAACTTGCTCCTGTCATCTCATGCCTGTCTGTCAGCGCACAAAAAGAAGGGTTGGGAATGACCGGAGCTGGTAGTGGTTTCCTGCTTGCCGTGCTGTGTTAACGTTGTCAACACCTGGCTACCGCGTTGGGGCGTTGCTAACACTCGTGACAGACATTTGGACTAATTAAATTAGTGACGTTTTCGTCTTACTTTTTGTCGTGTGCGACAGGTGGTTGACATTTAGCTTAAGCGGAAGTGACGTTGCCAAAAGCCTACCGCATTTGGTGGAACTGTGTGCGTATGAGTGTATCTTAGTGTTTTTGAGCGAGTTCTTGTTTTTGTATCAAATGACCATTAACTTACTTTTTGGCTTGTTTTTCTTGAATCTCTCCCCAGCGTGGGCAAGTGGGCGTCACAGTTTGGCGATGAGCTCTTCATTTTGGCACAACGCATAACGAAATCACAGGAAATTAAGGCGGTAAGTAAATGTTAATGGCCTCTGCTGAGATTTGGTCCTTTTAATGACTAATGTGTGTTGCTTCTGTTACCATAGAAATACAAGGAATACAATGCGCGCGTTGAGCTTAAAAATGGCACCGAGCTCATCAAATCCATTACGGCTAATGTTGGCAAAATGTTGGCGCGTAAAATGGACGCAGTGCGTTGCATACAAGAGAAGGCGGAAAGCGTTAATGAGAACTTTGAGTTCAACCTGACGCAAGCCGAGCAGGAGTTTAGCTACTATTCCAGCAGGTACTCTAAGTTCAATGGTAATCGCTCCGATATCATATTGCTCGAAAGCGTAATAGAGTACGATTGGATGTATCGCGACATGAATCTAAATCCAGATACGCACTTTTACAATATTTCTGTAGATACAGAGCATAGCTCGGTACATGTGCCCTCCAATGTGTACGATCGTAGTCCGCGTGTTTTAAAGATCATACAATGGTCCGAACAGCTGGATGAAGTATTTCGGCAAAACTATCAATCAGATCCGGCGCTTTCTTGGCAATACTTTGGTTCCGATACAGGCATACTGCGTCACTATCCGGCCTCGCAGTGGTCCGAGTCTAGAGTAAATAAATTGGATGCGGATACCTATGATTGTCGCAAACGTAGCTGGTACATTGAGACGGCCACCTGCTCTAAAGACATTATCATATTGATGGATCACTCTGGCTCCATGACAGGCTTTCGCAATCATATAGCCAAGTTTACAATACGCAGCATACTGGATACATTTTCCAACAATGATTTCTTTACCATATTCAATTACTCGGCAACAGTTAATGACATTATACCCTGTTTTAAGGATGCCCTAGTGCAGGCCACGCCCGAGAACATAAATGTATTCAACGATGCCATTGCCAATCTTGGCTTACCCGAGGGTTATGCCAATCTGTCGCTAGCCTATGATAAGGCCTTTAAGCTGCTGCGCAAATACTATATACAACGACGCTGCAATGAGACTTCTACCTGTAATCAGGCTATTATGGTTGTCACCGATGGTGTGGCAGGTAATACCACCGATGTTTTCCAGAAGTACAACTGGGGTGACGGCGAAAATGGTACGTCCAATATGCGCGTACGTATATTCACCTATCTGCTCGGCAAAGAAGTGACCAAGGTGCGAGAAATACAATGGATGGCTTGTCTGAATCGTGGTTACTACTCGCATGTTCAAACACTGGACGAGGTGCATGAAGAGGTGCTAAAGTATGTGGATGTGATTGCCACGCCTTTAGTGCTGCAGAATTTCGAACATCCGCCAACTTGGACGCATGCCTTTACGGACAAAACGGTGAGTTTAAAGTGGTGTTTATTGACTGATTTAGGGAACTACTTGAACCCGCTCAATGTGAAACGATCGGACTTCGTTATCTCAAATATCATAACTTTTCAAGGAGTAAAGATATTTATATAAAATTCATCAAGCTCCAAATGGCACTGCAAGAATGTGCTCTGAATACAAGGAGCTTCAAAAAACTCGATAGTATATACATCAATCGTCTTATCCTTGCATTTCATAAAGAAATTCCACCAACCTTCAAAGTCGTGCCTTGGGGGTAAAACCGGCACGTGAGTCTTTAGATAGTGTGATTCGTGTGACATGATTTGTGTGGAAAGAGCCGAATGGACAGATTTGTGATGCCTAATACGGGTGGCCAGATTTGGATGCTGTGTCTATAATAGAGCAGTTCGTCGAGAAACTTACAACGCACTTTTGTGTTTGTGTGCTATGGTAGTATCTTCAAGCTTCAAGCATCCAAACGTCTTATCCTTACATGCCATTGAGAAGCCTTTAGAGTCGCGCCTTGAGGGCAAACCGTTACGTGAGTCATCAGGTTGTGTGATTCGGGTGGCCTGATTTGTTTGGTATGGCCAGATTCGTGTTGCTTGATTCGGGTGCTGTTTTTGCAGTATCTATATGAGAGAGCAGAGCAGCAAGTAACTTCCACTGCACGTTTGTGTTTCTGTACTATACTAGCATTTGGAGTGAAAATAATAAATACAACAGCCTCGCCTTCTCCTAGCTGTTTAATCCCCAATCGACTGTACTTGTGTACGACGACCTTGCTGGTCTAGCACTTACTATTCTTAACTCGTTAGTAATATCAAAAAAACGCTCCCTAACACTATTTCTTGCAAGCGTTGTGTGATATAATTAGAGAGACTTTTTGACATTTCTCACGAGTCGAAGGAATACCGTCAATGACTCGCTCACGATATTTCTTGGGACTACACCTATAAGTATATAACCTGACATTAAGGTCATGATCCAACAATAGTTCTTTGCATCATGCATTAAGGTTGTGAAAATCACCTTTATCTATTTGGAGAAGTTTTGTCAAAGACTGAAATGCTTCTTCAAACGTATTTAGTCTTACCTTTATTTGTTCTATACAATCTAGTATGATCCGAAAAACTCCACGAGCGGGCGAGCACGTCTTATGATAGCCGTTGGCGTACCTGCCTTTGATCGTTCGTATCTGCATGCGAACAGCACCAGTACGCGAGCACGCCTGCTGGGCGTAGCCGGTACAGATGTGCCCGTGGAGGACATTGACAAACTCACGCTGCCTTACAAGGTATGTTTAACAACAGCACACGCCAAACCCCTTTAAACAAATGTTTTTTTACTTACATAACAGCTTGGTGTCAACGGCTATTCCTTTGTGGTATCCAATAATGGCTATGTGCTGCTGCATCCGGATCTGCGTCCCATTGGCGTAAGTGCAAATTAGTTAAACATAATTGTTTTTAATAAAAAAACCTTTCTGCAGTCCAATGGCAAAATGAATCCCAACTATAACAGCATTGACTTCACCGAAGTGGAGCATCTCTTCGAGGACAATCAACCACGTCAGCCAGGTGAATCAATACTAGAGCTTCGCAGCGGTATGGTGCGTCATCAATCGGGCGAATTCAAGAATATACCTGTAAAATTTCACTATGACAAAATGCGGCGCGTATCGGAAGAAAAACAAGATTACTTCTTTGCACCCTTGCCGAATACACCCTTCTCCTTGGGCATAGTGCTGCCTAGTGAGTATGGCAAGACTTGGATTAAGGTAGGCGAAGAGGTGCTGAAGAACATACACATGAAGGTCAATATATCGGAATTCTTTTTGGGCGAAAACTGGAAAATACATCCCGATTGGTAAGCAGCTACAAGCTATTTTTGAGTGACAAATTTCTTTAAAGTGCGTTTTTATCAGGGTCTATTGCAAGTATCATTATCTGGAGGGACATGAGTTTAAGACACCCGAGGCTGAATTACGCGAATTTCTGGGCAGAATGGTAAAACGTGACTGGAAGTGGGCCGAGCAGTATGCGGAGGACGAATCCGATTGGGATGACAAGGATGAGTGTATGGCAAAAGTTAGCTATCTATATGGCTACCACTTCACTAAACTAACTCTTTCTAGTAAACTGTGGTCGCAATACGTTGGGTGATGATGCCTACTACTGCAACAAGGAGCTGGTGCACTTGCTCATTTTCGATGCCAAAGTCACGAACTCCAGCTATGGCGAATGGAAGTTTGAAAATGCTGAGGAACGCGCCTTACTAGAACGCTTTGGAGCTACGCTACGTTTTGTTGCCACGATGAGTGGTCTGACGCGCTGGCAATTCATCTTTGGTGAAGTGGAGGTTGATACGGATCGAGAATTTGGCGACTACCATACCACAGCCATTGATGAGACCTGGTACAAGAGCGCAATACTGCAACATCATCAAGATCGTGCCGAGAGTTTTGTCTACTCTGTAAAGCATTATAATGATCCGGCGGAGGATGCTGATCTCAAGGTTATCGCTTCTCATGCTATTTTTCCGCGCGATGGTGGCAAAGAAGCGCCGGCCTGTGTGGTGGGCTTTCAGTTTTCCCATGCGCTGATGATGGAGCGATTCTTCAACATTACGGGTGTTGATAATGTAAGTTGGAAATGTACTGCCAAGGTGCATCTAAGCTTTATTATATTCCTTCGACAGTGCCATAATTGTTTGCCTACCTGCCTGGATGATGATATCGATTGTTATGTGATAGACAACAATGCTTATATTGTGGTGGGGCAGAATATTAACAGCACGGGCAAGTTCTTTGGCGAATATCATGGCGATGTCATGGCTGCCATGGTTGAACAAAATATTTTTCAAAGCATAGATGTCTATGACTATCAGGCACAATGTAAGGTGGATCTGGATAAAGCTAGCGATGGCCACAATTTGTTGCACGTAAGTAAAGAAAAGTTGGACTTTAAATAAAAGACTAACTCAACCCCTTTTGCCCAGCCTCTAAAGCTATTAAGCCTGGCCTGGAAGTGGCTTATAGCCCATCTCTTCTGGCAATACCAAAAAGTGCAGTGGTGGGTGGATGGTGCACCCTGTAAGTATCCCATATATTAACTACGTCCACAATTCTAAACATAAACTTACTCATTTTCAGTCTTGGACTACTTGGACGAAATCGAGGATGAATATGTGGCCGTCGGTGAAAATGGACCTTCAGCTGCCAAGCCCAAAGAGGAAGGCGAAGATGGCGAGGCTAAATTCCATGAACCAGAGCCAGAACCAATTTATGTGCCCTGCGATATGCGTTCCACACTCTATGCACTGCAACCAAATTCACTGGATGACATAAATGATTACATACGCGTGCCCTCGACACGCCCTTTTCTGGCCAAGAAAATACCCAACTCTAATTTATTGCTGATCGTGGTAAATGTACTTATGCCATCTCGAAGCGTGCACTTAACCACCGAAGCACAGCGCATTGAAGACTACGAGCTGGAATTTCCCTGCTATAAACTGAATATGAGTTTCTATGAGCGGAGACGTCTCGAGGAATGTTACACGGAACATCCAGATGTGAGTACAACAAGTTACCTATTATTTTCACCAACCATAAAGTTGTTTATTGTACGAGCTGTAAATGGTATCGTGTATCTAAAAGCAGGAACTTCATTATTTAAACACGAATTCTGATTCTACTAGTTATATCAGGGATACAAATCGTAATCGAATTTTAAAACCATAACCGCAACGTATCCGAAATTTTTTTATAAAAGCCGATAACCGTCTCACTGTTCAGGGATTCAATGAAGCTATCGACCCGTGGATCCTGCTCCAGACACATCAGAATGTGCTTGCAACAATTGACAGAGGGCAAACTACTTAATTCAATGGGCTCGTTAATGTGATCCGGTGTTTGATTTTCTATGCACCTGGCATTGTCAATCTTCAGCAAGTCATCCCGACTATAAGCTTCAAACTCCATTTGAGACGGTGGCGTTAGCTTATTAAGCAGTCACTTTTTGAAGCTCTTGGATATGGCTGGGATAGGATTGAACAAGGTGCGCCTGGGCGCAATAAGGCCTAGTAATTTGTCCAGCTGTGTCTTAAGCTCAGCATCATTATCGACGCTTCTGTCTTCTAGGGGCTCATTGCATATAACAGCGATGGAATTTTTCAAGTTTAAGTTGCGTTCCTTTCAAGAAATGAAGCTGATGCAATGCTGATGTCTGCATTACAGCAGCTGTCCTCACTATCACATTCGCTTGAGCTACGGTATGTGGTATGGACGCTAGCAACCTCATTCGTGTCTAATTCTGAAATGTCTCTGGAATTTTCAATCTTCAATCAAAACGAAATGTCATATTATTACCGTTAGTCGTATCAAGAATCAAACTGTTGTCCGTGCCACTACTCGAAAGATATTCTGAGCTATCGTTCGAACTCTTGTTCGTTGCATCTTTTTTGGGAGAAAGAACATGTGGGCATGCCTGAGGAATATATAAAGTGCAATCATGCTTTTGGTATGGATCCAGTAACGAAAGCTACTAAGCACTTAAATTTTTAAGCAGAGAGAGAAAGAGTGCAAAGCGAGAGTTAGTGGAGAATTGTCATTTGAGATTGCTTAAATTAGGGTCTCAAGGCAGTGCAAACTCAACTCATGACATTACACTTTGAGGTGAAAAGGCGATCATCAACTTGACGTCACTATTACATGAGTACCATATTGCGTCATTACCCATGCGCCATGAAGCTAAATAGCCATAACGTCCCTTTACCGGGTTACCGCCTGATAGAGGCCACTCCTCCAGAAGCCTCTGCTTTGCGCTCTCCAATCAGTGATACCAAATGTAGCTAGTGCGTTTTTTAGCTAGTCCCTTCAACGGAGACACGGTCCGCTCGTTGGCTTCCTTCAACCGGCGCATTGAACAATTTTCTCGCAGGAGCTTCTTCATCCATACGCACCACATGACCAAGCAAACAGTGCCGCTGGATGTTAATTCGCTTGACTATGTGAATGTCATCGTAGAGCTCATTCGTCGTTTCATCGAATGCGGTAGACGTGGCAAACGCGTAAAGGGCCACAGGTGTGCCATCACCCATGCAGCATAAATATCGAAAATCGCCATAAATCGAAAAAGGGAATGATTAGTCTTAAAGAGTAGTCTCTATTACTCATTGCCCTGCTTAGACCTTGGAATTATCTATTGGCAAGAGTGATTCTCCGTTTGATCTCCATGCTCACATCATTCTTCATTGTGACGGTTGTGCCATGGTTGTTGACTGTTGACAAAATCAAAAGAGTAGTATATAGTATCAATCCGAAATTCCAAACGCCGAGTCTCTTTACTCGAAGGAACCATTTAATTTGTTTCCTCTCATTTACAACCAGGCCTGACAGATTATTTTTTAATAGGCGCAATGGCCCATATAACTGCTCGCTTAGTACTACCAATGATTTTAATACTTACCATCTGCGTAGGTGAGCAACTGGACAATCTTATAGAATTTAGTCCCGTTCCGATGTATTTTATCCTTTCGCAACACACTCTTCATCACAAAGTTAAAGACGTCGCAGATGAGGGCAACGCCTTGTTTGGAGCCTCGCTCGGCATCAAAAGGTTCGAAAAGGTTCTTTCCTACCTTGACGGAGCTGCTCAACTTCATTCTGCAGAATTGCACTTTGCAGAGATACCGAACTTAGATAACCGGCCAATGTTGTTCATATCATCTGCGCTAGCAATAGACTGGACTCTTTTATAGAAAATTGGTCCCCTTCGAAGCAGGAGAGTGCGTTCGCTTGTCTGAAAGCTCGCATGGTATCAAAAGGTTCGGAAAATAACTTTTTTACGGCGTATGTTGTTCAGCGTCTTTCGACGAAAGAAACAAAATGTCTACTGAATATGAAGAACTAGAAAATAAGTAAACATAATATAAACACATAGCTTCTACGATCGCTACAACTATAGGGTATTGATCTGTATCTTATGTATTTTTCAGGAGGAACTATTTACCTATTGCGGCAAAGCCTCACGGCTGGGCCTAGCGCTTCAGCTCCTGCCGTTGACCATAATTTTGATGTTTTACTTGAGGCGCTACTTTCTGCGCTTCTAAGTCCTATACAAATTGTTTATATGTAGTTTTATATGTAAACTACTTATTATATAGTTCAATTCTAGTCGAAAGTTTAACAAGCAACCAAAAAGCACAATCTTTGGAAACTAAAACACGAAATATTAATATTAACTTCAACTTCTAGACTTAAAAAATACGCCAAAACTTTAAGCAACTTGTCTTAATTTATATTTTATATATATATATGAGAAGTTTGGCAGGCAGTAAAAATGAAAGTTAAAAAAAAAATTAAATAACATTTTTTATGTATATTAATTTGCAATTTATGAAAGAGCAAAAATTTTTGTTGAAAATTTCAGCTGCTTGCCAAGCCTCGAAAATATTGATTGATTTTTATATTTATATATACCATATAAATGCCTATAGCTAAAAGTCCCACGTTTCAACAGCTATTTATATATAGTTTAAAATGGTATTGTAAAACTTATGCCAAATCTTAAACAAACCAAAAAAAAAAACAAAGCTAAATTTTAAAAAATGTAAAAGCCACAAAAATAATTATATTGATGACAATTATTTTTGTAATTTTATAAAATTAGTTGAAATTTTATATAAAACCAAAGAAAATCCAGAATTAAAAATAATAAACACGAAAGCAACACACACAACAAATTTTTAATTATAAATATTTCTCGAACCAAAACCCAAAAACAAAGAAAAAAAACAAATTTGAAAAGTCTTGCAAAATTCTTAGCTTTTTTGTATACAATCAATAGATTTATGCCTATACAATTAATTACAATTTTAAAAAAATTATATATACACATTGTATATTAATTAATGTTTATATAGATATTTATGTGTTAAAGCCAAACCAAAATTTTATATGCATTCAAATATGTTTTCGTATGTATGCATGTGTATATGTATATATATATATATATATGTATGTAACAATTTTGTAACGATTTTAAGCTTACGTTCTTTCGCACAGTGTAATAGGACCACCTGAAAAGTATGCAATACTATTTCTAAATTGCTGCCTAAAAAAAAACAAGATTTGTTAAAAAAAAATTAAGTTTCAAGCTGTTAACATTTTTCATATGTTTCTAGACTTTTACACGTAGCCATCAAAATTTATTAACATAAAAAAAAAACCTAAATGCCTTTGTATTTCGAATGTGGAAACATTTTAATGAACTTTATGAATTTATATGGAAATGAAAAAGAAAACAATTTTTTAATCATTTTCTTTTCTATGTGAAATGTAAATGAAATCAAAAATGGAACGTCGTCTAAGTGGGAAATGATGTAAAGTAATAAAAAAAAATTATGAAATACAAACAGTTAACTATTAAATGTAATTAATAATTAAAACAAAATAAATTTAAATGTTTATATTCTGACATTTATGAATTTGCATACTAATACTGCATACAACATTTATTTTTTGGAGTGTTTAAACGTTGTAAAATGTATAATATTTAAAATTAATAACAAAAAAATAAAGCTGTATACATGGCACGCCTTTGTTTCAAAACTTCTGAGCATTTTAAGCTGCTAAATAAATTTTAATTTATTTAAAATTTTTGTGACCATGTGTACACCTAATAAAATCGCAAGTCCATTTAACTAAAAAATACTATTTTAAACTTATTAGTAAAAATAAAAAATGAAATAAAAATAAATCTATAACTTTAAGAGAAATTTCATGTTTAAAACAAAAAAGAAAATTGTTTAAAACTGATACAAAATGTATGCAAAACTTAAACTTAATGAGAAAAATAAAAAGACCAATAAATGTTTAAAAAAAAAATTATTTCTTTTGTTTTAAAGATCCTTAAAGAGCCTTCATTCGAAAAAGCTTCAGCACTCGTCTACACACACGACTGGTAGATTTACCCAGTTACCAACTGCGGTCATGTTTGGTAATCGAATTTGGGCCTTCCGGATGGCCAGACGCCATAATGGCGGGGGGATCACCACCAGTTTGGGCACACCGTGCAGAGTTATCTGGTTTAAACTGCATCCATAAAAAAGAGGCCTTGTACAACTAAGGGGTGTCCAAAAGGCCGATTGGGAATGTTTCTAACTCCCCAGAGTGGGAAGCTGGTAGTTGATGGTGCCAACTGATTGGCATACCGAGTTGTGTAAATATCCACCCAAGACTCTTCCCATAGCATCTCGCCGTTTTAATTAACTACCACCACAGAAGTGAATGGCACACAGGAGCCACCACGAGGAGACCACTGACAAATCAGTACTGCACCAAAAGACGACCTTCCATGCCGCTAGGTGTGAATTACTCAGTATTAAATATTGTAATTAGACTGACATCCCCGAATCTAAATGTACTAGTTCTAAGAAAATGTAATGTATTTAACTCTATGTTAGCATCAAAGTAAGCGGTCGCGTTTTTACTGAGTTAATTAGTGTAATACACAACACACAGGATTCTGGGAGCACGAAATATTCCACTATTGCCTACTACTATTCCTTGACAAAGCCAGTCTATACTTGGTTTCTGGACACCGAGGTATCCAGGGCAATGAAGGAACTAAGCCAATCATTCCTGTCAGCGCGGCAGAATAAGTTGGACGGATAGCGCTCCCCACAGACAAAATCTGTAAGAAACGGAGGTAATCGGTGGTAGTAGACATTTTTCTTGTAAATCGAAAAGTTTATAGGCAGGTTAAGCAATAAACAAGGAAAAAACACTTAGCATTCTTGGAAAGCTGCTTGAACGATTTTGAAGAGATTGCCAAAAAGCAAGGAATCCATTGCTGCTTTTGCTAAAAACTGGACAGGTACTACAACAAAAATTGTTTTAGGGGTTTGTAGTCGAGCAACATGGGTGCCACGTATGATAGCAAAGGTAGGCAAATGCGTGCAAACCTTTTTTATATAATTACTTTGCCAACAAAGTCAGTATCTCACCCAAATATCATGCATACCTATGTAATCAACAACTCTCTGGTTGCGCGTTACCACAACAATAACTAGTCAGTCTCCAATGATGGCCCAAACTAATATTGACCATAAAAGCGAGAGCTCTCTAAAGCGTTGGTTGCGTTGCGATGACTCATTTTCCCGGCAATCAAATCATCTTCAGAATATTGAGCAGGTGAAGAAAGTATTCATACTCAGTGCATAATAGACCGTTACTGCAGGAATGTTGGCTTATCCGTTCGTAGCGCAAGTGTCATAATTTTCATTCCCACGAGCATAAGACATCCTTTGGAGAATGGTATTGAGAGAATCGGTTGAAATCGTACGTACATCTGCTGTGAACCACAATCTAGCTTATCGCTGCACTTTGTTTAGCTTAAGAATTTATGTGCCGTCTAGAAAGGCTGTAAAAGAGCACTACCATCAATCAGTCCTTTAACAGAGCAATTACAAAGGTTTGTATTCCTGACATCATACTCTGCTTCCTGCACATTCTCTTCCTCTTTAGCCAAACAAACCTTTCAATACAAAAAAGTGGATCTTGAACAGATTAATCCAATACATTTCCAGCGCGAAATCTGACTACAAAACGCATCGAATGCATTTCCAAAGTCATATTAATCTTTCCAAAGTCAATTCTTGCTGCTTCCATTCCTAGTAACAAAAAAGTACTTCCACAAATCTGAATCATCGAATACACATCGGCAGAAAGTTAAACATTTAACTTCGTTAAGTTAACATTTAGTTTTTGATGCTGATATGATGTTTTATTACATTTTCTTTATAAAGAGTATATAACTATACGTTGTACAAAAAAAATTATATTTATGTGTATTAATATAAGATTTTGTGTTTATGATAAATAAACTCAAATGCATAATTTTCATAATTCTGCGTTTTACCTAAAAACTAATAGCCAATTTCGCCAGTTTTTTTTGAGCACATATAAATTTGCTTATTAAATTTAAATATATATTAGGAGTATAATGACCATAAAGATGGTGTTTATAATACTGCATTTAAATCCAATGTGAAAATTCTTTTAACAGTGCATTTCGTGTCATAATCTGGTAAACAACCAAGACAATTGTGAGTTTTGGCTAATTTGTTGAGAATTAGCGCTTTAAAAAAATACTCCTATGGACGTGAATTCGGTTTTTCCAGTAAAGGTTACTTAGTCTGGTTTTACCAGAAACTGCCATGGATAACACAGTTCCAAGAATAGTGATGATCTATATTAAACGTAATTACTCCTCTATTTTAAGTAACAATTGGGATCACAAAAGTAATGTGAATAAGCTTCAATCACGAAATATTATAAATGCTCATTAAGCTTTACTAGTGCTCAGCACAGACTTAAAGTAATCACTATCGAGTTTCTTAATATCCTTTGTAAACTTTGCAACCAATTGAGTAAGGTCCTCCACATTGATTTCTGTATTATTACCGGCTGTAGACAACTGTTCAATCGCAACTTGTATTTTATCCAACAAATCCTTATCGGCTTCATTTTGCTTTTCGGCATGCTCATCCTCGAATTCATTGTATACATCCTGAGCATTTTGCACCACATGCTCTGGAAAATTGGCCAAACGTGCTACCTGTATGCCAAAACTCTTCTCCATAACGCCCGGACGTACTTGATACAACAAAGTAAAGTTTTCCGCATCGGCAACAGCAGCCATATGACAATTCTTAACGGTTGACAATGTATCGGCCAGCTTAGTAATCTCATGGAAGTGTGTGGCAAAGAGAGTGAAGCATTTTGTTTGCTTGGCCAAATGTCTGTGGAGTTAGTTTTTCAGAGTTAATTAAGTGATGTTTATGTTAACGTAAGGTAATAAGCAAGTGTACTTACTCTGCAATAGACCAGGCTATGCCGCAGCCCTCATATGTAGATGTTCCACGTCCGAGTTCATCAATAATTACCAGCGATTTATCTGTGGCAGTCTGTAAGTGAGAGTAAAATTAGTACATAAAAGAAGAATTCAAATTTTAGTTAAACATGAAGACAAGATTTAAATCATACAATTAACGAAAAACTCGAAAGTCTAGGATTTTTTAAATATGTATGCCAATTGAAAGTTAAGGTCAAGCAATACAAAACACTAAGCGTTTAGGATATTGGCCCAATATTATAAGATACAACGTCAAACGGGCTTGAAGACCTGAAGTTACTCACACACATAGGATCGAACCTTATAAACGAAGCAACAAATTTCTGATGTTTGCCGCCCAGATCTTTACATGTGGAAGTGGTACGAGTTAAAAAATGTAACTGAAATGCAACTGTCAGTATTGTTTTGATAGATTTAAAAAACTCATCTCGATAAATCCACAAATGCATATAGTGAGAGTTTCAAATGAGAATTTTCGTTTGTATCAAAATACATTAAAATTGGCTAATTCTATTAATCTCTTGCCCTTTAACAAAATTAAAACTTAATGTTATAATATCGTATAAAAGAAAAATAATCGGCTTCAGCTTACCCTTATAATGCCCGATGTTTCAATCATTTCGACCATAAATGTGCTGAGACCTTTGATAATGTTATCGCTGGCACCCACACGTCCCAATATGGAATCCACCATGCTAATAGTAGCCTCAGTACAGGGCACAAAGGCGCCCACATGTGCCATTAGCACAGCTGTGCCCACTGAGCGTATGTAAGTACTTTTGCCGCCCATATTGGGTCCAGTTATAATGAACATGTTGCATTTGTCTAAAAGTAAGACATATCTTAGATTAAAATCGACTATTAAGTTTTCTAGCTTACCCTTTGCAAACTCCACGCTATTGGCAATGAAACTAACATGCTCCTGCAGTTCCAGACACGGATGACGCACTTCTTGCAGCGATAGTTGGCCTGCACCCTCGGGCAGCATTTTGGGTCGTACATAAGGCGTAGGCGCAACACGCGCTGCCACGGCGAAACTAACCAAGCAATCTAACTGCGCCAGTTCATTGTTTAGTGAAGTAAGCGGCGCCGCATAGCCTACGGCCACTTGGATGATCTCCTCCACAATGCATTGCTGCTGCTCCTCATAGCGTGCACGCAGACTGGCAAACTCATCGGCGTAACCTTCTAGCTTGTCGGAAGTAAAGCGAACGCCGCCCTTAATTACGTCCACAACGCGATAGTTTTTGTTTTTGCGCAACACTGAGTCATCCTTGAGCGTAATGCGAAAATGATAACCCAGCTTAGCCACATTTTCTAGCTTTACCTGCTGCTTGCCATCTAAATCAAGCTCTTCGCTGCACTTGGATTGCAGCCGAGACATTTTATCAAATAAATCGGACATGCCTTGTTTCAGCTCCTGCAGGCGACCATCGAAGGACGCCTTGACCAAGTACTCGCCATTGTCAATAGCATCGAAGTCTACAACTTGCTCCACCATTTGCTTCAGACCAATAAGATCTTCCAAAAAGCTTTTAAATGGCGCACAGAGCATACTTTGTACTGTGCTATTCTCCAAGTCTTTCAACTCCTTATGTATTTTTGGTGTCCGCAAAATGACTTGGTAGACACGAAACAAATCCTGCAGTGTAGCCTTGCGGCGCATAAGCTTTTTGGTAAGCATAAGTATGTCCGGTATGCGTTTTAAATAATCCTGATGCAAGGTCTCCAAAGTATGTGGCGCTTCCAGCAGACACTGCACAATATTATGACGATCGTTGAGTATTTCACGACTGCGCAGTGGCTGCTTTACCCACTGTGACATAAGGCGATGGCCCTGTGGAGTACGGCAATGGTCAAGCACGCCTAAAATGCTTTGCCAGCGATAAGCAGGCATAGAAGGATGCGTGCCCGGCTTGGGCATGATATTCAATGCGGCCACTGCAGCTGAATCCAAGTGCACGTAGCTGTTGAGCAAATTGATGAATGAAATTGGATAAATGAATGAATTAAATACACACCGCTTTAAATCCAATTGCTTCATTTCGTAGTGTCCCAAATTGCCTGCATCGTTTACAAGGTCCAAGTAATTAATGGCCACACGCAATGCTTCAGCGGCAAATTTCATTTGGAGTTCGGTCATGCCAGTCGCGTCTTCCTGCTGACCCTTGGCAAAACGCAGCAAACGATTCAAGTCTTGAATCAAATCACTACGGCCAGCTGCATTGCTTTTCTTGGGCACAGTTACCATAACGCCATTGCGCTCAAGCAAAGCTTTAACAGCTTCATATTCACCTTCGGCGGAAGGCAACAAGCACTCCTTGGGACCCAGCAGCACTACGGTTGCCTCCAGTTCCGTAAAAAAGTCATCGTCCACAAATTCAAGCAATTGAAAAGTGCAATCGTTTTGCTCGACGGCAGCCACGCCCACACGCCTTTGTGCGCCACCTTCCAACTTTACCTGCAGCGACATTATGCTATTACCCACCAACACCTCTTTGTTGGCAAACAGTATGTCCTCGAATTGCAGTAGGTTTCCCGGTGAGCCGCGGTATTCCAGCTGCCAATCATCATGCTTCACATAGACCTCCACGCGCAGATTACGCACTAGCAACAGCTCACGTACGGCTAGTTCAAAATTGCCTTTGGACATGGCCACATACTGCATCGTGTCCGATTTATCTGGCAACAAATCGTGCACATAGGCGGTAGATTTATACACAATTTTTGCAATGAGCTCGCAGTCGTCGATGCCATGGACTGTATAGCAATCGGTACGATCAAAAAAACGAACTGTGGTGCTGGGTTTCTTTATATAGTAGAAAGCAATTGTTTAGAGAATCTTAAGTAATAGTTTTAATTAATAATGTTGTCACTTACCTCGCCCAACTTGGCATGATATTTTATAAAATTCCGACGCGCATTTGTGTCTGCAAGCGAGTGCAAAATGTGCATTTAATTATGTCGCTATTAACGCTAAGTCAAATTTTTAATATTTACCCAAATGCAGCACAGGTTCTTGCCTGCTTACAGTTTGTTTTGTTTCCATTTTGTGTTGATTATATGCTGAATTTTAAAATTACAATATGTGTTGCAAATTTCCGCGCTAATTATGCCAGTCGAGTGCAGGTGACGCTTCCAGTGCTGCCACAAGCTCATAAAAAATGCGCACTTGCACTGGCAACGCTCTTGATTAACAACTCTGTTAATTATTTAAATTTTAAATAAAAAGTTAAAGCTAAGAAATTTATTTTGTGCATTAACTTTAAAATTAATATGAGCTTTTAGCAGTGCAGCTGTTAATAGCATAAAAATGTGTGCTTGCACTGGCAACGCTTAGTTTTGCAGCTAGCGTGGCAGAGGTGGCAACGCTGCCTTCAAATTCAAAATTTAATTTAAATGCAGAAAACGATTTAATTTGATAAGACATTTTGAAAACAAAGCTAAAAGTTAAGCAATTTTTATCTTAAATAATAAAATGTATCTTAAACTAATAAAAAGAGAGTTAAACTAATATATAGAGAGCAGTGTAGGTGCTCTACTAGCTGTTAACAGCTAATACTTTAAACCGGTTTTCGTGCAATATACCCGTCCCTTTTTCTTTCAATGGCAAAGCTCGGCTCCAAACTCTACGCCGTGAACAGTCTTTGGTTGGCTGCTTAAGAAAGTGTTTGGCGTTGACGCAATTTGTGCAAACTAATATAGAAATTGTTTATTTGCAGACCTCGCTACTCGTAAGAAAAAAAATAAAAGTAAAACACCCGTTTGCAATAACAATAAATACATAAATAGCTAAAAATTAGATCGTAAAATGGTGATTGCATTAAGTGACTGGTTGTATTGCAAAAAGTTATTGGCAAGTCAAGGATTCCGTGAAGTAGCTTTGCTACACAGTAAAAACTCGCCATCTGTTAACATATATGGTGTTTTTTTAATGTCAAGCGCATGGAACCGAGAAGATTACTTTGTTCGCACCCACACATAAAAAGCGCGACTGAAATATTAGATTACCAAAGTTTTTTTCAAATAAAAGTTAAACAAGAGATTCGTCACCAAGCAGTTATACCTAATATAGCTAACTGCAGGGCTGGATTATAGCATTGAGAGAAGTCAAGCTTGAGGTCTTGTAAAGATAATGTGCAAATGTTTCAAACTTTCTACATCGTGTTCTGGTATTTTTGAATGTTTCAATTCGAGTAACAAATCGTTGCAAGCTCTTCTAAAGTCTAAAAGAGATGCATTCGAGACTTATGCAGAAAGAGTTAAAACATTGTCTCTGTTGCAAAATTAACAAACTAACCTTTTTGTTCTAAAAATAGACTTTTCAACTTTCATCTAGAAACAAGTTTCGTACAGAATCACTTATTCCGATTTGATGATAGTAAGGCATTGCTCAAGCTAAACATTAATTACAAATTTCAAATCGACTAGCATGAAAGAAAACAGACTTTAGCATCGGATTCTTCTTAGTTTAAAAATAGATATACTTCGCGCACTCAATTTTGACGATATTATTACAATTTATGCAAGTTAGAAATCGCGAAAAGAATTGTTCACGATATTAACATTAAATAATTTGATCTAGAACAATTGATATTATGTTACGCAGTTTTAGTAATATTCATCATAAAATACAAGGGCCTTGGGCCACTACTTATTTAATCCGGCACTGAGTACACCTTACAACTAACTATGACTGGTATACTTTTGCAGTTTCGAATTACAACATGCAGAACAAAACGTTCGCAATTGTTTTATTAGCCAGCTTTGCACTATTTTGCACTGTCTCAGCCAAAATGAGTGAGAAATCGTCACTGAAAGAAAAAGACATGATGCGCAAATCCATCGTATTTGACAAAAAGACGCCCGATGTATTCTATTGTCCCATGCAAAAACCCTCAACCATGAACAAACTTATTGTCAAGTAAGTTATTTAGCACAAATTCCAATTTCTAGTTGCGTAAACTAAACTCTATCGCCTACAGATCTCGACCGCTGCATAAGCTATGCGAATACGAGGGTAATCCCTTGCCGCCAGAGTACAAATCCGACTGTTATAATGATATCGATGAATCCGCCTATGCTTGCAAAGAAAAGTATAGAATCATGGTGAGCAATAGTCTGAGTTATACTACAATATTACAAACACATAATTATATAATACTCTTTATAATGCCGTAATTAGCCAATTGTTCATACCAGGGATTAAGCCGCAAAAGCTTACACTTGATCACCCTAATACCAAGCGTAACATATGCGATTCTAATACCGAGTTTTATTTAATTGCAGAAACGTTTCGCCAAAGACGAATCCCACACATTGCAATAAAAACACAACCAAAACTTAACACCATATATTGAAACAACAAATCCAACACACATTTTTAAAAATGCACCGCAAGTTGTGAGCTTTACATAAATTATGTAACAGGACAGCTTATCACACATATTTAAAATAATAAATCAGAAAAAACAATCGCGTAATATTTGCTGTATATAACACATAATGCCATTAATCAAAGGTTGCAAGTTAACCTCCCAAAATTTACAGACCGCAAAATGTATGTACTACTCGTGTATATTCCACCATAATTACTACATATAATAAGCAAGCAACTTAAGAGTTTATAGTACTATATATATAAAACTGGTGTATGGACAAGCTTCAAAAACGCCTAATTTGGATTAGATGTTTAGTTAGCCCTGGGCCAAGTCAAGTTGTCCTTAAAACAATAGTTCCGGTGGGTATTAAAATTTTTAGCTTTTATCAGTGCGCAATAATTTCACTTTTAACACGCCTTTTAAGCTAAATCGAATTACATTTAATACTAAGTTTTAAAACTTTGAAAATCGCTTACATATTTTTTTGTTATGTGACACATTCTAGATGCGCAAATATCCACCAGGCAGCGAAGAACCCTTCAACGGTGCCCGTCTCAAGAGATTCATGAACTTGGACACTGCCACTCAATAGAGTAACCACAAACAATCCTAACAAAAGCAATTCACACACCATAATACAAACGATTTGTAAAAAATACTAATACAAAATAAAGTAAATAGCCTGTGTAACAAGCTATTTATCACATAAGCAAAGTTTTGGTGATTTGTAAGTAGGTCAGTATTTGAATATGAATATGTTGCTTCATATGCTAATGAGCTCTTGAACTCTTGAATCAATAATAGAGTTCATATATGAAGTTCTTTATTTATATGTCTATAAGAATTCTTTACCCTCAATAGGTCGCTATTTCCATTTAAAAGTTCGCTATTTTCCGTCAAAAACTTCTTATTTTGCTACAAAAAAAAAACATAGACAGCACAGAAATTGGATAGTTTTTCTTATTATCGTCACATAATTCGTTTTAATTATTTTTTTTTCAAAAATTCATGCAAAAATACTGACTATTTAAACTTAATACAGCAAGAAACACTTTACACTTAAAATAGTATCAGTCTAGAAAAGTATTTAAGCTGTTAGCTTACAATTGCTTGTTTTTAGCATCTTTCTCTCTGTTTACGGTCACAATATCCCAAGCTCCACCCACATTGCCAGCTTTGTTACACAAATCCAAGCTAATGACGGCACCCACTTTAGCAGCCTCGGCGCGCAAACAGGTACCCTTAGCCATGTTATAAACAGGACTATTGAGACTCCTTGTGTGGCGCCACTGCTGATCGCCCAGCATTTCGTGGCACTTGTTAATGACTACCAAAGCATCACCGGCAGCCTCTAGACACAGCAGTTTATCCAATATGATTTCTGACTTTTCCGTCTCATACCAAAGTTGATTGGTTGTGCTGTGACAAGGTTGCAGCGTCAGCGTGCTGCCCTTTTTCCAAAAGCCCTTCACCTTGGGTGCCACCACGGAGGCGCACAGCTCGCTGCCGGCTAGTCGCAGCATATATGTGCTTATATAGTTGCGTTTCCGTGAATGCCAGGGCTGAAACAGCGGTCCCGCTGCCGACTTTTTGGGCTCCTCGCCCGGTAGACGCAGCTCGGGATAGACATGCTGCAGATACCAGGCAAAGTCATGGCACTTTAATTGCTCACGCAGCTGCAGGCGCGCCTTTATGTCGCCATAATCATAATCCTTTGGCACCTTTTCATGCTTGATATAATAGTCCTTATACTTGTCCATCCAAACATGCGCCAGACGCAGCGAGTTCTTCAACATGGTATTGGCGCCATCGGGCGCTGTATAGGGTCTGCGTTTGCGAAAGATATGGCCAACGCGTGAGCAGGGCACAATTTTTATAGCTCCGCCGCATTGCCAAACGCGAAATGAGATTTCTATGTTTTCGCCGCCCCAAATATCCATGGCCATGTCGTATTCGCCTATGTGCTGAAAGTATTGACGATTCACAGCAAACAGGCCGCCTGCCATCGTGGGCGAGCGAAACGGTCCCTTGAAATCCTCGGGTTCTTTTAGCGTGCCCTCGGGCAGATTCTCCCAACGGAAGTGCAGACCCCAGTTAAAGCCGCCGCGCACCAGCGGACTAGGCGAGTACTCAAAGGTGTCGGCGTTTATGAGGTCGATAACAGGCACAGCCAACGTGGAGTTCTCCGACTTGATAAGACGCAGCATGGGCTCTAGCCATTGGCGGTTGACCTGTTTATGTTTTGTATAACTATATAAAGAAGCAACAATCAAAAGCCTATGTTAGCTCACCTCAATGTGCGAGTCTAAAAACACCAAGACCTCGCCACTGGCATCCCGTGCACCTATGACCCTAGAACGTATGAGACCCTCACGTTTTTCATTGCGCACATAGCGCAAATTGTCATACTTCAGCCGTGCATGCAGATCGGCCAGCAAATGAAACTCCAGCTCGGGCAGATCACTATTGTCATCGACCAAAATGATTTCCTTGAGCAAATATCCGGGCGTGCGTTCCAACACGGTTTTAATGGAGCGCATTAAAGTCACTTTATGCTCATTGTAAAAGCACATTATCACCGAGGCTTGTGGCAGTTCCTCTGCCTCTGTGGTTACACTACGATCGCATACTTTGTGTCGCGTGTCGGGCACATCACGATACAGTCCAATATTATTCGAGACGAGCGCATTAAAGGCATGATGTTTGTAGCCTATATCCCGTATGTACTTATCCTGCTTGTTGCGCACTACGCCCAGCAGTTCAATTTGACCCAGAGGCGTGGCATTGCTGGTGGCATTGCTTAAACCGGCTGCAGAAGGCGAGGCGCAATCTACGATGACTCGCGACTGGTAACTATATTCCGCTCTGGGTGTAGCATTGCCTTCGCTGTTGAAACGCCAGCCAGCCGCATAGATCGAGCTACGCAGCATGTGTATGTAGATGAGCAGGGCTATTGTCCATACGCCTGCAATGAGCAGCGAGCTCACAGTGCAGGATTTACAAAGAAGCCGCTTAATTTGCATCATTTACGTGGAGTCTGCGTATTGCTTTCGTTTACGATGATGAGTTTTGTTGTACTAAGATGTTTCGCAACTGCATGGCTTTGGCCCAAAAACCGGATTGCTGCTGTGATCGTTGAAACTCTACTATTTTTTCGGCTTTGTGTTGGTTAATTAATTCAATTTCAATAATTTGCATACATCATTCACAATAACATCGCATTGCACAGAACAGCTGTGGTAACAGCGTTGCCACCGTGGTTTTGGTACCACTGACCAGCGAGTGCATTGCTTTGCAGTTGTTGGGCGCTCGCACTCGTTGATATTTTGAAAATAAGCTTCGAACATTTTAAAGCTGTCCCATGTAAATTAATTGTCAGCCAATCTTTCTAAATTTTCTCCCACAATCCTGAAACAAGCAAATTGGTGAAACTTTGAAGGGCGTAGATATGGAGTAAAGTTTCCAGATATTCCAATGAAACCTTGCAGGTTTATTTTCCATAAGTTTTCATCCAAGAATCTACTTTCTTGTGGAATCTAGTAATTAAGAAATCCAAACATGGAATCAACAGGAATGGCTTCAAAAGTGTTACTTCATGTTTTTCACTACTGTTACTTTACCTTTTAAACTATTTGAGGGCTTTGCAAGCTCCACTTTCTTCATTACTTAGCGTCTTTTCAATGAAGAGTTGAATGATATTCTGCACAAATTTTGTGAATCAAGCAGTTTTATTTTTGCCGTTTTAATTCCCATTGGCTCAAAGTAGGAAGAACATTTCGCTATCAGAACGACATACAAGAGTTTCATCAATCTACCTTCAATAAACAGATTTGCTTGAATTTGAAAATATAAATGCATAACACTGTAAGCATACTCTCCTTAAGTTTCTTTCACAAAACTTAGGGACATACACTACCCATCCCTATGACGAGCTAGTTAATATCCTGTTTTCTGTCGTAGTTAATTTATTTTATTTCAATCTGCTGGCTTACAACATTCAATACAAGAGCTTACATATTAACTTAAATCAGGCCTGATAACAATTTCGATCTCGCTTTTGATGTGTCGTTACTATTCTAGGAAATATTTGATAGGTTTTGTATCTTGCTCTCACTTTTATAAATATTTGTTGTTAAAGAAATAACTGATTTAAACAACCGATCTACTGCTCAGTGAAATGCTAGAAATGTCCTTAAGCCGAATTTGAAAATATATCATGAAATATTTTGAAGCATATTTCAAGAGATTTTTAATGAAAATTAAGGCAAAACTACTAAAATGGTAAAGTAAATTACACTATCTCGTTTTCTACGAGCATCCTTTTCCAATTTGTATTGTGCTTTTAGTGAAATTTAAGCTAAAAAAATGTCTATTGTCAATTTGACAAAGCGAAATCGAAATTAAAAACAGGCTGGTTTAGTATTTAAATATATGTATATACTGCAAGTACCAATTTTAAGTTAAATAATAGCAAACAATAAAAAATAAACATTATTAATAGAATTTATATATTTGATTGAATATGAAATGCACAAAATATACACTTTAAAATGTATTTATAACAAAGTATATAATATAAGTGAGTGTCAAACAAAGTATATAATATACACGAGTGTCAAATATTTGCTAGACTTCTAAAAGTAACAGGTAGTTGTTTTTGGATACATATTTATTTGTTCTTAAATTGCAATCAGTTTATATATTTTAATAATTCTAGGGCATGCTTTTTAATCCATTTGAAGACTAATTAGCTTAAACCAAATAAAACCTTTGCTTGAGAAGTTTTCGGAACGCATGGCAATGCAGGCAATGCACAAATAGAACCATGATGCAAAGGTGCAAAAGGTTTACACTTATATAGAGTTCCATAGTATTTATACAATTAAAAATTTGTATTGCATTATATTGTATAAGATAATGTGGTCTCAAAAGGGTTTAAATATTTGAATATAGAAAATACAATTTCGTAATTATAAAACTAAAAACTAGATACAGGAAGATTCCAAAACAAAGAATTTAAGAATATATTTTTATGAGAACCGAATTTACAACAATTTTGCTTTAACATTATGTACTTTTGAAAATTTGCTAAATCGCGTCGTTTTACAATACACATATTTGAAACTAACATTTGCTAGATGTTTACTCAACTCTTGTTATTTTTTATTTAACTATGTATTATAGTTATACAAATGTACTATAAAGGGCGCAAATATATACTTGTTTTGCTTATAAATTGTTTTCATGACTTAATCGAATCATTTAACTACTACATACATGGTTTTCTTTTCTTTTTTATGTTTCATTGCATATTCTTTGCATAAGTTTTGAATACGATAAGATAGATCATTATTATTACGAGTTGCACTAAAAATAAAAAATAGATTTGTATATCTATATAAATATATATATAAAGTTAGATCATTTAACACGAGCATTGATCCTTAACATTCGTTGCCTCGCTGCTTAGAGATGTTCGACTTGGCTGCGAAGGTCGATGTTGCACGCCTGATTCGGAGGCGTTCAAATCCAGGCGACCTTCCTGTATGTTCTGATAGATTTTGCGTGCCGTTTCCAGAAAAGCCTCCTCAACATTTTGGCCGCTATACAAGTAAAATAAACATAGGAAATTAGTATATATCGCATGTAATTTTAGTCAAAACACCTACGTCATTGCACTTGCTTCCAAAAACATGAGTCCATTCTCATCGGCAAACTCTTTGGCCTCCTCATAGGTTACTTCGCGCGTGCTTTCCAAGTCAGATTTGTTGCCTATGAGAAAGATCACCGTGCTGGGATTTGTGAGATTACGCGTATCGGTTAGCCAGCTGCTCAAGTGATTATACGTAGAGCTGTAAGAAATTTGAACCACTTTAGCTATTGTTGCAAAGCACTGTTCTATTAAACACTTACCGTCTGGTAATATCATACACCATTAAAGCACCGGCTGCACCACGATAATATGAGCGTGTCACCGCACGAAAACGCTCCTGACCGGCTGTATCCCAAATTTGTAATTTGATTTTCTTATCATCGACCTCAATAATACGTGTGCCAAACTCTACGCCAATCGTATGCGGGCAATTGGCCATAACTGCAGTGTACAAAGAGCATTAGTATGAATATACATACAAATTAAAGTTTGCACAAAAGTATTCGCTAGCGGATATATTAGGATAGCTCCCAAAAACTGTCATCTGGTTTTTTAAAAGCGAAGAGCATAAGCATTGTGTTTTGCTAACTATTCCAACAGATTCTATTTGAGCACATCTTCACATTGCATGTCAGACATTCGGAAGTTTTATACAAATGACGGTATACCAAATACTACTACGCTACTTCTACACATTTCGACTAGTACTTGGAGTTGTTCACTTTCGAGCGAATTACTCTTTTGCACCAAGTGCCTCCTAATACACACAGAAGTTGCCTTGTCTATGTGCACTCCATCATAGTTTCTGTGTATTTCGTCATCATTTCAAGAGTGACAGACGTGAGAAAGAGCACATGCTCTCATTACTCATCAGACATTCAGAAGTTTTCATATACAAATACTACTTACTACTGGTACACATTTGGACTAGTATTTGGATTTGACCCATTACAAGAAAATTGCTCCTTTGCCCCAAGTGCCTAATACGCACAGAACTCTACAACTTACACTTCTTTTCGGTGAACTGATGCAGCAGGCAGGACTTGCCCACGCCCATATCACCTATGATGATGTATTTGAAGATATAATTGTAGTTATACGGTGCTGCAGTCATATTGGGATCTGCAATAAAAAAATATATATATTAGAGCTAGAATAACAAATCATATTCGTATGATTCAAACATTTTTCTATATAATAGTCTATGCGCTCATGCAACTTATTCACAACGCTGCGTATTTTATCCATCTTGACATCCATTTTTCTTCAGTTCCAAGAGCAGTTAGTTCCGTTTTCGTTTTGTTTTTCTTATATATGAAAACTATACAAATGTTTTTTGCTTATCAAGAAAAGTGTAACGCCGCGCATTAATTCGTTTCGTCTTGATATTCCACGTTTTTGCTACAAGTTAATGACAGTTCTATCGCAAGTTATATTCCGTACTGGGGCTTCAGGCTTGTTGGCACACTTTGTAGGGTTTTGTTGCCCCCAATGTTTTTTTTTTATATAGCTTTGTTTAAACAGCAGGCAAATTTTGTTTGTTTAACGTGCTAAAACTTCAGCTGTTGTTTAAAGAGATACTTGGGGTAACTGTTCTTATAAAATTAACTCAAACCTTCTCTAGAGAGCTGCAGCGTCTTTGTATTTGTGGTAATATAGTCGAATTGTTAACACATATTTTGGCTTGGCAAAACAGGATTTTGTTACTCCGAAGAGTATAAACGTAATATATGTAAGTTCGTTTAACAATCAGCTCGATATTTCTTGAAATAGCGAAGTCACCGTGACTAATGTACCATCATATCATCAATGTATCTGCGCTTATGGAAAACTAGCAACATTGCGCAAGGCATGTAAACTCTTGGAGGCCCGGGGTTTTGGGAAACAGGTCTAAAGCGACTGATAGGTATTAACCTAACAAGAGTAGGAAAACTGGAGTTCATGTTTTCCTGAGCTGAGTAGTCAGATAAGTTTCGTCACTTTCTACTGAGGGACTCTTGCATTCTTAGAAAAGGCCACTTTTTTATAACAGAACATTGGGAGAAGGTAACTGCTGTGTTTTTATAAAGCGAAATGCACCTTCGACTTAAAAGTTATACAATTTTTTAAAATTTTTTTCTCATAGTTTTCTAAAATTCTTAGCGAATGGAAACACATAACGCGTATATTTAAACAAAACAAAAAAAAATTAAATACTATATAGTATTAAATGAGTGTATTTATTTTGATGAGTACAGCTGCAGGTACGGTTACACACTATGGAAATTGTGAAATCGGTAGATCCAAAACTTGGCAACTGTAGCCCTCCAGAAACAAAAATTTTACACTCGTATATCTACACATATTGCATGGAAGCCTATAACCCAAGGCTTATCTATTTTAAAGGCCACAATAAATGAATCCATGAAGATGAAGCAAAAAATCAGTGACCTTTTAAGCATTGTGCAAAATATATTATAAATAAATAAGGAAATTTACTTTTGTAGATAATATAGCAAATTAAGTAACTGCGTAATAAAAAAAAATTATATTCAATTGCAAAGATGCTATTATAATGCAAATTCTAATTAAGCCAATTGTGCTATAACCCTTAATAGATATTGGAGTCATTTATGACCCATTTTATATTGTTTTCACCATGGCAATAAAAAATGTCTGCCATATAACAGAAGTGTTGGCCATAACGAACAGTCTGCAAACAGATGTTTCGTATTCGTAATTTTAGTAAATGGGGTGTTCAAACTGTTCTATTAAAACGGGTCCACTCAAAGTGGACCCAGGAATGAATTATATAGTCTTATCAACTAGGATTAAATCATGTCGAGACTGAAATCATGTAAAAGATTCATGATGGACGCAGAAAACAATATGGACTCATAAAATTTCTGTCAAAATTCTTGTTAGAAGCAATTCGAAATAGACATATTTTTTCGGTGAGCTTCCACGAACTCCATGAATCATCCAGTCAAAACATGGATTTCTCATAACTAAATTAAGAGTCTAACTATCGATAACGAAGTGCTCCAGAAAAAATGCTTTGTAATTCAAGAAACGCTGATAATATTTAAACCGGATGTCAAATATGAATTTGCAGGCAAAAGTCTAAGGATTTAGTCTTTTCTTAAAATTTTGGTGATATGTACAAAAAACGGGTTGCAACTCATTGTTTATTTATATACTATTTACCTTTCGAAATGCCTGAGCTGGTAAAGTAATCTATGCATCCGTAAATAAGAGCTTGCTGAAAAATAACACTAGCAGCAGTTCTACGATTCGATATTGAAGGCAAATCAATAGGAAGTCTACAAACAAATGATATTGTGATCCCAGTTAACGTTGCGTAAATCAAAGAGAAGAAACTTCAATGTTTCTTGAACATCAATTTAGGGTTGATAAGTTCTATACTGCGGAACCAAATCAATAGCACTGGGAAAGCACGGGAATAATAAAGAATTTTGCTGGAATACGAGATATATATTCTCTCGACCATTGTTTAACGAAGCCTAAAACACCACTTGCTTTAACAATAGTCAAAAAGAGCAAACAAATCAGTGACTTAAGAGATGCGTACCAAGGGAGTAAAAGTAACTAAATAATCGGGGCTTATGTCAATGAAAGATTTTAATTGAGTTCAAATCGTTTTGCAGAAAAAAAAGAAGCAAAAACAAGAACGCGACAATGATATATTCCACTAAAAAGTTCTTTAATAAGAGATGTACAAATTAAATGACACCTTGTTTGAGTTTCAGCTTATCTTAGATAACCTTTTGTTTTCTGTCCATAGGGTACGAAGCTTTCTATTTATATATTGAAACTGTGTGTTAAAGCCAGAAGCAGAAGCTTATGAATCAGACGTTTAGGATTTACAGAACCTAATAACAAAGTGAAGTCAGTATATGTATATAAAAACAATTTGGTGTTTATTAAAAATCCCTTAAATGCGAAGAACGTAAACACTTGATGTATACCATGAAAGCCATGTTAATATGGGCAGATAAGCGACCTATAAAGATGAATCAGATTAGGCATTAGGATTTGAAAGTTTTCCAAACAGTGGCAAAAGAAGTTGAGTCAAGTTCGCACGATTTACAAGATTTTTCGGAAGACCATTCTTCTTCTTAACTGGACATAAAAACCTGTGAATTGTGGTCTTACATGGTGGGTCCCAAACCCTACGCACAACCCCTTAAGGCCTGGGGTAGCTCTACTGGTCTCGAAAGAACCCAGTGTCATTGTTAGTCGCCTCATACGACAAGCTTTGACCTGCTAAGGTGGTATTCTCTAAGCCGTTCACCACACGGGGACCATTACCGGGTTAATAAGCGTTACTTGCAAAATACAGACACAAAACGAAAAAAACACAACAAATTGAGGGGTGTATTAATGTACATGCATAAAAGTTTGTATTATATATGTACATTATGCAGATTCGACAAGGGGCTGTGGGGGCGTGTCTGGAAGTTACTACGAAGAACAACAACAGTAAGCACGCTATCAACGAGTAATTTTAATAAAAAAAAACAACAACTAAAGAGGCGACAGTAGACATTTGACGAACATAAAACGAGGCCTGTGAACCGTAATACCATTAATTACAAATCTATTTAATTTTTAATTTTAATTTTAAAAAATAATTAAATTTTAAATTTAATTTTTAATATTATAAAGTTGCGGCTATTGTAATTGGCTTAAGGGCAAATTTAATTTGCATACATAATATATTATATTACTCACCGTTCTATGTGCGTCTGTGTATATATATTTTGGTAAAAACTTTGGACTAGAAATGTAGGGCGGCAGCAATGACAAAGACAACGACGGCGGGTGGTATGTCTGATTATTGAATTTTTATTTTAAGCACAAATTTACATAGAAACAGATTATTTGCAGACACACGACATAAACAATTATGGCTGCTTTTGTTTATTTGTTTGCGTTTATATGTATATTTTGTTATTTTGCTAATTGCGTGTTTGTTTTTGTTGTTTTGCAATGCAGCAAACTGAGCAACTGCGACTGATTTCACTTTTTGCCAAAAAAGTTGCTCAGCAACTGCGGTAATAAGTTGTTAGGTTAAAGCACAAGAATTATTTAATTTTAAGCGTATTAACGTATACTTTAGCACATAAACTTATAAATTGCTATGTAAAAATGTAATAAATAGACACCATGCAATTTGGTAAAAACACTTTTTCTTCATGTATTCGTCATTCATATGCGCATAAGGTTGCCACACTGGTTAAGAAAGCGGCGAGTGCAAACAGCTGTGCGAGTTTACAATAGTGCGCTATTGTGAATAGACGCTGTCAGCTCTTTTAAACGCACGTGCGAGTCCAGAAAATTTGCTTGTTTTGTTTATATGCAGTTTATGCATATTTCTTTTATTAAAAGTGCATTGTAAAACTAAAATGCAGTAGTCATGTTTTTCAACGAAGTAAACGATGTGAAAGTATATAATTTAAGCGCCGGCAAATCGGTGCCAGATGTAAGTAACCACACGCTGCACAAGTGCCACATTAGCTAATCTTTGTCTTTGCAGTGGCTAACCGATCGCCGTAAGCGCTCCAAGTTGCTTAAAAAGGTTGACTCACGCCGCCAAATTGAGCTTATACAGGATTTTGACATGCCCGGCGTATGCACATCAATACGCATGAGTCCGGATGAGCAATTTATACTAGCCACAGGCACATATAAACCACGCGTCAAGTGCTTTGAGGTGTCCAATCTGTCCATTAAATTTGAACGTTGCTTCGACTCCGAGGTGACCACATTTGAGGTGATCAGCGATGACTATAGTAAAATGGTGTTTTTGCAATGCGATCGTTACGTGGAAATACATGCGGCACATGGGCGTCACTATAGACTGCGCATTCCCAGATTTGGACGTGATATGAAGTATCATAAACCAAGTTGTGATATGTACATAGTCGGTGTGGGCAGGGTAAGCAAATAACTCGCTAATTAGTGGTCTGAATGTTCACTCATGTAATTTCTAGGATATATATCGCTTAAATCTGGAGCGCGGCCAATTTTTGCAGCCCTACGAAACTGATGCCAGTTGCCTGAATGCTTGTGACATTAATCCCGAACATCATTTGCTTTTGGTAGGCACCAAAGAGGGCACAGTAGAGGCCTGGGATCCACGCATGAAACAACGCTGTGCTACTTTGGATGTGGCCATGAAATTGCCTGGTGTCAAGGAGTTTCCCTCGGTAACAGCACTAAAACATAAAAATGGTCTGCATATGGGCGTTGGCACTGCCTCTGGCCATGTGCTGCTCTATGACATACGCTCACGGCAGCCGCTGTTGACCAAGAATCATCTGAACAAGGTGCCTATCAAGCGTTTGGCTTTTAATCCTGTGCATAATGCAGTCTACAGCTTGGATGAGGCCACATTAAAGCTGTGGCACGAAGATACGGGCAAGCAAATAGCTTATATTGAGTCAACAACGTCGTTTAATGATTTCTGTACTATACCCAATACGGGTATGTTCTTTTTGGCGCAAGAGGACGTCAAAATGTTGACTTATTATGTGCCGGACATGGGACTTGCGCCGCGTTGGTGTTCGTTCTTGGATAATCTAACCGAAGAAATTGAATCAGAAGTGATGGAGAATGTATATGATGACTATCAGTTCGTTACAGAAAAGGATCTTGCCGAGCTGGGTCTGGAGCATCTTTTGGGCACGAACTTGGTCAAAGGCTATATGCATGGGTAAATGCAAAACTATTTAAATCTAATATAATCTAGATTTTAAATTAATTTCCTATCTTTTTTTGCAGTTACTTCATTGATGCGCGGCTGTATAGAAAGGCCAAGGCCGTGGTGGAACCATTTGCTTTTGATACCTTCCGTAAAGAGAAAATACGACAGGAAATTGAAAGTGATCGCAAACCCCGACTGCAGCTCATATCTAAATTGCCCAAGGTTAATCAAGAGCTGGCACTTAAAATTATGGATGAGCAGGCCAATCCATCCAATAGCGGCAAAAAGAAGGGCATGCCAAGTCTATTGGAAGACACGCGTTTCAGTGCCATGTTCGAAAATGCCGACTTTGCAGTTAAAAAAGATGCCGAGGAGTATAGACTGTTGGCTCCTGTGCTTAATCGTTTGGACAAGGCAAAGGCCAGAGAAGTGAAACAGCGCGTGGAAGTGGCGCGCGTGGCTGAGTTACATGCAGAGGAGGCAGAAACGCGTGAGGATAGCGACAACGATGAAGATCTCTTTGGTTTCGAAAAGAGCGATGAAGAAAAGGACAATGATTCAAGTGCAGATGAGGCATCTTCGGATGATGAGGATAGGCGTGAATATGTGAAGGAAATGAAGCAGGCCTACAAGCAAGTTAAGCGACAACGCGAGGACGAAGAGGAAGAAGAAAATGAAGCGGAGGTTACTGCTGACGCTGAACCTGATGGTCCCGATGACTATGCGGCGCCCTTGACAAATGGACATAGTACAGCTAAAACAAAAGGCGCAGAATTTAGCATGACGCCTCTAGATGAACATCAAGGCGGCAGCAACGAACTGAGCAGACGCATTAAACAAGCCAGCCTGCAGGATCGTGTGCGTGTCATGTCAACGCTGGAGGCACAGGTCACCAATGTGGGCCGTTCCCTTGGAAATCGTCAAATGACATTTGAAGTTAATCGCCAAAAGAAAACGCAACAATATGCGCGCAAACGTGAAGCGGATATGAAAAAACATAAGGATGAGCGTCGCAGCATTGTCAGACCTATCAAATCTTTAAGATTGAAAAAAGTTAACTTCAAATAAGCTTTTTGTGTTCATTGCAATCTATTAAAGGGAATTAGTTATGTACATTAAAATCTAATTACATTATTATCTGAGTTTCTTCTTTATTCGGCTCGGATTCAATGGCTGCGATTTCCACCTTAGAGGACGACTCTGTAGTTGGGACAGTATTGTTAATGTTTTGCTCAGACTGTGCCATCACAGATGGTTCAATGGCCTCCACTTCAATATATTTAGGCATTCGTACATCAAAATCGATGCGTTCATATAAATTCTGACTGTATGCACTCGATGATGATTCTATGGTTATGTCACTTTCGGAAAAATTTTCGTTGGCTTCTTCGGACACATTACTTAAGGATTCCTCATCATAGTTTGAGCTCTCCGCAACGCCTTTCTTAATTTTTTTCTTTCCCTTGGCGCTCTGAACGGTAGCATTATTTTGAGAATCGTCGTTTTCTTCACAATCTTTTACAAAGACAAAATCTTGTGGTAAGTTCATATTTATTAACCACTACATCACTTACCCTTATTAGCACCATCATCTAGATTTTTCTTATCCTTTTTTTTTACCATATGAAGTAGTGCCTCGGTAACTGGGCCCGTGTTCGGCTTCGGCATCGCATTAAATTTCGTTCCACGAAAGTATAATTCAGCATTCGTCATCTGAAGAGGTTTCCTCAAACTGCCAGTTTCCGTTGAAGCTGACAATGCTGACTGTTCGGCTCCCATTCTGAAAACAGTATACTTGTTTAGGGTTAGAATAAAGTTCTAGGCAAAGTAAATTGTTTGACACATTGATTTTAAATATATGTTGATTCCAACAAAAAAAAAATAAAAAATCAGCCTACCATTGTAAGACTTATCAATTTTATTTAGACTGTAAGTTTTTGTTGCACAACTTTCTTAGGGTCGGTTAGGGATCCATGGCAGTGCTGAAAGCAGTGTGAATATGGTTAATTTATGGTACCAGTTGGTTATTGCATAATATATAATTTATTTAGAGCAAGGATGTTTCCAAACAAATATTCCAGTTATTAAAAAATATAATGAAATTTTTTGACGGAATAGCCGTGTCTACAGGGTCGCAACTCTGAGCGAGAGGTTAGCTTGTTGAAACGAATCTTTGAATTTGCCGGAGTTCACCCGGCAATCCTGGACTGTTCACGCTATACCCTCGTGCTTCTGCTGTTATAGCCACTTTCACACTTTCAAATTGCTTTTAAGTTGTTCTCTCTTGCTTTGCAATGCCTTCTTTTGCTCAGCCACGCCTGAATTGCTCAGGACGGAACTCCGTATCAAAGCTAAATGCATCCCCATCATCCACGACGGAGGAAAAAGATGATGTGACCAACGATGTCCGTCTGTCTCTAACTCGTCCTATGACGTTGAAATTTCAAGGGTGGCAGAGCGTGTCGTGTGTGTTCCGACTGTTTGCATTTATGTTGGCTTGTTCTAGATAAGGAGAACTTTTGGTTCTTTTAGATCTATCAAAAGCAACAAATGAGCGTGGATAACCCTAAAAAAGAAACTACAGTTTGGTACACAAACGGGTCTCTAACAATTAGAGGCACCGTACTTTTAGCACATAGCGTGTTCTAAGCTGAATAATCCTTTTATAGTGTCTAATATCTCGACGTTCATACGGAAGGACGGACAGACGGTCAAATTTCGGTGCAAATTTTTATATCGATGTTGTGGGCGATATTAAGGTAACTTTACTGTGGAGGTTACGGGGTTGATTCGGCAAAAATTCAACAATCTTTGGTTTATGGGCTTAACATGGGTCTTCGTACCAAATTTGGTGGCTTTAAAGTAAATGTTAAAACGTTGTTGACGTTTATTAGAGGAGGGTCCCAAAATTGTCACTTTATTATCTACATCTTTTAAAGTTTCTATCCGATTTTAATCATTTTTACACAGCACATGCGAAGTAACACTGCGCATAACTGTGCCAAGTTTCAATTGGAAAACTTTTATGGTGCGAAAATCTCTCACGGGGGAAGGAGGTTACATATCCACATGATTCGATAAACTTCATCTGCCTGACACAATTTTTGTGCCTCTAACTCTTATGGTGCCTGAGATGTCGACGTTCATACGGAAGGACGGACAGACGGACATTGTCCAATCGCTACCAGAGTCAACGATAAGACTTATTTCCTATGGAGCTTATACTCTGCCACGCCTCCTTCTTCCTGTTAAATACATTGTACAATTCTATAATACCCATTTACATTTTGTTTACAGGGTATAACAAGGAGTAAAAACATTTTTGGGGCTTACAAATTCTGAACCATTGTGGAAGTTGGTGTTCTTTTTTTATAGAGTAAAATGAGTGTCAACGCGAATAATTCCTGCACCCGAATGTATTATCGTTAATTAAGCTAAATTTGTATAATTTTATAAGTTACAACTAACAAATTTTGCATGTGCCGTTTTAATGTGAAACATAAAAACTTTCGAATTTGTGGCATCTATTAGCGAATTCGTAGCTATTCGATTAAAACCATTAGATACATACATATATAGTTAGTATGTATGACTATAAATTTGCTAATTATTTATATTTGCAGGTGCGTTTGGTCAACAATTAGTCAGCATTTAAATATTAATGGTTGAGTTATTTTTCGATTCGTTTTTTTTCTAAGGAAAATTAAAACTCCAATACTATATACATACCGAAGCTTTAAGCTCGGGTTCTTAAAAGTTCTTGTATAAAGCTCTTTTTATGCTTCTCAGCTTATGTTTTCTCTTTGAGTTGCTGAGCGAGCCTGTAAGCTGCAGAGCTTTCAGCTTAAGCGCAGCTTTTGCCAGTCCGCTTTTTGTTTTTTTTTTTCATAAGAAAGCTTCAGTTGTTTGATAGTATTAGTGGGGATCTCTTGGCTTTTAGGTATAAATAGCCAGCTGTTGTAGAATTTTGGGCTTAGTTCAAGTTTCTATTTTGTGTTGTGTGGTAGGTAAAACATATTATGTTCGAAAAACGTAGCGACAAAATATACTCATTTTCGTTATGTACCTACATATAAAGTATAAATTAGTGCTGTGTAATCGAATATAAAGCAATTTGTTGACTGCCTAACAGAGTATCCTAAATAATATTTCATAAAAACTCTGTTGCAGAGGAATATTGTACTTTTTAAAGTAGGATAAAGAAAAGATTTGCTACCACCTAAGGCAACCAGTGGTTAAACATGCTTCTTAAACGTCTTTAAAAGTCAACACGTTTCAATAAAACTTAATTTTTTACATCTAAATCAAAGCCGTGAAAAAATAATTCTGCCACTATAGTTTTACTTAAAACGTTTTCTCAGCACCAGATTTGTAACGTTTTTCATTAAATAATCTCTTTGTTAGTTTTTTCTACAAATATTAAATTATTTTAAAAGTGAAATTCTTGAAGTTGACCACATGTATTACATAAAAATAAACGCAAATTGAAACGATGAGTATTTTTATTATTTGTACTTTAAGTTGAAGGTACTTCGATACCATTTATGCATGAAGAATTTATCTTCCTTACTTACTATACTTCAATTTGATGGTCAAATTTTAGGATACCTTTCAGGTACGTTCCTATGTTATTAAGATCTATGTGAATCTTTAGGTGTTTAATAGTGGCACACCTATCGACATTGACTTTGCTTTTAAAAAGAAATTTAATTGTGTTAAAACGCAAGCTCTTGTAGGCCAATTCACACTTCCATGACCAGGAATAAATCGATTTTCAAAGACCAAATACATAGATATTCTCTCGCGTAGTGTATGACAAGTTGCATCGTCATGTTAAAAATAAACAACATCGAGTCGATTCCATTAAGTTGGGACAAAAGGTCCATTGATGCCTTTTGAACACAAAGCACTCAAAACAGAGACTTTTTTCTTAATTTTTGTACTGCTCTTAAAAAATTGTTTGCTGTTTTCATTCGAATATGACTCCATTGTGATAAATTTGGCTCCAATTCGGCAAATAATTTCAAATCAAAAGAAGATGGAGTACGCATACGATATGTATATTTTGCATAACATGCTTAATAGAATATCCAGATTTGCATTTTGGCAAGAAGGTATTGATAATAATATGAAATAGAAGAATCGGAGGCAGCTATAGTTCAAGCTTAGGAGCACAGGGGTTAGCAGGCAAAGCGACCAGGGGGCGGAAACCGCAAGTGCTTGATATTATTTAACAACTTTAAAGTATAATTTAATGAGCCATTCTTTTAAATGCAAAACTTGTTTTAAATATATAATATGCAAAACTGTATTTTCTAAAAAGCTTCCGTTTTTTATTTGTACTTAGTTTCATGATATGTAAATGGCTTAAATTCAATTTCTCAAATCAAGTTTGTCTCTTGTTAAATTAATTTATAAATTAACTTTAAGCCGGTTTCTTATTTATCTCTAAATAAAGTGGCCACAGCTAGAGCAAAGAATATTGCTCTATAAGCACACGATTTTAGGGTCTCTTCTTGGACAAAGAGCAACAAGAAGCGTAAATAGCTAAACGGCTTAAATTTTAAACTCATTCATATTATCGCTCTATACTCTTTCTATTGAACTCTACAAATAATTTATTTTATTTGGATTTATTACTTCAAATAGTAATTACACATGAAATGTTCAATCTCTGCCAAATCGAAGTTAAACAATACGCAAAACAATTTCCATAACTTAATTCAAAGCATGCTTCAAGCCTCACTGAGCCCCGACTGCATAATTTAGCATTACAAAACTAGATAATCAAAACTTCAGTAACAACAACAACAAATAAATACATTTATGAGCACTAAAAACAACGATGTTATTTGATTTAAACAAAATCTCAGCAAAACCGGATTGACGAAACCACAAAATATAAATAAATTTAAAGAAAATATATTGCCTAGCTTGCCGGACTAGGCAATAAGTACCAATGCTGAACTTTAGCATATAGGAAAGACATTCAGAGGCGTTAAACTCTTCAAAATATATACGAAATATTAATAGAAAAAAAAAACACGAAATAACACATATAACAGACACCAAAAAATAAGCGCGTTATGAAGTTTAAATACCCTTTAATAACACGTTAAGTACTTCAGCATAAAAGAATCAATAAAATTAGAAGATTTCCAAATTCGCCCATGTTCCATCAGACTATCGCACCGCCAGCTTTAAGAACTATTGCGCCCCTACAGAGCCTACACTTCGTCTGCCAGTCCTACCTCCGAGATAAACCTAATTATTGGTTGATGTTGGTTGATGTCGGGTATATCCTAATTCCCGCCAGGGCATCACACTCAGCTAGCCAAGTCTGTGATAATTAGGTAGTTTTTACAATACAAATTCACCACTTTAAAATGCTACGTAATCTCCCGTCATCCCGTCATCAGATCAAGAAGCTTTGATTTATGTAACTCTTTCGTAAAATAAGAGCCGTAGCCATCACGCATTTAATATTGTGATGTCCTGGCTAGGAAAAATTTCCACCGCTGAACCAAAATTCGACAGTTCCTAGTAGGTAACCACATGTGCATGCACAGCGACTGACGAAAAACTGTAGAATTGTAGTGCAGGGGTGTGAACTCATATCAGAGATTAAGGAGCGCTTTATTTCTCTCAATTCAATTCTTGCCATCCACTTCTAAAAAGATGTGACAAACTGCTGTTGAATGATAGTACAAAGGTTTAATTTAATCACAAACGCTTTGCCTTAAAGAACAAGAACTTACTGAAGTGTTATTAGACAGAGACATTCATTGGTACTACTAGCATCATAGCAACTGTCCGATCTTCTGGCTTCTTGCTGATGATAGAAGCGGAAACATGAATCCAAAAATGAAAAGTAGAAGCTAATTTCAAGAAATGCCTTCTAAACCATTTAACTTTCGACACTCTAAATTTTAAGTTATGATGAGATAATAAGGTGACGATGATATAATATGGCGAGATATGATGAGATGATGATAGGCGAGGGGATATTTTGAGATATTAAGAGTTCAAAGAAAACGAATTTACTTTCAATATTCTAAATTTCCAGTTATATAATAAGATATGCTGAGATGATGAAATATGATGAAAGAATGATAGACGAAGGGATGTTATGAGATATTGAGAGTGCAGTTTCTTTCACTTAAACTGTTAGCTGTCGAACTTCCTTATACAAAAGTTAATATACTTCTTTTAGGGCATTACAAAGCTCGGCATCTTTGCATTGGCTTGACAATATCTTTGTCTTTCAATTTACACAAGGTCTTCCACAGGTTCCACTTAATAACTGCTTTAACGCGTTCGCGTGGGATATTGTGGTACCAATTATGTGGCTAAAACTTTGACAACCTTATAAATAGATAACAAATTCTCAGCAATGCTTTTGAAACAATGAATTTGTACTGTCAGAGCACTGCCTTGAACTTGCCAAGTAACTTTTGAAGTTCAGCTGGGAATTGTGACTCTTTGTATAACGTATTACTTATAAAGTAAGTAGTTGATTTGAAATTTTCGAAACCGGAAATGATAAATAAAGTGTACTTGATATAGTTGATTGTCGATAAAAACTGTTTTAAACATGCAACATAGTAAAATGCACATAAATTTACTTCTATGGAAATAGACAGCAAATGTTTTTCTTTATTTTATAACGTATATTTCAATAACCCGTTTTTTGTGTTAAAAACATTATAGCAGCTTGCAAGTTGGACACGTTTATAATTGTCTAAAAGTCTTTTGTATCAAGGGGAATTTTTTCCAAAGTGTAGAGAAAATTCAAATGGCTGTGTTTTGGTATCTTGCTAATAACAAAATTGTCGGCTTTATGAAAATTTAGCCTAACAATGTACTAAAATTTGTAGGCACCGTGCCAATAAATCGAGGTAATCAACAACAACTCGGTTCAAGAGATTACAAGAAGTTGTTGACAAACTGCATAAGCGTGTGGTCATACCTGAATTTGCATTTATACATAAATAAAATAAATCAACGCAAGGCAGCAAAGTCAACAAAAGTGGCCAAGGCTTTTGTCGCAAAAAAAAGTAACGCTTCAATGCAAATGTTAAATAGTTAATTATGTTGTTTTTAATAAAATATTGTATTAAGTAATTACACGTAATTAGTAGGCACGCCGAACATTTTAGTTCTAGACACGATCAAAATTTTCATAGTTGCTATCATATTACAGTACAGTCATGCCATAAGGTTAATAAGTAACCGTGGTTCTTCTTGGCGTAGAACTTTTAGGAATATAGACAACATTTGTCATTCTAATATTGTAATTATTAAGACAATTCTTTAAAAGCCGAATACTTGAGATAGTTTCATTTGGGTTTTGATGTGAGATATAGCGTCTTAGGCTAAAACCTACTTCTATGACGCGTACATGACGTGATGGTACCACTTTAATGTGGCATAGCTTATTCGCATGCCAAATGGCGCCACAGTTTGCCAAGTTATGATACAACTATAAGAGATCACGACATGCGCAGGTTCGACATTCATCTTAAGAAATGAGTGTGCGTGACGACAGTTATTCACATTTTTTGGCAGCTATGTGATATAGAACACCAATTTTAAGCAAACTTGGCAAGCTACTCTAGTAAAAAGTGACGTCAAAACTTTTGATGTTTAACATCTTTTTGGGGTCAGATTGACTTGTATGCCTTTACCCAAATCTGTTTTTACGCTCTTATAGTGTTACGCTTGAGTCAGCTGACAATACAGTTGGTCCTATTCTAATATCTTTAGTTTTAGAGAACTCTTTTTCAGCTAAATTATGCCATAAGTTTATCAAAACATACTTATATTAATCGCTCTTATTTAATTTTATTTTATTTAGAGAAACCAAACAAAATGTTCCGCTTGTTTGTGATTGTTGCTTGTCTGGCTGTCAGTGCACACGCCTATTCCGAGGGCGCTCCTCTGCCCGCTTGCAAGGATTTAACTCCTCAGCATGGCGCCACACCGCAAACCATCAAGCCTCCTTATAGCATAACCGGTGCTTCCCACGTAACGGGTACAGAGAAGCTGCGGCTTACATTGGGTGGTGATAAGTTCCTGGGCTTCATTCTTCAGGCACGTGATGGCCAGAATCGTGTGGTGGGCAAATTCACAGTTGTCGATGCGGAGCACTCACAGACATTGGACTGCTCGGGACCTCAGGTTTGTTTCTATTTCTAGTAAAGATATGCATATTAGATTAGATCTAACTAATTGTGTATTTTACAGGACACACTTACACATTTGAAAGCCAAGAAAGAACAACCCATCAGTGGAGTGACCTTTGAGTGGACGGCTCCCGCTGGTTATAAGGGTAATGTCAAGTTCATGGCATCTGTGGTGCAGTCCAGTTTCGTGTACTGGGTGGGTCGTGTGACCAAGGATATTGATGTGCAATAAGACGACAATTGTTGCTTGGGAATGCAAAATACTAAATTTCTTGTTAAATTTCTTCTTTAGTAGCTTTTGTGATATATAATTGATGATTTCTTTGTGTAAAGTAGTGAAGTTATGATTTTTGCAAATATTTCGGTTCAAATTATCGATATATTGACCGTTTGATGTTGAAAAACAGTATTGTAAAATGTTTCCGAAATAAAACCAGTCAAGAAAACAGGTTCAATTTACTCATCTTTTGCTTTCTTCGGTGGTACACAAATTTAGTTGACCGTGAACGAAGTTAGCAATATACCAGCAGAAATATACTTATGTTTTTGGAGATACCACTGGAAACTGCTAGCTTGCGAAATAAATGTTAATTGAAATCGTTTCATAATTTTAACGCCCACAAAGTCATCACTCAATTAAGGGTGTGCACATTTTTAAGGTTGACAACTTCAGAACTCACCATGACACAACTACCTTCAAGGTTAGCCATCAAATCAATGAAATTTAATAGACTGGAATCCTTGGCCGTTACATTGAGTCGACATGCTGAAAAGCGACCACTCCCAAGTCAATGCATACATGTGCGTTTTTTTGTGCTTTCTTTTACACAATTTTGCCTACGAGTGAGTCGGTCTGACAGGCACAGCAACACAAGCAGCCTCACATGTACAATGCCTTGGAAATGATCGCTTGTCAGCAAATATTTTGAATTTTTTAATAGTAGACAAATGCCGTGAAGCTGGTATCTTTGGCGTTGAAGATATAAACGATAAAGGGTATGACCACGGTTCAAACTTGAACTCGCTTTTACATCATCAGACAAGGCTTGCCAGTCTATTGACTGAAACAACATTGCTTTTGGAAGATCCCAGTTATGCGGATATAATAATGATTGCCTGCGCGTATTATGCGTTGCCACTCACATAAAAAACTTTTGCATGGTAACACTTCAGTCGGCGCTGCCATATCCGATTTTATGAAAAATTAACAAAGCTGCCATATCCATGTACTCCAAACATTTATAGCAGAGTGGCAACCTTTCGCGCCTATGTAATGTAAAAACAGCTGTTCGGCCGCTTTAACATAAGAATAAGAATTTGTTTAAATTATAGCGTAAAGTAATAAAATAAAATATTAAATTATTAAAAGATCAATCCTATAAATTGTTGAGATGCTGCGTAACTTGCTGCGTAGCTTTGAGCATGCTCTCAAACTGCATGTAGCAACAAGTAGTAATTATAGCAGCCGCTTGCCATTGGTCACCAGCCAACGCACACTTTTCACACAAGTGGAGATCAATGCCAAAACAAAAAAATCGGCATTTGTAACCACAGCAAACCCTGCCACATCTTCAAGAGGTGAAGCCAATGAGGCAGACCATGAATATGAGCCGGCGCCTTATTGCGCAGAACACGAGACGGGTTCCAAAGCGAGTGTGCTTATTGATGCGCTGCGGGATCGTTTTCGACTCAGCGAAGCGGAGGTGCAGCGCATTATGAGCGATGAAATAGTGAGTCGCAACTATCGCAATCATTCTCTAAGGCAAACACTAGATGCACTACAATTGGAAGGCGTAACTAAGCGTAGCATCGTAGAATATCCCTGGATCCTAACACTAGATTGTAGTGAGTAATCACAAAGCATCTCCCTTGTTCCTTGTAGTGCAGATGATTAAGCTTGCTTATTTACAGGACGTTTGGAACCCAAATTAGCATTGATAAAATCCATGCGAATGCGTGACATAAATCATTTTGTGCCTTTTTTGCGCCTCACAACGACAAGACTGCGCAAATTGGTTGGCTTCCTGAACCACGAACAAGATGTGATACAACAAGAAAATCGTGTTTACTATATAAGCGAACGTTTGCAAGTCAGTCCGGAGATTGTTACCAAATATCTTTCCAAACGATTGTTTATTTTGGAAATGCCCTACGAAATGTTTGAAAAGAACATGGACCATATGATCAACTACAATGTGTCGCCAAATAATATACTTAAGGATCTTTGGGCCTTTCGCTATACGCCTAAAGCTGTACAGCTGCGACTTGAGCGCGCTAAGCGTGCCAACAAAGACAAAATAATGCCATGGATGGTGCGCTGTCCGGAACCCATTTTACAGCGGTAAGATAAAACAACTTTTAACTTCAACTAAATGGCTAATATAATTGAATTCTCAATAGCTCCCTTAAGATATCGCTGGATGAGCTGAAGGTATTGGGTCAGTTTGGCTCTGTGGTGGAATACCTGGCGCATCGCTTGGGCTTTAGTGCAATGGAGGCAAAGGCGATTATGGACAGACATCCACAGGTACACACAGTACGTGTTACGAAGGTAAAGTGCAGAATAGTGTATGTAACTGTTTTAGGGTTTTAAATGTTTCTTTTTATGCAGATTAAAGAAGTTATAGACTATTTAATGGACGAGGAAAAATTTTCGCGTTTTGAGATTGCTCAGGTGCCACGCATATTGTGTCATAGTTTAAAGACAACCAAAACACGCATGGAAGAGCTTAAATCCATGGGCTGTCGCCCATCCTCGCTAGTTATTCTATGTCGCAGCAAGCGGGAATATGACAAATTTGTGCAGCATTGGAGAAGTTTACAGGACATAAAATCAAGTTCAAGTAGTCAAAAGGAGCTTACCAGTTGAGTGTGAAGTAAAGTGATGCTAAAAATGTGTTGGATTTTTAATTTCATATTCTGAAAAACTAAAATTAAGCTGAAAGAGCGAAACACAACAAACGATTGTTGCCTATGTTGTAAATAAAATGTAACAGTTATTCATATTTTGCATATATTTTACCACAATTTATATATTTTTGACATTTTTATTTGGTTTTGTATTTGCCTTTTGCAAAAAATTACACATTGAACTCTTAGCTTGGTTGCTTATACACATTAATACCTTATTTAAATTTGTATTTATGCAAGTATAGACTTGTATTTAACTAACATTTAAATTGAACTGTTTTAATATTTTGTGCTTTGTTGAATACCATCAATAATTGTACTTAAAAACATCAAGATATATTTAAAGTATTTATTTAATATGATTTATGACTGAAGTAGACTAGCAAGCACATAGTAAATGCTTTAGAAGACCATTTAGCATAAAGCAAAAAAAGGACATTAACTGAACTTATATAATTGTTAAGCACTTGAATACCATGCGCTAATATTTCGCTATTCAGCCTCTGAGAACTGTAATAAGCTCGTTCTACCACTCATTTGAGAACTAAATGAATAAGGTTGTGGCTTGCAAGTCGTAGCCCGTCATGACTTGCGAGCTGTTTGTGCTTTTTTATTGCGTAGTAAGTTAACTTACGACATTTAAATCTTTGGTTTATGCACTAAATTATATGTAAATATGTAATTAAAAAGTAGATTGTACTTAATAGCAGCATTATGTAACACAGATTTAATCGCGCAAAGCCTTGCGTCGCTCCCAGGCCACTTGCATGGACCAGATACTAAGCGGTCGCATATAGCCTATGGAGCGATAACGTTTCTCTCCGTACAAAGCCTCGGGTGTTTCATAATTCATGCCAATGCGCTGTGAGATGGTCTTGTACATGCCGCCAGCGGTCTGGAAGGCCTCCTCAAACATGCCCTCTTGTAGCATAGTAGCAGCTAGCGCATATACCACGCCCGGCCATACCTCCTCCGCCTGCAGATTGCTGTTGTCTACATGTCCAGCTTTTGTGGGCTCTGCCGTATTGGCTATGAAGCCATTGGCTGCACCAATGTTGCCCTCATAAAAGCCCATGACATTGTTATCGTAAATGCGTTTTAAAGCAGCGCGCACGTTCTCCTTGGGGTAGATTTCATAATCAAAGCCGCAAGATTTCAAATACCAATGTCCACACAGTTGATCGGCCATAATGGTATCACGATGATTGTGCGATAAGTCAAAGCGATAATAGCTACCGTTCCATAGCTTCTCCTCCAACGAACTCTTGCCCTTTTCTAAGATGTCCTGATAGCGCAGGCAATCATTGGGCTGATCCAAAATGGTGGCCATAACAGACATGGTTTGCAAGGCAGCTAGCCAAAGCCCAGAGCAATAAGCGCTGGGTCCATCCATAACCCATGCGTCATATGTTTGATCCGGCATTTTGGTGTTTTCAATAAGCCCATCATTATCTTTGTCGTATTCAATAGTACGCTCCATAATAGCCTTGCAGGCGCCATACATAGACTTCAAATAGGTTATGGCATCCATTAGATAAACCTTGCCATTGGTCTCATTGATGTACATTGAAGCCGATTTTCTATTCTCTGTAAGGAATTCAAAATTTTAAATAAATAAAGCATTCATTTTTGTATCAGTTTAGATTATGATACAACAGTTTTGTGATAATCTTAAGATAGACTAAGTATTAGGGTTTCGTTATTAGAGTTGAGTAACCTGTCATCATTTTTATGTTCATGACCGATAATACGGAGATTTAACTTCTAAATGAAATTTTTAACTATGGGGAAACTTTACAGTGAACACTTAATGCATTTACAAGCTGGTCTCAAAGCTAATTGAGTTTTTTTTTAGGATAATCATTGTTGCTAGATTTGAATTACGTATCTCGTCAAGTTAAAAATCCTAATTTTCGGGTTCTAACAAAGTGGGGACCTAATCATTATATACAAATAATTATTAGAGTGAGCTGGAATTATCTAACTTTAGCGACGATAACAAGTGCCTAAGCGAATGAAATTCCAGCTGTGCGATTATCTGATTACTAATAATAGCTTGCAACAACAGCTCTGTTTTGCAGCGGCAATTGGATTTCTAGGAAACCATAAGCATTTTCAGCCAATTTAGGCAGGGCCGTAGAGATAAATTACGGGCCCGGTGTAAAGTTGTATGGATCCTACTATTATCCCATTCGGTTATTTCAACTACGTGGAGAAAAGATTCGTTTGGGCCTGGTTAATGAGTGTATTTGCTTATATAAAACTTACGCTGCTTCTCATCCGCCGAGTTCTTGCGTTTGTTATCCTGCGAATACATTTCATACAAGCTCTCCTTATCAATAAACTCAATAGAGCTGAATTTACTAGCATTATCCGCCTGTGCCTGAGCCAGCTCGTTCAGCACATAGTAATCCCTATAGACTTGTAGCACAAACTTTGTATTGAGATCCTTCCAATCATTAACATCGTGTATATTATAACAATTAATAAGCGTAAAGGGCTCCTCATCCGGATCACCCAAGTCATGAGGCACACAATTTGCTACCTTTCGTGGCATCATCTTGCCATCGTATAACATCTTGCGTGTATCAGTTAGCTCGGCAGCAATTGCATCCTTGAAATCATACTGCAAGCTAACCTGCAGATTGGGCCAAAGATGCGCCAAGGCGGGCGAGGCATAGAAATGCACATCATAGGTATTATACATGCGATATTCATGCCCCTCTAAATAGCCAAAGCGACCATAGGCAATGCGTGGATCATCGTAGGACAGTTCCTGACCCAACGAGGAGTCACATTTGAGCCAGAGCGTGCCACCATCAGATATAAAGTACAGTTGATTGAATATGGCGCATTTGTACCAATCCGGCAAGCCGCTGGATAAGGGAATAAAAGCAATATGATACAAATCCATTTCTTATGCAAAATAACATGAAGCAACTTACTCATCATTCAGAATGGGTCGCTGCCAGGCATCTATCAATCGCTCCCAGGTGGAATAATTTTTCAGCGCATACTCGCATATCTTGGCGCCCGCCTCTCCACTGGCATCAAAGTACTTGGTGTAGTAGCGTGTGTGTGTCTTAAGTTTACGTGGAAATTGAATATGTGGCATATCCCAAGCTAATACAAATTCCAGCTCATGGGAGCTCTTTGGTTTCACGGCTACCTGTGCACACACTGCCACGCCAATGTCCTTGGCTGTTGAATAAAAATTAAATACAAATAAAAGTTTATATGTTTGTGTTAACTTGAACAAATTAATTTACATTCTAATTGTGTCAGGTTGCACTTTTGGCTGATCAGCGCACAGTTTTGCAGTCGCTTCCTACTATTTTTCAAAGTAAATCTCAGTCTAGAGTTTTGTCGTGAGCCTCAAATATAGTTTTTACCCACTTTTAAAGCTCCGGCAGACAATCGGCATGCCGAGTTGTTTTTGACAAACACAAAGTTGGATGTGGCCGACCATTGAAAAAAGATCGTCTAGATTTTTGCTGCTGAAAGAATGTCTGACGTGGTTCGACAATTTTCTTCTCAAAATTCGCTCACAACTGCAAAATGCATCAATCAATTTCGATGAAAATTCGTAGAGAAAGAGCTTTCTGTACCTATTTCTCTTCGTCATCCTCTTTGTATTTGGACATATTCCTCTATCAATTGCTCTTCCTTATCCTGAGCCACATCCTCATAATTTCTGCACTTTTCAAAAACAACAATACTGAGTCGGCCGCGTCAGTTCTTACAATCTGTGTTGACTACACATTCCGACTTTAGAATCCAAGCAATCGGCAACCCGACGCAGCTAGTTCGTTTCGGCAGACTTTGGCGTTCAGATTATCGGGCGATGAGACATTTTTTAAACTAAATTGCATAATTTTTTGTGTGTCGGCATGCCGATATGCGCAAATTAACTGTTCATACCAGCGTTTCGCAATATTTTATGGCGACGGACCCCTTTTGAAACCCCAAATATGCCGTCACGAAAAGCTGTTATTACTCTTGATTCTGGCTTTTCCGAAACACAATACGTTTGTTTCAAAAGGACACTTAATAAGTAAGAAATGTTTAAGTGAAAGTTGAAAACACCTGGGATTTCAGACTCCAAACCTAAATCTAGTACTTGGAAATTTAATGATAGACTTTTGAATAAACGAGAAGTTATTATAAAATGTAATTGTAAAATAAAATGGTTTGTTGTCTGACATTACCGTCTAATCGAATTGTATACGATAATAATAATAATATCTATTTTCCTTTAGACATTTTAACACATATGCTTAAAATTCATGGTGCATAAAGGTGAAAACCTATTGAGTTGGTCAGGAAAACTGTATCTCCAGAAGTGACAACTCGTTTTATATGTCACATTTGTCTCCACCTTGAACAGATACAGATTACAACCAAATTGAAATATAAATTATTGTTTTATCTTAGATAGTAGATAATATTATACATTAGCTCGCCTTAGGGGCAAGACCGACTAGTATGCCGCCACGAAAATATGCTATTACGCAGAGATGTTGTCACGCTCGTAAAGTGTTCACGCTTGTGTTTCGTTTAGTAACGTTGTTGTTTGCGCCACATTGTGCCAAGTTGAATAAAACTTATAGCTGAATTTCTAACATCTGCCGTGACGGCTCAAGTTTGTTTTTTGTTATAGCTATATACTTTATAGAAATAAAGCTACCAACAAAGGTTTATACCTCAATTTTATGAAACGCACAAAATTTGAAAATAAATAAGGTTAATATTGTGTTCCGATCATGTAGGTAAGCAGCAATTCTGCCGGCTTTAACAATAGTTCCAGTAATTCCGACTTTTAAACTTGACTTCTACTTACTCTTAAGCGTTTCCTGCGTGGGCTGCTCGCTTAACTGTCCGTATTCCTTGAGTTCAGCCCAGAGCTGTTCTCCACTGCCAACGGGATCAAATTGGGGGCAACGCGTAATACTGATCTCTGGCAGCACTCGACATGCCAAGTTATAAGTGCACGGCATGTCTGCAATTTTCTGCTTGATGGCCACTCCCTTGGCATTGCCCTCGCTTATAAGCAACGGTTCAGCGCCTCCTTCGGCATCCTGCTTCTTATTTCCAGTACCATTCTTAAAGGTAAATGTAATCGAAACCTTGCGCTCCTGGTCACAGACATTCTCCACGCTCCAAACGAACACAGCACAGGGCAAGCTGGACTCCTTATAGTCATGCGGTATGACTGGCGATATCTGGCGACAAACTAGACGCACACCATAATGGGATAAATCGTATTCGGTCCAGGAACGCGGATACAGCCCCGTATAACTGCACTTGGAATCATCTATGTTGGAGTGCCAGCAGCTCAGCGGCTGCTTGGAACGACTGCTGCAATTGGGCAGTTGACATTTAGATTTCTGTTCATCGACTTCATCAGACTCCGCAAAGTTGTTGTTGTTGTACGTCGGAGACGCTTTCGATTTGGATGACTTGGTGCTAGAGAGTTTATGATTTGACGATTTGGCAAAGTAAACCCAAAGTGCGTAACCCAAACCGCAAAGCAAATCAAAAAATGGCAACAGAATAGAGTCAGCGAATCGATTTTTGAGTGGTGCCCACAGCGTGTTATCCAAGATAAAAGCCACATTGATTTTATTTTTGTATATCGATATACATACATATATATTTTGCGATTTGATGATGATTGCATTGTTTTTGTTTTGGGTGCATCAAAAAATATGAAAGTAAATAATTTTAAATTATATGATGATTATAATATTTATATATAATTTTATTTTAGTTGATGGTTCAACCAATAAAAGGTTTATCTTTTAGTACATACGTGAACTTGTTATACTATGCAGTGTATAGTAATTGGTATATAGAGGATTACAGTTGTGCAGTTTGATAACATAGAGTGAGGAGTTTAATTAGAAGTATATGTTGTGATAGGCGTAGTGCTTATTTTAGAGCCGTAGTTGATTAAAAAGTTTACATGGAAGATATTGGATTGAGAATGTTTTAGTCAAAAAAGCGATAATAGAAGGTGTAAGCGTGATTGTTTCATAGGTATGTGAGTTTGTATAAACACTTTTGCTTTTGCGTTTTAATTTGCGCCTCTTACTCTCGCTCTCTTAGTCTCCCAAAAAACTAATTTTAGATACGACGTCGACCGCGATACCTTACCTTTATTCTTATACTATAGAGTGGAATCCTTGGCCGTTACTTTGAATCGAATTGTGGCCGAAAAGTGGCCATTCTAAAGACATTGCAGACTTACGCGTTTTTTTGCTCTTTCCCTTTGCCCAATTTGCTTTTGAGTAAATCGTTCTAACAGGGACAACAACACAAGCAGCCTCAGAGATATACTGTCTTGGAAATGGCCGCTTTTCAGAAAATGTTGAGTTTTTAAATGGGACAAGAATTCACTCTATTACTTTTATGTTTTTGTGTATAAGAATACAAGGTAGTAGCCGTCCTCATTGAAGTTAACAGCAGAATGAAAATTGAGAGGGACGTCGACCGCATTAGCTTACCTTGTAATTCTTATACTATAGTAGTGTACAGGGTATCTGTCATTCAACGTCCTTTTGCTTGTTACAAAATTACTAATAATAACACTAAAAATAATTTTGACCTGCGTTATCGATAACTACCGTTCGGCATTCAAATTTTGGAAGGTTACAAGTTTTTATTTCAGGAATAGAGGATCGAAGAACAGATATTTTGTTGCAAATAGTTTTACAGTATTTTCAAAACATTCACCACGAAAGTTGATACACTTTTGCATACGCTTTATTCAATCTTCGAAAGACTCCGAAGTTAGGTACCCTAATGAGGTACCTCCAAAACAAGTGTTTGGTCGTCTTCGAAGACCCATAGATACGCATATATTCAAGATTACGATCTTACAAATATCTTTAGAAGCAACGCAGCTGTATTTTCTTATCATTTCTTCGCTATTACCGAAGTTTAAGATTTCTCTCCGAAAAGGAGATAACTTGACAAAATTCATATGATTTTGGGAAAATGTAAACAATTTGAAAGCGGCTTTTTAAAGTTTTTTTGATTTATTTCTTTTTCTCATTGCCACAATACTTTATAAAGTAAAGTATTAATTTTTTTAAAAGATGATAAAATTGTTGATCTTATTTAATACCTATAGTGTCTTAGTGAGTTTGAAATGACTTTCTTGTTGAATTGAGGCGCAGCTAAAATAAATTAGAATTATATAATACTGCTTTGAAGCTTTGCATTCATCTCTTTTGAGATACACATTTGAGTCGCAGAACAAATCGAGTGCTTGATTTTTAAGTGTTCCGTAGAAGCACAGTCTTGCGAATACGTTCAACATGGTAAAGAAAAACATACCAAACGACTTTTTCCAAATACTTTTCGAATGTTTCCGTAATTTGTCACTAGGCATTATCATTAAATAAAATTTTCGTATTCCGTCTTCTATTTCTTATCTTCTTGGTTCAGGCGCAATGAAATGTCTGCTTGATCCACTCCCCTAGATTTACCACGTTTCACTGTATCGTCTTAGAAATCCTACACCTACGTGTACCTAGAGTACAATAAACGGAAACGCGAAATTACCCAAAACTTTAAATTGCGCTTTCAGTATAGTGCTTTTTATATTTTGCTCATTTGTAAATTAGATTTATCAGTTATTAGTTTAAATCGGTAAACCATTTTGATTATGGTTCGAGTTCCTGATAAAAACACATTGCAGTCTTGTATAAATGCCCTCTTGAAATTGCACAAGTACATACTATCATTGGAACTAAGTGTGACTGACCTTAATTATAGTTCGCCCTGCAATTAGTTTTGAGTTCATTGACATACCTTTATAGGCATGTTAAAAAGCTGGAAACTCATAAAAAATTAACGGCATATGAAATGAAGAACTCATCAAGATAAATAGATAAATGAATAATACCACTGTAAAACTCATATTTTATAAGCTGTACGCCATTAGCTTAGCAATTTAACTGAGAAATATCATAATGGAAAACTAGCTATTGTCCGGAGAGCCCAACTATGACATACCCTGTATCCACGACAGCCCCTGCAACTATTCTTTACAACGTTTCAATATGTTGTGTACTCCCTTTAAGACCAAATTTTTTTAAGAACGATGGTTTCTACTTTAATAAACGAACTGTAGTTTTCTGACCAGACGGTTTAAAAGCTTTCGGTCTTAATTTCCAATAAATTGAAAGTAGTAGATCAAAATTGTGGAACATTTCCATTGCTGTGCTACGACTTTACACATTTTTTGAGTCTTATTTCTTAACATCGCTATGTGACATACATTTTTTTGCACTTACGTTTTTTATGTTCCCCTTATAGAGTATAAAACGCAGTGAGTGGGAATAAAAAATGAATGTAAAATCCAATTCAAAACATGCAACTAACGGCACAAATATGCTGACAAGTCACGTCATGAATACAAACGATAACAAAGAAAAATTTGTAGTTGTAAGAACAAAGAAGTAGTACAAAACAGAAGGGAGAAGTAAAAAAAGAATAAAGTTGGCAACAAGCAAAATGAAAACTAACTAGAAGTGACAATGAGAGTTCATGTGGTGGAAATCCTAAGGTTTATTTAGGAAATTCTAGATTTACCTGCATTTCGAAAGTAGACTCTGAAATATGGTGCAACCTTTGTGATCCTTGATTGTGACTATAAATTGATTGGCTTGCACCACATTGTACTCATAGATGCCCGGACGCATCTGAAATCGGCAGAACTCTCCAGCGTAGCCACGTCCAATGCTGCCGCCTCCAATGCCTCCAATTGGCACACCATACATTTGCTTGCCATTCTCCATGTAATAGTAGTCCATGTAGACGCGTCGACCTTCACGCGACACTTTCCAATAATAGGCCGCATATCTGTAATGGTAGCAGAGAAAAGCGAAGTGAGAGCGTGAGTGCTGGATTTGTCGCTAATGTATATTTGTAGTTGAACCCAAACCCTGGAACTGCTTGACGGTGATGTCATAATTGCGTGAAAGCTTTTACTCAGTCTTTGGGGGTTGCTTTATTTGCCGTTTGCATATCATATTTTATTTGTGTATGTTTGTAGGGTTGTCGCTGCACCCATTGGCCAACTTAACTTTTTCCATGTTGGCCCATTTGAAGGTCAGTAAGCCATATGCCAAAGTCAAGTGCACTGAGCTTATGTGCTCTGTCTGACCCCATCAATGAGGTGACATAGGCGGAAGCACAATGTGTTCCGTGCACGGCGTGGGAAATCTTATGTTAATGGTAAAGCTTTCTGCTGGGAGCGACTTGATTAGATTATAAAAAGGCATGAAAACCTTATTTACATTTAAATTGTTTGTGTTTTAAGATATTAAGACAGTTTTCATTTTCGAGGGCTACCTTATATATATCGGCCAAATCTGAAATTTGCATCGTGAAGAACGTCGACCGCTTCCTATATTCTTAAAAGTATCTTGAAAAGTTTACCTCGGCCGTGTGTTTCACAAAAAAACCGATAGTACTATCGATAGTATCGCATCTTTACTTTTAAATCTTTTTCGTAAAACTATCGAAAATATAGAATGGCATCGATATCAGCTCTGGAAGCACTATCGAAAATCACAATATATATTTGTTTCTCAAAACTTAGTTGAGGCTGCTGTTCGCTCAAAGTGAATGTTGTCCAAAACTATTTTGCTAGAAATCTTAAGATTGAGGCAACCAAGGGGATCATGGTCACCAGTAAACCATTGATATTGCCTTAACTTTTGGCCGTCAAGAAGATTTGCTTCAGTTGGAACAAGTCCAGTCACGGTGCTTCAAAATGCATGCGTATGAGCCCGAAACTTAACAGCAATCGAATGCATGAGTCTTTGAAGACGAGCCAAATCTAAAACTCGCAAACGATGCAATTCAAAGCTAATGGTCGCCTGTTAGACGAAAAATTCTGAATGGTATAGAACCATTCGTTAGCCCCTAAGTTTTCCGAGAATTAAGCAAAAACAACCGCCAAAGTCGAATCATCCTTTTAAAAGTTCAACATTTGTATGCTCAACTTCGACGCGTTCGGGATATGTTAGGGGTATTTCCATTGTATCGAACGAAGATGACGAAGAATAAGAAGAGGAATATTACCTACCCAGAGAGGGGCAAAGGGGTTGTGAGCGAAGCGAGAAGAGGGAGGATTGAAATGTGAGTCGGGTTGTTTCATCTTATAGCTTTTGCAATGCGGATACGGAAGAGGAAGATGATGGAAATAAGAAAGAAGATGAAGAAGAAGAAAAAGAGGAAAGGAAACGGCAAGAGGAATGTGCTCTACCTTGAGAGGGGCACGGGGGTTGGCGAGCAAGTGGAAGCGATATCTACAGTATTTGTAAATTTCAAAATTCTCTCACTTCGTAGCACTGTCAAGATGCCAGTTAGCTGGCAATATTTTCTTAATTAGATTCAGGCGTTCTTAATGTTGTATATAAAAGAAATCGATGTTTGTGGCCCCCTTTTAAAAGTAGGAAGCTTTATGCTTTCAAACAATTTTCATTACTGTCTTAGTAAACGAATATTGACAATGTCTGTTATCCATTCAATCAAACTTTACAACCTTCGTCAACAAAGCTGCCTTTCCGATTACTTAAAAATACTTAACGCAGACATTTATACTCTCGCTCTCTCTCTGTCTCTTTTCAACCTCTGTCCCCCAACATGTTCATTAAATACACTCTCGAGAATATTGTAAAGGTTACACAAACATACACAATAAAAAAAACCATCAAGCTATATAATGACATACTCTTTCAGCATCGAGTGCTCAGGGTCTTTGAGGGGTTCGCCCGGAGATTTTAATTGCTATGCAGTATACAAACGCATGATTGAATGTTTCAAAGAGATTCGCTGTGCAGTCAGTGAAGATTCACAGCCTTGGGAAAGGGATAACTTTAGCATACGACAGTTACGTCGTATGCCCATTTATTCAATTACATTCAATTAGTTCAGACTTTCCAGTCCCTTGGGTAATTTAATATTTTTGCAATTTGAATAATTAAAATGAAAGAAATTGCAAAAGTTGTTGAGCTTAATGTTTCATTATAAGAAGACAGCCCCCAGTAGTCATCCCTATCAATATGTATATGTATGTATGTCCTAGGTTAATGCAGGACGGTTGACTTGCAATTAATCTAAAAAGCAAGACAGACAATTAGTAGAAAAAAGCTATGTAAATTAATTAGTTTAAAGTGCAACAGGATGAAGGCTTGAAGTGCTCGTAGTACGAGAATTTATTTTAAAAAGATATTAAGAACTTTAGGTATGGGAATGTTGCATGCGCTAAGGTTTTTCAGTTTTTGTCGTTCTATATATGTGAATCCTTCAACTCCGGGTGAGGGCGCCGACAAATCTTTCATTCTTCTCGATCTGCGGCTAGATACTATTGCGCTGTTTTGCTGCTTCGTCCAAGACTATTGCTTTCCATGTAGTTTTTGGTTAACCAACTCGTTGTGTTACTAAGTATTCTATTTGAAGAACTGTTTCACTATATTTTGTATTGGTGTCCTCAATATCCGACATTCAACAGCTTTTGATCAGTTATCATTGATCGTCATCGGGTCTTAAGAATGCATTGCAGGCCGCGTTCAACGTATGCCTGTATTCTTCTGGAGATGGGGGTTTTACAGTTATACAGCAGTACTGATTTGAACTTGAAAGATTTAGTTCTTAGAAAAATAACATTGGGGACAACAAGCTGGTGTGGGCTTTACATATTCTGCTATGAACATTTTTGAAATACGTTTATACGTTTCAATTGGATAACTTTTATTGTGTGGGTGTAAGCCGCGAAAATCTCTCTTCTTATAATCTGCTTGACACAAATGCGCATCTTTAGCATTGCTAAAAACCTATAATACCCTTTCACACTTTGTGTACAGGGTATAAAAATGACATGATAAAACTACCGCGTGAAAATCCCTATTGAAAAAATAAAACTCTAGAACGTTTTGGCACTAAAAATCTAAAGATAATTAAAGGATAGGTCCTGGCAATTCTCAAAACCATTTATGAAGTGCTGGTTTTAAAGATTTTTGATCTCGAAACTTATTTTTCGGAGCCGCATTACATTCTATCGTGAGGCTACGATGACAAAGGTCATTTTAAAACAGGCTTCATTTTTTAGAAACTACTCATTTGGATCATAGCGATATAGTGCAAAAAAGGCTTCTTTGGAATTTTTAAGGCATATTTTAATTTTTTTCAATTTTTTTATTCTCAGAACGGATGCTACATATAGTGACATAGTATACAATAGTATATTATACAAAAACCGTTTTTTCTTAAGTCGTTTTTACAAGCTGCTTTGTGGTCTTTTCAAAGAAGCTATTGTGTAAAGAGAGGAGACTTCTAAACCAAAGTTTATGCTTTAAAACAGATTTATTTAAACAAATACAATACCAAACAAATGAGTTTTGTAATGTTTTTTATTTTTTTTTTGTGTATGTTGTTTTTTTTTATGCGGTGTGACGGTACATGACATTCTCTTGCAAAAATATTATGCATGAATCTACCTGGCGCGGATTTTGCATAAAAATTGCTCCCAATCGAATTGAGTATTATTTCTCACCATTTTCCCGAGTTTGCGAATCGCACTGTTAGTAGCACGAGTGTTGGGATATAGTATATTATTCGTTTACCATTGAGATCCTCCCAATCGTAATAGTGTTAATAGTATGTATTCCTTTTAATTTAAAGAAGAGCAACGAGAGGAGCGCTTTGGCTGATGTGAAGATACGCTGTTTGCGTCAATAGAGAAATTTTAATTTACTCCTTTTATACATCATCTTATATATAAGTTATGCAAATATCATATTTTGCGCTTTTAAGTACAAAAATGTAGAACAAATTAATTTTTTTGCTATATTTTTTGTACTCCAATACTTATAACTATAACATAACTTATAATTTTTTGCACACATACAACAAAAACAGACAGCGCTTAAAATATTTAAAATAGAAGGTTAAATAATAATATGCTAAGCATTTTCCGCATCGCCAGCACCCACAAATTCGATATTCGAGTGTGTTTCACATTTGCGTGGGTCGGACTCTTGCGATTTGGGTGAAGCTAAGTCTAAAATGCCAGACCCGGGATTCACTGCGGGTGGAAATTCCATAACAGGCTGCAACTCTGGAGCTGGTTGCGGCAGCTCCAGCTTATCTTCGGACAAAGCGGAGGCAAGTAAATGCGATACGAATTCAGAGCGTTGTAGCAAAAAGTCGCTCTGCTCCACAGGATTGCGTTCCTCGATTTTGGTCAGAAATGTGTAGCACAAAAAACGTTGACGTTCCTGTTCGCGCAGCTTTTGTTCCGGCGACATCTCATTTTGCACAGTTAATGCACCTATAACTGGGCTAGCATTATCCCAACATGGTACGTCAGGGTTAAGGAGCGGGTTGCCAGCATTTGGCTGCACTTCAATGACTGTGGTGCTGGCTTGACTGGAGCCACCACCGCTTCGACGTTTACTCACAGTAATTGCTGCACTGCTGTTTGGCAAGTTAGAAGCAGTGGGAATGCCTTGCAGCATGTTATAGGGTCGCAAGCTGCTTGGGCGCGAACGCCGAGCTAGCGAAAAGCTCTCGGATGTGATGAAAAAGGAGCTTGGCACATTCTGTGGTTGCAACGAGGATCCTACGATATGTGGGTTACGACCACTCGAACGCCCACCGCTGGCTAAGCCGGTGAGTGGCAGCTGACAGTCCAGCCATGGTACGGTGCGGGCCTGGCGCTCTGGACGATTGGACGACTCATTATACACACGCACCATTTCGCTTATGTCTGACTGTATGTTTAAGGGCGGCAGCATAAAACTAACGTGGTTACGATCCGTTTCCGGTATACTTGGCATTGAAACTCTATCCACTGAATAATTAGCAGTGGCCACGGCTTGCATGCGTGCATTAAAGTCAGCATAACAAGCATAATTGCGCTTTAAACGGTTACAAAAATCAGCTGAATTCGCAACGTTGCTGCTGCTGGATCTAGGAGCAGTGCCAGAATTACCACGACTAGCTGCGCCATGGATGCCAGCGCCACTGCTACCACCAGCTGAGCCGCCACCGCCGAAGTTTTCTCCACGTCTTGCAGCTTGTAAGAGCTCGCGAACTGTCCTGCCATCACCACCACAACCACGACTGCAACTTCCACGATGCGCGCCGCCACGCAGATTGCGACTATGGCGCACATTGATGACATTCCTGGCGGCCACGTCACGTTGAAATACTGGATCCTGCCCGTTCTTACAGCTGCCATCAGGATTCAGTGGCGTTAAATACAAAACTATATCACCAACTGATGGACTCTCACTGTTTGACGTCAACGTGGCCGATGTTTGAGACATGACGAAAAGTGCTACCTGATTTTCTTCATATTTTGCCAAAATGGTAGCGACCAAAACCGGACTGGCATTTTTATGCGTACCAGTAAGATGTGCAAGAAATGTAGAATCATCAAAGCCCCAGACTTTGCAATAGGGACAACGATAGCTCTGCGGTGCATCCTGTCCAATCACTTGCTCACCAGCAAAATATAATTGCATTTCTTGAGGCGTGTAAACACACTTGACCGGATGATCAAACAGATGTTGAGTCGTGGTAAAATCAAGCTCATAGCATGAGGAGCACATGTTAAAATTTTGGCAAGAGAGACAGCGATAGCAACGACCCGTAAAGTTGCGCTTGTTGCAGCCACGACAAGTGATGCCATCATGGCGATTCATTTTGCTGCAAGCAATGTAGCTGTAAAATTAGCTTCAGGAATTTTAAATGTTTTGACTTACAGTGCGACAATCCAATCTCTTAAAAAACGAATTCTATAATGGACATCTATAGACTATTTTGCACAATTTTCACAAATGACTACTATAAATAATCTAGTACAACTGACAATGTATAATTTAGAAAATAATAACTACTAGATTGAAGTAAAACCACTTGGCAATGTGTCGAGTATAATGAACTTTAACTATCGATTCGACAGCAAAAAGCCGATGTGAACACTTTGCGGGAACTCTGTAAACAGTGTGACCGAATCGGGTATTTTTTGTTCTTGTGGGGTATTTTCATAGCACATAAGCCTTTCGCTAAATTGACAACAACCATCGCTTTGTCGATTATAAACAGAATTTGATAGACCGTTGAGCGAACGTTTATATTACGGCATTGCATGACTTCGGTATCGGATGCTTCAGACAAGTCAAAGCCCTCTCCTGCGACCTCTAAGACGTACATCGCCACGAGACTATATTCTTAAAGATTTTCCAGCTCCTTGCCTATGTAGTTGTTATTGATATCATTGATACTTTCGCCGTTGTCGACAGAGATAATGCTATTGTTGCTGGAGGATCGCTCCCCTTAGATAACTTGAATCTTTACCACCTAGGCACTCGCTGTGTTGAAAGCCTGTCAGTTCACTGGCAGCTACAAAGGTTCACTTGTGATCAGCGCTGATAGCTTGTTCACTCTATAGGCAATACAAAAGCAGAAGCACAGCGACTTCACAGTCCGGGAAATTCGTAAAATCACTACATCACATTGAAAAAAAAGAAGTAAATTTGACTGGGATCCTAGCCAAAGTATTTCTGCAAACGACCAGGCATCCGGGTACACTCAGCAGACTCACAAACACTATCACCAAGCGACTAGTCATCCTGTCCTCTCATTCTGCGAAGAAGTTAAAACAAACCTATTGAATTGGGCACCTATCCTCGGACAATATAATGCAAATTTATAAGTTCACTAAAGTCTACTATCGGCCACCTTCTCGACTGTCCGCATCACATTTTTTCTTCTTTTGACTTTTGGTAACTTACGTTTTCGTGCTTGAAGTCTTTTCTAACGCTAGTTGTCTGAAATCCAAAACTCGCTAATAGTAGTGCTTCAATTTTGCAGTTTTAATTTTCAACTTATCTCGCCTGTCTTTGCAACTCTATCGTTTCGGACACAACCTCCCCAAACCCAATACAAGCAGCAAGCGGCAACAATATCTTCCAACTTCATTTGTAACGTGCCACAAGCAATTTGTGTTGACTTGTTGTCGTCTCTACCTTTCTGTGTGCCTGCAACCCACATTTGACCCATGTTGACCTCATCAGAGTTTCATTAAAAAAGTTTTACTGCACAAACAAGCAATGCAATACGAGATTTTGTTTTTGGTTTTTTCGGGTTAACGAGGCAATGTTTTGTGGATTAGTTGTGAGACGGACTTGACGTTGCAATTTGCAATTCAATTAAAATACTATTTCCAAGTTGAGAGCCGACGGAAAAGTCTGGAATTGAGTGCCAAAATCAAATGAAGCGCACTTAATTGAAAAGCGATGGAAAAATACCCAAAAATACTGCACGAAACTATATTTATTTGGCAGATTTATTTTCTAACTCTAAGCTCTCCCCAAAATAGCCAGTTTCTGCTGCGGCATAAGAGCTGTGTTCCAAATAAATCCAACTTGTGTTTCTAAAGCTGCGACAGGCTCGTGGCATCTAAGTTTTCATCATTCGACTAAACAACATGGTGCATTCACATCCTCAAGCTCTGCCTTTAAAACACTAGCTGCAGTCGCCTCATATTCTTGTCGTCAAATGCACATTCTAATGAATTCAATCTGGGGAATAGCCAACTGTACGGAGTGCAGGGAAGTTACAAAACTATCTTGTTCTTTGCCAAAAACTGTTACAATTATCGAGGTGAAGAAGGCAATTTGTAGCACAGCGTCACGCAATCTTTTCAGTACTCCAAGGTAAAACCCTTTGTGTAGTATAAGTTGATTTTGTCGTGGCCCGAAAGAAAGCTACCACTGTGAAGAACCAGAAGAACCCATTATTTGTCAACAATAATATTTTTAAGCAGATTTTCATGATTAGTGAACATTTCTTAGACCAAAGCAAGTTGGAGAAGAACCGATAACAAAATCCGACGCAAGCAACAAAGTCGCCGCCTCTGTTGGTGCCTATGACAGTTGGCTAGTTCGTGAGCAGTATGTTTACTCTGGTTCCCCCAGAGATGTTGCGGGATTCTTGCGCGAAGTTACGACCACAAGTCGTATCTCTTTGGGATACAAGGATTTCGATTGGAAACACGCAATGGTTTCAAAACGTTTGCACAGGAACATTATTACCTTTATAGCCACGTATAGATAACTATTTGACATGCATTTCTGCTTAAATTGAATTAATCTATCATATACCCTACATAAGTAGCATGAATGGCTTTAGATCAGGCATCGGCAACGGCAGCTGAGAAGTTGCCAATGGCAGCTGAGAAGAAGTATGTAGAAACGTACATATGAATGTGTTGACTACCTGGCTTTGCTGATACGAAAATACTGTTGTCGTTACCGATCCCGGCTTTATACACCTGTTCTACGAAAATTAGAGCTTTATTCAAGCCTTCCCCAAACTCCGCCAAGGTAGGAAAGAGTCTTTTGATATCCTCTCTTACAATCTCATAAACTTTCTGATGGAGAGTGTGTTGCGAAAGGCCGAAGTAAATAGGAAGGGGACAATGTTCTATAAGAGTGTCCAGTTGCTTTCATACGCAGATTATATCGACCTTATTGGTCGTACTAAGCGAGCAGTAGCCGGAGACTTTGCGGCTATTTAAAGAGTATTTGTAAGGGTGGGTCTGGTTCCTAATGAGAGCAAGACAAAGTAAATGTTTTCACAGCGGTTGGATTCTTAGATTGATGTTGGAAACTATAATTTTGATGTTGCCAAGGATTTCGTCTTCAATGGCACCACCGTCACTATGCAAATGGAAAGTTCTTTATTGCAGCTGTTGAATGGAGGCGACCAAGGGGCATACCAGCCTGGTACACCTTTGGTATCCCTGATTGAAGAAGGCGCTCGCAACCCGATAATGGATTGTTATTCTTTTTATAAAACATAGGAGAATGAATTGAGAAATATATTGAGATTCGTTCTCCTTTTTACAGATTTTGTGAATGCATGCATTTGGGCAAACCGTTTAGTTTCTTTTTAGATAGAAGACTACTTCTCTTTGCTTCGCGTACATTGTCTTCCAACAACAGTCGAAAGAAAGAGCTTTCTTCCTGGAGTTTGTTCGTCCACTGTTTCCATGTGGTCGTAGAGGCCTTAAGAGGCCAAACTCATTCAAATGAACAAAGTAGTTTGCGTGTTGGACAATATTTGTCTCAAAAGACCACAGCGTTCAGTCTTCAAATGTAAAATGAAAGGCATAGTACTTTTCACTACTTTAATAACAAAAATACTTATTTTTCTAACATTTTTGGAATTTTTTAAACAGATAATGACTTATAGTACATTTGACATTATTAAACGTGTAATCTTCACATCTGATTTGTCAATTCTAAGTTATTGTGCTCATAAAGTAAGCGGGAATGTCTCAACCGGCAGTTAAAAATAAAAGACCAAGTTTCAATGAACTTTTCTTAAAACTTCAAGCTAATAAAAATAGATGCCCACAAAGTAAAAACTAAAAATAAACAAAATGCGACAAGTTGAAACTTAAAGAGACACCATAAGCATCGCTGGACCAATGGAAAAAATTATGTATAGAGTAAATTCTCCCCTTGCAATAAATTTTCCGTGCTTTTCTACAATGATGCACTAAACATTTGCTTTGTTTTGTTGTTTTCTAAGCAGCGACAAATAAAAAGTCAGCGAAAAACAATAAGGAAAAGTGCACGATGTCTGGATAAAGCTGTACAGACAGAGCCTCTTGGGGACTGTGCAGCTCCTGCTCCTACGAACTGACAGCACACATACATATATATGAACCTAAATATATATAGGGAGTTACATGTCCATATGTAAGGCATGCTTTATCCATTTACAAATACACAGGACAGGCAAGTAAAGCCGCCAACGAACCGAATAGCCCAGAGATTTGTTTTCATATTCCAAGAAAAAATTGAAAATTGAATATACTTTTTCTCTTTTTCGTTTTTGCTGGATTTGCCTGACTTGATATAGTAAATAAAATTCTTACTTGGTCGCTTGCCAAAGCCATTTGATGTGTGACAGACAAGTGTATCTGTTTGTGTGTGTGTGAGTGTATCTGTGTGTGTGTGTGTGAGTGTATCTGTGTGTGTGTGTGTGAGTGTATCTGTGTGTGGGTAAGTGTGTCTGTGTGTGTGCTTTTTCACTGGCGCCAAGCAAAATAATATGCTTGGAGCCAGCTTCAAGATGCTGGCTGATTGTGCTTCCAATAAGGAAACGGAAATTACCGGGACCGGAGCATAAATGTTACATTGAACTCGCTTGAATAATAAAACGTTCTGCATGTTGATAATAAGAATTGCAAAAATTGGGACACCTAACACATAATAGTTAAATACTATATAACTATGTACATACATATTTAATTAACCTTCACGGCAGTGTTTTTTTGTTGCTTTTTCTAATCACTTAATATTTTTTATTTAAACAACGCATTCATTGAAAATTATATTGTTTTAAATAAAAATAAAAGTCACTACGGTTAGAACAACGAAAAAGTGTTAAATGTAGAGATTTAATAAAGATAATTTTTTATAGGAATGAAATTGGTCATGTGAATGCAAAACTATTGTAAAAAATGAGTGGGGTATTCGACGGCGATTAAAGGTAAGTATTTGACGGCAATATAAATTTTGAGTATCTTTTTCAGCTGTAAGTATTTGTGCCATGTTTGAATACAGTTCCATCATCTCCATGACTTTCTTAAGTGTTGCAACAATCGGTTTTGGATATTAAGAACTAGGGGACTACGCCCCTGCTTGCTCCGATCACAAACCCTTGAGACGCTCATTGCAAAAGCAATAGGAATAAGAATAGAAATAGCTATTGCTATTGATAAATGATTGACTGATGATAAAAAAACTTATCCAAAATTAGGAGCCACATAAGAAGCAAAGTAGCTGATATTGTACATTCAGACGACACCATTAGGAATGGAATCGAAACGTCTTAGAGTGATTTTTGACTTCATTGTGGTCCCGTTTGTAATCCTATGTTCACGAATTTTCATTTTAGAAAAGCCGACGAAAAGTGACGACTTAATAAAATAAGGTAAGGAATGTACTATCTGCATATTGGTGGCGTCACTCCCTCCTTATCTTTAATCAAATTATTTCTAAAACTCAACATATTCAACCTGAAACCTGAATTCTGCAAACCGCAAGTACTTTATCTTTCGAATGGCATAGGTTTCACATGAAAACGTTGCTTTATTGTGAAGTAATCGGTACCACACTAATTGTTTGCTCAGCGTATATATAGATAGGGCTAGGGCATATAAATAGCCGCTCCCAAGTGTATCACCCTAATGGGACATTTCAAAAGACTTTCTATAAAATAGATCTCAGTCCTAAATCTATAAGGTGATACAACCTGATTTACGTTTCACTCCGACTCTTCTCGCTATGCTTATCAACCCCGCGTCCCTCTCGACGTATATCATATTCCACTTTCTTTTGCTCTTCCTATGCCTCTTCCACTCCCTTATCATCATTCCAATCCAACAACCGGATTTAAGTGTCACTCTCGAGCTAGATCATAGTCCTCTTCCTCTTCGTTTTCATCTTTCTCTTCCCGATTTGCTTGCTCAATATAATTATAATTTGCGGGTTTTAAACTGTTTTTCCATGTTTTAATTTGTAGTTTTCCATTGGCATGCTTACCCCACTTAGACCTCAGTTGACAGGTGTCTAGTTTAACGACTTTTTGTCCACCAATAATAAAATGAAAAGCTATTTATTTGCTCCGACACATGTTTCAAACACTTAATTTTTAATTAAATTATATAAATATAAATAAATAGTCGACCAAAAGTCTTAAAAAAGCTGCTGACACACAAATAAAAGGCTGCATTACACATACAAAGTGATAAGACCTAAAAGTACTTTAGTATACTTAGTAACACGATCGATGACTAACAAGCAAACATTTTCTATGACTTGTAGTTTTAATTCAAACTTTGTTATCTACCTTGTACCAAGCATTACGTATATTTGTTCATTCTTGGGAATATTTTGACTATACAAATGAATATCTAAAGAGATAAGCACGTGGAATTATATGAATACCTAAAACCCTATGTGTGTTGTTGAAAAGGCAATTTAGTGAAACTCTGTTGCAACTGCAACCGTAACTTTTATCGTATAGTTATCATATTGACTGATAAGTCCGCTGACGTAGTAAGCAAATATTTGTATTAACAGATCTATAATTGGAAAAGTACGTAGATTACAAATATTGAGTGTACACATAAATTGGGAAAGTGCTTTTGAGAAAATTAATTTCAAAATCTTTACGTGGAAGTGCAATTACGTGACTTTAATGTTCAACAATTGTTTCGGCAAAACACAAGGATTAGTTTGTACTTAACTCTCAAAAAGGAACCTTTTGCAAAAATGAATTGCAATTGTAAAGAATTTGTGTGTTATTTTGCTTTCATTTGAACAAATTGGAAAGTAATCAATCCTTCTGTGATGCTAGACAACGATAAGTAACAACATTAAGTTTTTATGTTTTAAGGATAGCGACTTCGACATTTTGAGAGAAAGAAAATTCAATTCAATTTAATTGAGCACGAATAAAATAAATAAATCTATGAAACTATAAAAACACACGCTTGCAATAACTCTAAAACCGAATTCCGAACATTCCGGATAGTGTACTCAATTACCAGTTTTAATGAATCAATGATTGAACATTTATTATTTAAGAAGTTTTAGAATTATTTAAGATGTCAGCTTCAAAAATGCTGTATCCCACGGGAAAGCTCATCAAATATGTAATTAGCCTAAGTAAAATTGAAATCGTAATCTATAGAAAAACCTTAATACATTCCTTTCCTTTCCTTAGGCATTTGGCTGCCATTGTCAGCGCCAAGGGATTCAAAACAAGAAAAACCACAGCCCAGAATGACGACCCATATACCAAAAGTTGCCTGGGGCGTAGGTACAAGGAAATAAGCCAAAAACTGAAAACGGTGTGTGTGTGTTTATGTGTCAAAGAAGCAACCAGTGTGAGGTTATTGCACTTCAATAAGCAGGGGTGTTTCCTTGATGGGATTTCAGCTTTTCGGTTCAGATAGGTCAGTTCACTTACATGGATTGCAAATTCGTTTATAAAACTGCTGAAGGGCTATGAAATAGCTTTGAAAACAAAACTCCACAGTTAAAGTCAGAAAGTGGAGCAAGCCAAACTATAAATGTATGTATGTAGCGCTAGTACAAATAAAACACATACAACAAAACCAACAAACTTCTATTTGGCAAAGCTCGAAATGTTGCCAGAACACGCAACGGGTCAAGTTGGCGCCCAAGTTGATGTGCCGACTATGGAAGACGTCATTGCCAGAAGGTGTGCGGTTGGAAGATATATACGTACTTATGTATGTAGACATACATATTTTGCGTCATACAAAAAGAAAACAATGTTGAGACTATGCTGCGGCTCAACAAAGTTGAGAACTTTTAGTAGCAAAAGTTTAAAAAGTATTACGGGAGAAAAGTAAAGGTGAAATATTTATAAAAGTTTTGAGGCTCATAAGGGGAAAAAATGCGATAAGCAATTGTTATCGAATCGAAATGAAAATGACACAATTTCGATTCGACCTCACAAGAAATTGCATTTTTTCTACTTTTTAATTAAATCGAATTTTAGTACCAAAACAGGCCTGAATGCTAAACTAAGCCAAAAAATGTAACCGCGTGTGGTCCAATTTAGATCTAACTTCGAATTGCATCGTTTTTATGTTTCAATCGAATCGATTTTTCAATCCGAACTAAAATTTGGAGCCGTCCAACGAGTTCAAACATTCAATCAATACTAGCAAAAATCGCAGTAAAGTGGCCAAGCTGAAATATTGTCTCTTAGCAGTGATAGTAAGACAGTTCGGAACTGGCGTTTTTTGAAAGATCACCAGAAAAACAAAAACTAGAACCTCTAACAAATTTGACAATTATAAACTCCTAACTGTGTCGAAATAATGTTAGTTTGTAAAAGATTGGCATGCAGAGCACGGATGCCACTGTGAAGCTGTGAAGCAGCTGAAGGGCTGCAAACTTTCGATATTTATTGTATGGGCTCAAAGCTTTGTGGGAACTTGTTTCAGGTTCATAATATTAGATCATTATGAAGGTAATTTCAAAATAACAAAGTTATATACGTTTATCTAGTTGGTTAAGCGCTTACAGTTTTATTTCTACAAAATTCGAATATGCAGGTTTGAAGCATTTCGGTTGAAACGTCCCTGATTATACCTTGCTAAATAAGCTTAAAAACACGCTCTAATGCCCCCAAGCACACAGCAATCGGCTGGGCAACCGGTGCGAAGTTGCGAAAAAGGGAGAAATTTATAGCTGCAGAAGTTTTTCATTGGAAAATCTCTAAATGCCAACTGTTGATTGGACATTTACCATTATAAACAATGGTACTAAACACTCATGGACTTAAAACTCCAAAATTCTCTTTGGAGTATTGACAAAAACAACTCATACTAAACATACATATATATGTTTCTATTATTTTGTAAAAAACTCCACTCTTCAATCTATTCATTGCGTGCTGACTATAATTTGACTACTAATTTCCCCACTACTACAACTACTACATTTTTATACACTCGCAGGGAGTTCATTAAACTTGGAGTGATATTTGAAACACTTGTTCAGAGAACAGCAATCTATACTTCTTTCTTTTGGTACTTACAACATATTTATCGGAAACTTCAGCTTGGACTGCAAAATATAACTATTTTATTAAGTAATCTGTTCTAAATTAGGTTGCTGAACCTCCTAAACCATAGAAACCGCCTTCGGAGCATATGTTGGGAAATTATTATGTAGGATTTTTTATTAACAACGCCGCACTAGATTTTTCCTTTCAAATTTCGCACTATGTTAGTAAGACAAAAAGTGTGTAAAGCAGGTATCGGCAACGGCAGTAGAGAAGTAACGCAAGTGAGAAAATGTTTGTCTAATCATGTGAATGCGCTCAACACACTGACAACTTTTCTCTGCTAAAACAGACAACTACTATTCCAGCGCTTTGAGTTCTGTCGATGTCTCTGCTGCCGATAAAGTAAGTTAAAGAATATAGAGAGAATCTGTAAGATACGACCGAAATTTGCATTAACTTGACTTGCTTAGGAAAATCTTGAAAAAATTTGTGGCAAATGTTTCATAAGCAAGAAGTGAAGCCATAGAGCCACTCACAGTTGTCTGATTTATTGAAATCCAAGATAAGAAATCGTTTTAGCTACAGAAATGATTCTGCGCCTTAAAAAATTGTTTTTCTTAGTTTAAGAAGTGTTGCTTAGCTAAAATTTTAAGAAAATTTGCTTAAACTTTTATGAAAAATCATAAATTTCTATTTCCATATGCAAGTATGGGTAAAAACAGACAAGGCAGAAAATACGTTTTTTTTTCATTGCTTGCATTTTTCAGGATCAATCTGTTGTGCTTCAGAAAAAGTTATATTGCTTCCTTTAAACTCAGCACCATAGTCACTAAAAACGTAAAAATTGCATTCATATCTTAACTGATTTTTTTTTTCACGACACGTAATCACCCCTACTATAGGAGTCGTCTATCGCTGTCGTCGGTTGAGACTATATCTGAGCTACAGCTACGTTGACCAAATTCTTCTTCTTTCTTCTTAACTGGACATAACAACCCGTTATCGGGTTACGGCCTGATGTAAATACATTCTTTCATTGGAATTGTGGTTTTACGTGGTGGGTCCCAAACCCTACGCACAACCCGTTTAAGGCCTACTGGTCTCGAAAGAACCCAGTGTCATTGTTAGGCGCCTCATACGACAAGCTTTGACCTGCTGAGGTGGTATTCTCTAACCCGCTCACCACACGTTGACCAAATTACGATGAGTTAATTAACAAGGCATTCAATTCACTAATTTAATTAAGGCGCTTGAAAAAGCTTTCAATAAAAAAGAGAAAGGAATCACTTAATAGGGCTGCATAAAAAGTGAAATGAATGAATAATACAATCTTCTTAGAAAGGAAAGCTTTCCGAATTTGAAAGATACCTCAATAAGATAGTGTATAAAAAGTTCGACATGTCAAATTACTCGACCATACCGTTTTTGTGTTTCGGAATTATGAGGTCTCGGGATACATTGTACAACTCCATGACATATTATTGGCAGCGGCTCACACAGAAACAGCTAAATACGGATATGCATGCATACATATATTGCATACTCAGTTTATAAGTCCCTCAAAATGCTCCGTACCTATACATGTACATGGTACATGCGGATTGTTGGTATTGTTAAGCCGTTTGGTTTGACGCCGCAGAGCTCCTGACCTTATATTTGGCACGCACAGGCACAGGAAGAGGCGTCTGAATAAGGCCACATTTTTATTGATTTCGCATTATTTGGCTTAATTAAATATTTATTGAAGCGTCAACTTTAGGCAACAGCATCCCATTTTGTTACTAACCTGCACACTAGGGGCACCATAGGCAAGGATTGTTTAATTGATGGCCTTAAATTCTGGTTTCGTCGCTCCGGCCAGACATGGTCGAATTTTAATTTTAGACCATAACGCGGTACGGCCGTAACTTCGTTCTGCTCGTTATTTTGCTGCTCCTCATAAGTAACGCTGGCAGAATCCCCACCTGAGGCAGGAGCAGCAGCGGCGGCAGCAGCGCCATTGGCCAGCGTGCTAGCTGTTGTTTTTGTTGGCGAGGACGACATTGTGCGCGCTTCTGACTAGTATATATGTATATTTGGTATTTTTTCGTTATGTAAATAAGAAATGTTCGACAATATTTTTAATACAATTTTGTGCACTTCATATTAAGCCGACCGCTTCAATTACACACACACACATACACACATTTGTACACGCTCAACAATCACGAAACGCGAACGGCAGCACAAAACAACGAAGCGAACACCGCAAAAGACTAAACAAAACAAAACGCCAAGAATGCAGAGCAAGCGTGATGACTGGGAAAAATTAACAGCGAGTTAACATAATGTTACGCTGTAGCTAAGTGCTTCTCATTCACTTAACAGCAGTTTGGTTCGCGCTGCTGCTCGCACTTACCTGCAAAGCAAAGAGAGATAAGAGAACAACAAACAGCTGAGCGGCGCGTATTGATGCTCAGCTGTTGAAGCAATCGCTGCCAGACTGTTAAAAACTTAACATCAAAATTAGGCGGTCTGGCAGCACAATCATTGAACTGGAGCTGGTTTTAATGACGTTTATTCAAATTTCATAATGAAACCAAATTAGCACTGCCAAAGGTAGAAGTTGATTTTGTTACACTGTTTTGAATGCATCTCAAATTAAAACTACTTTTGTTAGCGTAGTTTTTGTTTTTTGCAACATTTTTCAAAGATAAATAAAAAAAAAATGCAGTTAAACGATAACAAGGACCAGCTCTACGAATATGAAAAATTTGATGCTAACAGTCGGGACGGTGCCCGACAGTGGGATCAATTTTCGTTGAAGGGAATGGGCGTAATGACAGTAACTGTACTACGGTGGTAGGGGGATGGTGCGGAAAAAGGTCAACATTGTTTAATTTATAAGCCTAAAGTACAATATTTGGTTAACATAAATGTTTCCTTTAACATTTCTGTAAAAAATCAAATTCTTTTGCAGTTCATAGTAGAAGGGACCTAAAATTGGCATATTATTAGCTATATCTTTTAAAGTTCTTATCCGATATGAATCATTTTTACACTACACATGCAAAGTAATAGTGTGCATAACTGTGCCAAGTTTGCATAGCTTTTATGGTGTGGGTTAAAACCGCGAAAATCTGTCACTGGGGAAGGGGTTGAGATATCGACATAATTCGACAAACTTGCACTGTATCTAGAAAATGCGCACCGTTTGGTGAAAAGATTGTTGCTCTTACTCTTATAGTCTCTGAAAACGGTGCGGCAAGTTGCCGCCGGCAACACGGACAGGCACACAGACGGACATGTCCATATCGACTCAACTATTGCTCCTGACTATTTTTGGCCATGTTACATACATTGCACAAATATATAATACCCTTTTACACTTTGTGTCCCAAGATGACGAATGCTCGCAAAGCCTCGGGAAGGAGTGACCGGCGATGACTTTGAATCCCTTTATTTACAGACTGAAGTTTACTGGAAATACGCTCAATTTCTGTTGGTGAGAGTACACAAATTACGGAAAAAGATAAATGAACTATGTATTTTCACATTAGAGCCGTTTTAAGAGTCGTTTCCTACGTTTACAAAAGTTATATTGCAGATGCCAATAGCTGACAGAGAAAACGTTCGTGAACAGTAACCAATACATGTAAAGACATCTCCATAAAAAAAAAGGAATTTTGTTTTTTATTAATTTTACCTATGGTTTGGCAAAATATATAAAGAAAACTTATATATCGCACACACTTTATGAAAATTCCCTACACAATGATATAAGTTTCACCCATATTTGTTGCCATTTAGATGGAAAATAACGGTGAACAAATTTTTCCTTACCTTATTTATATAATAGAATATTTTTCATTATAAATTACTTAATTGTTATTAAGTTATTGTTTTCATTACAAATTAAATTAATTGCTAATCCACATAAACCTACTTGGGACGTAGTCGAGCTTAAACTTTGATTTTAATTTAGAAAAACTTGTTTTCCAATAAATACATAATGAAAAATATTAATTAAGCTGCTTATTACTATGAAATTTAAGGAATTTATTAAAGAATCACTGTCTGTCTGCAATTTCATGTCCATTTATATCAGATTGATCTCTGTCCGTAAGATTGAAACATTTTGTTGCATAATTTGCATATTCTATAAAAAGCGAAAGTTTTACTATGACTTTGTACTAGCTCAAATCTTTTGTCATAGTTCATAGTTCATAGTCTGACTATTTTCCTTCTATTGTTTCAAGTCCAGAAGTGGCATCTGGTGCACAGCAAAACTAGCCTAAGTAGAATCTTACCCTTTTTGAGATTTTACTTAAAGACATAAACATGACATTAGTGTTAAGATGGTTGCCCAGAAGTCATATGAAAGTACTAGTTACTACAATGACTGCCTGAAATATATGGTAAACAGACCGAATCGAAAGATATACAAGAGCTAATTAGCGTCCTTTTGGCATTGGTTATGACAAAGAAATGTAGAAAGATTTTATTAAGTTATATAATGAGAGGCAAGAAGACTTAAAGAAATGTGTAAAAAAGCAATTTCATATCCTCCATTATAATATCATAATGCTCATAAACAAATATTATTCCTAATTTAATACGAACTGAAATTATTAATTTAAAACAATGAGACTGTTAATTCGGAAATTTGAAGTCTCTGCGTAGATTCCGTGGTTAAAGAAGAAAACATTGGTTTAAAAAATAAACAACTGTAATTGAAAATAATGAATTTGTATTTATTTAAAATTTTATTAAGTTAAAAAATATTATTCAATATGATGTTGCTATGTACAAATTAATTGTAAGTTTTTTGTTTTATTTTTACATAAGTAAACTCTGACCTGGCATAGTTTTCGCAACTCGCTAATCGTGATGAACTCTTATAAAATTCCGTAAAGGAGATTCTTTAGGTTGAATAAAAATGATTTAAAAACTGAAAGCCTCTTTAAAAAAAAAACAAAAATAAATAATAAAAGCCTAATTAGTTCTTCTTCAAAAAACTTAAAAATAAATACAAGGTTAGGATTCAAAATGCAGTCACTGGCGCTACAAATATACTATTTAGTATCTTTTCAAAGACACTCTATACTCTTAAGCTTAAAGTTAAAAGTAATTCTAGTTTTCGCATAACTTATATGGCAGTGGTGCGTTTGCACGTGGCTACAAAGTTTCGTTTAGGTGAATAAGTTCTAGAACTAATGGCTATTCCTAGGTACTACAGCTATAAAACTCATAATTGATCACAATACATTTGGAAAAAGTTTTGGTGTGGCGCGTTAACAGGAACCATAACGCGCAGAACGATCGAGCGATCTATCAGTTCTCATCGCTGGATACCAGACACTCGCTGAGCAGCACATTATGCAAATCATCCATATCAATCCAATCCCGTCGTTCATTACGTATGGAGACATTGCGTATGCAGCCCTTGAAGTTGTCACGCGTTAATAAAGAGCCGCTGGGCGCTATATCTGTGGGTTAGGAAAACAGTCATATAAGAATTGTGGTTAATGTGGTATATAGCTCAAGCACCCACCCGGTAAGCCGCCTATGTATAGCGGAGATTTGGTTTGCACCTTGCCAGGATTTTTTTGATTTGCCGCACTTATTGTGGCAGGCATTTGATCAATTCTCAAAGCGAGCTGTTCGGAGTCATAGAGCGCCGATATATTATGCCATTTGTTATTGCAGAGCGCATATTTGCTGGGAAGTACAGATTCTACGCGCAGTGGTACGCCATCACCCAAATCGCAAGAGAAGATGATCTAGTGAAGCAAAATATTATTCTATGATAGTTAAAAGATGTTCTGGAATCAACTTACATTTCCATTGCTAAGTTCTAGCGAGAGCGCTGGAAAACCAGTTGGTTCGGAGACGCTTAGCAATACGCCCGATAGCTCCGAGGTACGAAACTCCATTTCAAGTTCCAGATATTTGCCAACATGAAAACTTTTCTCTGTAAAGAAAATATATTATGTTATATAAGCGGCGGTTTTTTGTTTATTACCGATGATTCTTGCTTGTAAACTTTGATCAGAAAGGAAAGGAAAACGTCGATTTTATCGAAACTTAAACATAAATTTAAACTTCAAAATAAGCTGAAAATATCAAATTCTTTCGTTTTATATGAATTTTTTAATCTTCAACCTTCCTTAAGTGGGAAAGAAGTAATTCGGTTAAGGGTCCGGATTGAAGTGAAAAAGAAAAGGGATTGAGGTACTTTGTTCATTTCGCATCCAAAAAATAAGCGTATAAAAGAAAGAGTGAAAAGTTAAACCAAGTTACGCCCTAAAACTGAGAGAGTTAGCACAGAGTTAGTTAGAGAAATAAACGGACTGACATCGAATGTTGTATAAGTTGTTGTATAACTATGGTTTACGCCTATTTCCAGACAGTGCATATATTATTACGTGTGTTAGATTATGAAGAATCGATGTTCATAGTAGATTTTCATAGCTGGTAAGTAAAAACATCGATAAATACTTTTTTTAATCGGTTCCAACTTACTGTATATGGCAAAAGCGTCGCCCGGAAAGAAGCTGCCACGTTCTACAGTGGGAAAGCATTGACCCACATTGGAGTGCTTGCCCGGACGCGCCAGATCCTGTGGGCTATTGTTAATGTTAACGCGTCGCATGCAACCTTTGAAGGCTTCCAGCCGCATGAACAGCTCGGAGGGCACCTTAACCGGCGCCTGTGGCACGCCACCGATAAGCAGCAACTGCGAGGCACCAATCTTCTTCGGCAGCTTCATCTGCGCCGATGTCTTCTGATCTGTACGGCCTATTTCCACGGACAGAGTAACCTTGCGTTCATGACAACCCAGGCTGACGCGATGCCATTCGCCATCATTGAGTTTCGCCGTAAGCTGCAGTTCTTCACGCCGGCGACCACGCACTATGAGCACCAGCTGCCCATCCTTAAGGAGCAAGGCTACATAGTGCTTGGGCTTCTCCTTGCTGCCTGGTGAGAGGTAAAGCATGCCATTGGGATAGAAGGAACGAAAGTCAAAGCTGATGTGAAAATTTCGCTGCCAAAAGTGACGCTCCGGCAGCTTTAGTTGCGAGTAACTATAAATCTCGTCACCAAACTTGAAGGCATTGGGTTCGTAGGAGTAGCTGCCAATCTGCAAAGTAGTAGTAGCGAAATTTTGATTAGGAACTTAAGAGAGCTAGCTTAGAAAACGAACTTAACTCACCACAACTTTGTGTTAGTTCTGAGCTTTTGCAAGCTTACTCAGAGCTTTTTCGTTTTTAGTAAAAATGAAATTAGATATTTACAAAAGAATAAAACATTTGCAATGATTTGTTAAAAAATGTTTTATTTAAACGCAAAATGTATTAACAATTTATGTAGTTGAAGAGAACCCAAAAGGTATTTGTTTATATGTATTTGTGTGTGTGTATAGATATGATACATGAAAAGCAAAAAACGTACACAAAGCGTTGATGAGTGATAAATGAAAGCTTAAATACTAAATTGAGCTTACTGAACTTAGGCATAGTTAAAAGTTACGATTATTATTAATATTAATATTGTATGAAATATTTACAAAAATCGAAATAAATTTATTAATAACTATTATGAAATTGACGCTTGTGTTAGGCCAGACAAAACCAGGGAGCAAACCGTACCACTTAAGAGCTTTTAAGCTTAGTTTTAAATGCAGCTGCAGTTGAGCTTTTTGTTTGGTCAACCAAAAGTTAGGTTATCGATTATTATTTTTTAAATTATTTTGCTTATAATGGCGCGAAATGCATTTGATGTATGAACGTATTAATCCACATGTAGACCACAAATAGCAGTATTGTTAGCTTATTATGCGAAATTAGTATACAAAAGAGCTTTTCTATGCTTTTAAATGCTGTTCTTTTTTTTGCAGCCCAGCGCTTGCAGCGTTTAGCGTTGCTTTTTGACATTGTAATTGCTTAGCAACTAAAATCAGCCTATAAGAACAAAGAAAAATGTTTTAAAGTTTATATGATATAGAGTTAGGCATTTAACATATGTATGTTTGTATTTACATGCCCGTTGAGCTTTATGCACAGTTATAGACTAACACTCAACCGAAGCCCCAATCAAGTTCCAGCTCTAAAAAAAATACCAAGAAAACCCGCTATAAGCAACTTACCCGCTTGCAACCATCCGGCGAGGCCGTAAAGCTCTTGCCTATCATAGGCTCCGTCTTGAGCAGCACATCATATAGATACCCGCCGCTTTTCAAATTGCCCATTATGGGTCCATTACGTCCGATTTGCACATTGGCAAAGGTTAAGGCATCATTAAAGTTGATCGTGCGATTATTGAAGACCACATCGCGTACTGCGCCCTCCAACTTGATAAATGCTGGAGCCAGCGGCGTATAGCTTTCATGTGCTGGCGCTCCGCCTATATATAAGCCACCTGCATCTCGTGGCATGCTCAGCAGCGTGGGTGTGCCGCTTAGACTGCGCACCTCCTGCAGCTCATCGTCCAGCATGAGCTCCAGCTTGCGACCCGTCTTGATCAGATTGATGACATGGAATTCGCCATCATTTAGTTGGCTCGTATTTGAGTACATTTTGATGAAGCTGCGTCCAGAATTAAGCCACACCTGCAGCTGTCCTTCCACAAGGCTCATCGAGTAGTTGCCCTTGATGTCCTTGGCATCATAGTCACCTAGTACTTCGGGTGGATAAGCAGACAGCAGCAGCAGGCAGTTTGGTTGCAGGGTACGAAAGACCAGACCGGTATTGGCACGCTTGCGCAGCGATTGGGAGGGCAATTCCAAATAGCCATTGCCGGTGAAGCCAGCTCTGTAAATGATAGCAATATGCATAAGTCAAAGTTTACATGGTTGTGTCTAGGAATAGGTGTTCGGGATGATAACGAAAAAGACACCAGAAAGGACAACAAAATTGTCGGTATGTATAAGTAGCGGTTTGAGAGTCCCTACAAATAAAGTCAACATTATGGACTAAATTATCATCTCGATGTTGATTCCTCAAGTCGACATACAGTTCGGTTGCGGATTATCATGATAAAGTCATTCTTTCTATGGCAGAATAAGCTAGTGGAAATTTTCACACTATAACGTCTAATAGAAAGCAGTGCATAGTAGAAACTATATGCCCTATTCGGATTGTTGGAATTTCGATGTTTTTTCGGAGTAGATACTTGACACAAATATGAGTTCCCAAAAATATGTAAAATGTAGATTAGTCACAAGCTTGTTTCGTGTTTTTTTGTGTTCGGACATTATGGTTTTCGGACTGATAGAAAAGTTTAATATAATCGGTGTTGCACAACAAAAAGTAAGTACCTTCTACATACACCGTCCCACACTTATGGAGCCTATCAGCCTTTACTTACTTATTAATCATATCCTTGCAGGCAGACTCCACGCCAAAGTAGGTAAAGCTCTCCAAGGGATCATAAGTTTCACCATTGACCTGCACATCCATCATGCAGCCCAAGAAGGGATTATCAGCTCCAGGCGCTTTGCTTGTGCCTGAGGTAAAGCCTACAGATTTGAAATTAGAAAACGCTTTGAGGAAGACTCTTGCCAACTTACCTGGTGGCACTCCGCCCAGATAATAAACTGCCTTGGACAAATCTGGCAGCATATGAATCTTAATGGGCAATGTGGGCGCACCTGATATAGCACGATCGTTGTTTACACGTAGCATGCCATTCTCTGTGCTGCGTCTTGTGGAAAACTCACGTGCTGCCTCCATTTTGACCCATTGACCAGTATTGTATTTCTTGGTGGTATTTATTTCCAGCTTGGACTCGTCGCCATAGTCAATGCGAAACATGATGCGTCCACGACTCAGCGTCACCGATACGGAGCGATTCTGGGAAGTCAGAAAATGGTTTAGTCTAATATCTCAATAGTGTTTGTTTTTAAGGCACTTACATTCTTATCATCAACCGCCAGAAACAGCAACGCATTTTCGTCTAGCGTGCGGAAAGTCATTTGTAGCGCAAACAGATTCTTGCGATATGGACGTGGCCGTGTTTTTTTCAGTTCCGCATAGCCCAGTCCATTAAAGTGACGTGCCACAGATGACGCTGATGATTCCTGTGCGCCAATCATGGCGCCGCCACAGCGTCCTTCGCTGGAAACGAAATTCCATAAACCCAGCGGCTTGTTGTCCACCTCCACCTTGTGTACCACCACATTCAGGCCCGGTGTTATATGCACATCTTTGGCTGGATAACCACCCAACAAAATTCGTTCATTTGGAGTTTGAAAGAAACGCGTATGCTCTGCATCTGTGGAGCCACCTATGGGCATGGCCGGCGTCAAGGCGCCATAATTATTCATTCTACGCACGAGAAGACTGCCCAAATTGAGCGTGCGATTGGCCTCTACATGATACCAGGCATCATCGTACTTTGGATCGCGTGTTTGTACCTCCAGTGGATGCGTTATGGTAGCCTTGGTTCCGCCCAGCTGCCAAACTAAACGCACATGGCGTTTGTACAGCTCCAGGGATATAAACCGACCATCACTGCCTTGCACATAGAGTAAGGGTGAGTTGCCCATGTGACTGGACAGCGCAAAGCTTAACTTAAGCGTATTGGAGGTTGTCAGTCCATAGGAGCTGGGCATATAGGAGCGTATGCACTTGGGGCCAATGGATTCCAAGGAAACATCAATCTATAAAGCATTCAATTTAATTAATGTTTTCGATAACATACCGTATTACTTACCGCCTCTGCTGCATGCTTTGCTTTGGCTATTTTGTCTCTAAGCTGCTGCAGCTGCTTGGCCATGGTATCGTTCCAGACCTCAAAGATCTGCTGATCCTTACGTGCTTGCTCCTCCACATAGCTAATTGACACATTGGCCAAACGTAAGTTGGTTTTTGTCAATGATATATTTTCCTCAGCCATGCCCAGCTTAATCTCCCAGTCGGGCTCAAGTATATTGAAGGACTTGCGCAGCTTTTGTATTGCCTTGTGCATTTCCCGTGCCTTCCGCAGCTCTGCGCGCATTTCCTCACTGGCTTTATTGGCCAGATCTATGCTTTCCAAGGCATAACGGCGTGCCGAAGTATTGGTCAGTGTTTGCATTTGTCCGGTTATGTTATTGATGCGCAGACCCGTATCGAATATGGTGCACTTGATGCCTTCCACTTTCTGTTCATGCTGCTGCAGCTTTCCTTTAAGCACTGAAATTATAGAAAGGAGTTGATTTATTATAAACGAAGGGATCACTTAGTTACAGAAGATTGCTATGCATTTTATAGAAAGACTTACCAGTTGAGTGTTGCATTTGCTGCAGTGCATCCCGCTGCAACTGTTTCGATCTATGCAACGAGTGCTTGGCGCGCTCAATCATAGAGCTGCCATCGCTGGGATATAGTGTGCGTTGTGCATCATAAACGCGTTCTTTGGAGTCAAGTGAAGCCTGACGAGCCGCTGCAATGGCCACAGATATATTTTTATGCGCCGAGCTGTGAAATGAAGACAATTATAGTTGTAGCCCTTTGAAATGGTAAATAAACTCCTTACCTGGCTAGCATAGCAATGCGTGCACCATTGCGTGTAGGCTGGAATTGTCGTGCATATTCATTGGAGCGATCAAGCAAATGCTGAGCATGCTTTTCGGCTTTGGGCAGCCAGTGCTTATGCACTTCGCGATGCAGCTCCACCTGTGCGTCCAGCGTGGCATTGAGCAAGCCAGCGGAACCAGCCAGCTCGTTAAGCTGCTCCTCCAGAAAATTTTGACGCTGCAAGGTCATTTCTAGCAAAGCTTTACCTTGTTCCGTATAGCTTTGATTCAGTTGCTGTAGCAGGCGTTGCTGCAGCTCACCAAGCTCCATATGCTGTTCCGCCACATGATTATGCAGATTATGCACATGTTCCAGCACATCTTCGGCTTCATTTTCCACATCCAGCGTGCGATCAATATGCAGACGCATGTCCGCGAAACGAAAATTGGTTTGGTTTAAATCACGCCAAAAGATTTCCAAGCGCGCTTGCTGGTCAAAAGAAGCATCCGAGGCATTGCCAAAGTAATAGTACAACTGCCAGGCGCAATCCTTACTATTGCGTATATGCTGCACCATGCGCTCATGCTCCTGGATCTCCTCTAGATAGAAGCGCGCCTGCTTCAGTGCCGTGGGCAGGCTCAAGTGCTGCGCGCCTTTACCATAGTTCTGCAAATCGAAGATAGTGTGCAGTATGTCCGCACGTAGTGTGCCCACATCCTGCTGCAGAATAAGCGCCTCGGTCTGCATAGCGCCTAGCGCATGTTGACGTTTGCCAATGGTGGCCAGCGCCTTGCGGGATTGGAATTTGTTGTTTTCAGCGTGAGAGCTCAGCTTCAGCAGCGCTGCCGCATCATAGTCAATAAGCAGCTGACGTGCCTGCTGGTAATCCTGCTGACGCGCAAACCAAATTTCATAGGCATGCTCGTATTCGGCTAACTTAAGATAGGGTGCCGGTATGCCCGTCAAATCCATGTTGTGCAGGCCGCGGCGCAGCTTATGACCCACCAGCTCCACATAGTCCAATAGCAGTAGCGTGCAGTTATCGCAAACTGTGTAGAGTTGGAAGTTATAACACCAGATATATGATTTTTCTATGTCAAATACTCACTTTTGCAACCGCTCTCGACAAGCTGATGTCGTTCCGCCAGACACTTGTTGCACTTGAGACCAGTAACACCATCACGACAATAGCATTGACCCGTCTGTGCATCACAGCCCTCGGCTTTAATGCCATCTGCATGGCAATTGCAAGCCACACAACTGCTATTGGGATAGACCATGGGATTGCCAAAGTAGCCCAGGCGACAGCGTTCACAGAGACGTCCCGTATAGCCGGGTTTGCAAACGCAGCTAACCTCACCATCCCATATATTGCAGCCACGCGCAAAGTTGCGATTGGTTTCCGGGCAAGGACAGGCCTGACAGCCATGTGGCGAGTTAGGATCTCCGTAGTAACCTTCAGCGCATTGCTCGCAGTGCAAACCGCCGCTGTTATCGCGACAATGCTATAATGAATAGCCAAAAATGGTTATATGGTAAAGTAATCCTGTTGAGCTGTTACTTACTAGGCACACTCCCGTTTCCCGATCACAATCAACGCTGCGTCCATTGCAGTGGCAGGGCGCCGCACGTCCTATTAAATCTTCAATGAAAACTGTTTCCACCTCGGTTATGTTGCGCCAACGATAGTACGAACGTCCAGGATCTTGACAAGACAGCCCATCAAATCGCTTAGGACATTTGCAGCGCTCTACGCCCTTGGCAATCAAATTGGTAGAACCATAAACAAAAATGGCTGCATCCATGTGCACATTCTGCAAGCTGTTGGAAGAAATGTTGGACATATAGAACTCAACTTATATAATTGCTTATTCCCAACATACACAACTTGCGTGAAATCCGCAAAGGCAAAGGCTCTCAAAAAGATGTGCTTAACATTCTGCAGTGCCGCCATTAAGGTGCTGCGATCCACGGCCTGGTTATTATGATGATACTTCCAGTAGGACTCATGCAGGGGCACCTTGTAGGTTACATTCAGCGCATACTCAAAGGACTCGTACTCATAGAAGTCCAGCACCAGCTTGGCATGCGCATGCAGCTGCACCAGCGGATACTGGGACAACACTTGGCGCTCTAGAGGTGTTTGTGCGCCCTCCGTTAAGAGCGTAAAGTACAAGTAGCCGCCGTAGCTGGTAGTGCGATCGCCATAGAACTGCGGTGGCAGTTGAAAGTAGAGTGGTTGATAGAAGTGTCCAAAGGCGCCTATCGATACATTGCCCGTTGAGCGTGGCACCAGATTCAGATCGTTCATGCGACTGATTTCGGCATCCTCGCGATAGCTAACACTGCCTGCCATTTGCACAACCACAATGTATTCATACTCGCCATTTGGCACATGCTGGGCGCGCACATACTGTACGCTCAGATTGCGCGCTTCCGCCATGCGTATGTGACCCCAGGACAAGTCACTCTGCTCGCATTCTGCCGCGCGTCCAAAGCAAAAGCAGCGGGTGCAGCCCTCGGGATTTAAGGCGGACAGCCCAAAAGTGGACTGCATGCAGGTGTCGCACTTCAGACCCACTACCAGCGACTTGCAGGGACACTGTCCATTGGCATCGCAGGCAATCAAGCCATCCGTGCGCACAAAAGAACCCTCCGCATCGCAGTTGCAGCGCCGGCACTCGGGATAGCCAAAGTAGCCCGCTGCACAGCTGTTGCAGCTGCGTCCAGCATAACCTTCTCTGCATTGGCACTGACCATTGCTGCTGGCACAGTTCTGTCCAATTGAGCCAATATGATCACAGTCACACTCGCGGCAGCCTTGACGTGCCTGCCAGCCCCAGGTGCCCGGTACGCATTGGGCACAGCCCAGACCACGCGTAAACTGTGGACATATACAGCGTCCATTGTGCGGATCACAAACTTGACCCTCGGCGGCACAGGCAGCACAACGTTGACAGCCCTCGGTGGTGAATCCAAAGAAGCCCTCGGTGCATTCATTACAGCGTTGACCGCCTACGCCTATCTTGCAATCGCATTGACCCGTCCAGGGATTGCATTCGTGACTGCGCGAACCATGCGGATCACAACGACAATCGTGGCAGCCCACGCCCTGTGTAAGGTTCCAGTGTCCGGATTTGCATTTGTCACAACGTCGTCCAGTAACATTGACCAAACAAGCGCATTGCCCGCTGCGCTTCTCACAGATGTGCGACAAGGAGCCAACACTGCTGCACTGACAATCTGAAAGCAAAGGGAGATTAGGGAGAGATGTTAGGCAGTGTTTGGGAGATCGTAATATAAGTAGGAACTGTCGTTTAGAGAGAAACAATAAGTTTACCATTTATTTAACTTATTTTAAAAGCATTAAAAAGCTAAAAAGAAAACAAAATGTATTTATCGATGTTTTTGTAATCGATACCAGTAATCGGTAAATTACAAGATCGATAGTCGCAACGACAAGTTCTTTATGTTGACACAAAACAAAGTGGTAGTTCTGTTATTTACGATTGTTTGATTCTGTTACATGATCCAAATATATGTGACGTCATAGAAAACGATTTTGACTAAGAAACCAAAAAGTACATCAGCAATTAAAAAAAAAACAATTGGCTGATCTTTTTATAGGCTAAAAAAGGTGACCTAAGGCAGAATACTCTTATACTTTCTTTAACTATATTAAAATCGACCTTTTATGAACACCGAATTTGCAATTGTTGAAGCTCTTAAACGTGTTCCGCCTTCTATTCAATTAACGAAAAGTATTGAGTGAAAACACATTCATTCACCAACTACAGCTATGGATGTGTAAGATTCATTCAATTTTTATTCTAATACCTCATGACATCTAAAAAAATGTGGCACAGAGTTTTGTTGCTGCAACGACAGCTTCAAGTTGCAAGTAGCTCTCCTATCGTCGTCTTTAGTGGGTTGCGCGTGGGCTTTGCCGCAAACCGCTCGCCCACATTTGCATAGAGTTTCCTATTCAGCGACAAAACGACAAACAGCCAGGGGGGCGTACAGACAAGTCTATGCCGGGAAAACGTAGAGTGGCACACACACAGGCACACAAAACGTGTATGTGAAAAAAATAAATTCATTCATGAATCCGGTCGATAAAAACCAACGCATGAAATTTCAAATTGATTGCAAGAAACGCAAAGTAAAAATAATATTGTACATAAAAACAAAAGTTACAAAAATTTTACACAAAAACAGGAATTGCTTAAAATTCGGGATAACAGTGTTTGAATACTCTTTTTGATTAGAAGAGTAACTCCATTTTATTTTTGGTTAAAACTCAAATTCGCTTGAAGCAGAGTTTTCGATATATCAATTATCTATCGAATATTACCATCAGCCTCAAGGAAGCATGTGACGCGAGAGGAGCATCTAGCCTAGAGAGCGTGAGAGCGATCCTGCCTTAATAAGAATCTTGTTCACGTCAAGGTAAATGCTTAGGTTTAAGTGTTCAAGTTGGTTCATTTCAACCTCAGAGCCAAATTATGGTTCGAACGAATTGCTATATGCTTTTTTGATTTCCATTTTAATTACCATACAAAATATTCAAGTTTTTTAAACTTTGGGTGCAAATAATCAAAATATTTCGTGACACACTGTAAAATCTGAATTGGTTTCCTTGAGTAGATATTTTGAAAAATCGACATCATTATAGTCAAAAGTTTCTCTTTCTCGTGGAAGTGTGTTCGCTGGCTCCAAAATAAACTTAAACTTCAGATTTTCCCACTGTGCAATTCTGCTATTATTATTCCTTTCTTAATTTTAAATGCCGAACGGCAAAGTTCGATACCAAAGTGCCTTCCACAAATGCGAAAGTTGCTTCACCTCTTGTAAAACATTCTCTGCTTCGCTTTAAAGCTGCTTTGTTGCGTTGTTCAGAAAACAGTTAATATCAGACAAACTTTATAATGAAAGTAATTTTGGGGTAAATGAGTTTTTGCCCATCTTCCTTTAAGGGGATCACCAAATACTGGTGTCGATTACAATACCAAATCGCGGTAATATTATAATTTTCTTCTTTCATTCAAAAGAAGTCGTATTATTAAGTTGTGTCAGATATTCGTCTAGTTATCGAGTGTACAATAGAGCAGAGACAAATGCTGCTTAGGATGAAATGTAAGGTTAGAAGAAATGGCAGCATCCCCCAAGAGAGCTTTTTATGGAACCATTGCAATATCAGGATTATATGATTTAAAACTGCAAAGCTTATGGTTACACTATGTCAGATGCTAAGATTCACTTCAAGAACCTGTAACCGAATTACAAGAAACTAATAGGCTGAAGATCTCGAAAAAGTCTCAAATCGCATATTTTCTTTTGGGTAAAATCGCAAATTTTTTGAGTTTTCAAATCTTCAATTTCCTTTTGTAATTCAATGAAAGTGCGAATCACCTGTGATGTAAAAATTCGGATGAAATCTAAATTTTTTGTTTTAGGTTAAATCAACCCAATCAATGCCAAATGTCAATTCGTAGGTGCAAAAACATTAAAGTTATTAAATCGTCTTTTTTAATATGGGCGAAATGGTAAATTTTATTCATATTGGTGAAAAACCAAAACAACAACTATTTCGTAATCTTTTTCAAATCGGATTTACACAAGCTTTTAAACTCTCTCAAAAATCTTTTCTTGCGCTTCAAAGGTTTTAACTTCGGTTGAAATTTGGATGGCTGACACACCATAGTCCTTTAACTATAGTTCACGTGGTGAATGTTACTTTCATTATTTTGTTGCTATTACAAATCGAAGGATATCATGAATCCTTTACATTTTAAACTTCATCTCAAGTCACGAGTTGCCTTACTCGGCTAGTGTATTAAAATAATTGTATAAACATAGCACGCGACAAGGTGATAGTGGTTCGACTGCGTCCAAGATGTAGCGCCCAAAGGCACTTGGCATACATGCAATAACCATACCATACATATCTACATGCATCTATATGTATGTCTATGGGTATAATTTGAGGCTAGCAACTGTCAAGTGGCTGCCTCTGCATGTTGCGATTTGTATTTTCATGAATGAAAGAGGCGACAAACAGCGCAGGCGTGACGGCATCGTTGTCGCCTTGGCCTCCTCCCCACGTGCCGCCCGCCGCGTTACAGCAACCCACGCCTATGGCAAACGACCGATTTAAGAGAAAGGAACCAATACCAAAAGTTCAATCAACTGAAGTCTCAGCCATTGAGTAAATGATGTCATTAAGGCTTCCAATCAGAAACTCTACAACTGCAGCTGTTGGCAAATTTTACAAGTCATGCTTAAAGTTTGAGAGTCACTGTAAGCACACCTACATATATGCAATTATAGTTTGGTTGAAATCATACTTTATATATATGTATATGTGTGTGTACAGTGCCGGATTACATATGTGGGGTACATGGGCTAGGTTAGTGTAACCATGCATCATTTATGGTCGCCCAGATCTAGCGACTGACAAGTTCCAATCGCTTTCCGAGTTAGTTGCCACGCCAACTTTTGCCTCTTACATAGATTGCAAAAATCTTTAATACTCTTTTAAATGTTGAGTTCTATGTTTGTTTGACCTACTTAGGATTACAAACTATATCAAAATTGTATTGTGCTATCTCTGGCTGCAAAATGTTGAAATCAAGAGAAAAAGTGATACCGTGTAGTGACTTATATGGTAAGTGTTCCTTTTGGGATTTCCGAGGTGGAAAATGTTTTGTAACATCGTCGAAATTTAGTTCCAAACCAAGAGAAGTCAGCTGTACGAAGTTGATTTTCGATAAATCTAAGTATTAAAACGATATTTTGCATGTGCTAACAAATATCATCGATGGATACAATTTCTAATCTGCAAGCGCAATACGATGTCCCTCTTGACCTTCGAGAATGCCAAACCGTTTTTTTGATAACGCATTAGAAATAAATTTCTACTGATTTATTTTTAAATAAAGATTTTTATGAAGATTCCCAAAGGCTTTCGTCCTTCAATCTCGTCTTATCTTGGGTGTTTTGCTGTACAAGTGTTTATGCATTGAATTCGATTACACGATATTCGACACTAACTAATGTAGCCATGAAACTGAACTGAAACTCGGAAGACGAAGTTCTGTCTCTCACTAGATTAAATATTTCGGATGTAAATTGTGAGCCGTAGGATTGTAAGAAATAATTTACAAATTTGGCACGGAAAGATTCACCGTCAGTAGTTACAAGCAAGGTTTTAGCTGTCTAGGACACATCTTTTTCGAACTATATAAATGTTTGTCAGGACTTAAAAGAATCAACATCATTGTTCTCGATCATATTATGCCAGAACAGAAGGGTGTTTTAAGAAACATCGAACCGAACTTTCAATGTTTCGAAATCAAATTTTTCTTTCTTCGATCTTCGAACTCGGACAGCCACCGGCCCATCCTTGAATCCGGCCCTGAATCTTTATTTCTTTGCCGTTGACCAGGCCGCAACTATGGCGTATAAAGAAGAAGCAATGCGTGGGTCTCTTTTTTTTGCATCTTTATTGATAATTCTCTTTGTCTGATTTTTATTAATGAGCACATTTTGTTCTCTATTTTGTTGCTGCTCCCAGTAAGTCCACTTCTATGTTTGGTCATGTCTTTAGTTTCTATGACTTTTGTGTATATGTGTGTGGGCCTTCCGTGGGTTTAAGTGCACTTCCGCTCATGTAACGGTTCTTTTAAGTGCACACTTTAACGTTATGTGCGTAAAATTTATAAATTTTTATTTGTATACAATTTTAAAGGCTTAGGTGGGCAACAGTTTAACTAGTAACATTTTTAGTATATTTACTTGTGTGGGTTTATTTGTTTGACCGGAATTGGTAGATATGTTCAACATATAAGAGGGCGTAGTTAAGAATGATTAAGTGATTGCTTAATATTTCTTTAATTATACGCTACAATTTGAAACAATGATTTTGCTGTTTCTTCGCCTTTTTTGTTTGTATTTCAATTGGACTTTATAAAAATTTGTAATGATTGAAAACAAGCATAAGCAATCCTCATCTGCATTGGACTTTGCTCAGATTTGCCACTCCAATCACTACTACAATGTGATTTTAACCCTAGATGGTTCTTTTTATTTTACAAACACAAAGGTTCTTCTTCGTCGAATCGACTACAGCAATTTTAAAAGGTTGTAACTTCCTTTTATTATGAAAAAAATATATGTTCTATTGTATTAGTTGTTCCATTTTTTTTATAAACTTGAGCAATCATTTCAAACTTTTGCTTTCAACATTAACTAAAAATATCAATTGTAAGAACTTCACCTTTTTTGACTACTTTTCAAAATAGTACTGTTCGAAATCTCAAAAATACCAAAGTTAGTTGAAACTATAGGTAACCTTCATGATTTAGTGTTAATTATAACACTTAAAACTAATAAAATAACTGAGTTGCATATTATTTTTTAATTTAGACAAGAGGTACAAAGGTCAAGTTTGTGCTAAAACTACAAAGATAACATTGTAATTTGTTAAACCAATTATCCATGGTGACATTTTTTCGTATCATTTTGGTTCCAAAAAGTCACACATCAAGGGTTAAATAAAAATATAAGGTTTATAATAACTATGAAAAAATTGAGGAAAATAGTAGAACATGTTTCTGCAAAATAAAATTTGTTAATCTACACGTTTCTTCAGTCCCTTTTGTTACACAATTATCTAACCTCAGACAATGCTGCGTACTCACGTTTAGGTCCTAGGCCAGTAGTCAATTTGCACTCATTGCATTCTATTTACATTAGTTGCGCGATAGCATTGGGATGACGGCGGGAGGACTTTGTTGCAAGGCGAACGATGTTTGCACTATGAGAAGGACTGCCACCGCCGCACTCTTTAAGCGATAGTCCGTTTTGAGTGCATAGGCATGAGGCCAAGAGTTGCATTGAGGAAAAGCGTTGGATGCCAGTCCATTTACGCTCCTCTCGCCATTATTTTACGAAAGTATCATAACCGAATAAGTCTTGTACTATGCAGTTAGAGGCAATTCACTTTTTGCGTACTGAAGGTTATAAGCTACACTCATATACAAACTTTTAGTTTTAGCAAGCAGGACTGAATCACGCCTTCCAAATTCACCAACGCCTCATAAATTATGAAAACCAAACTGAATTTTCTTCTTTTTAGAGCAATTTTCAGGACTGAATCACAGCTTCAAACGAAGAAAGAAAAGAAATTCAAAGGAAATAAAAATAAAGAAAAAGGAACCTCTTAATTAAAAGACACACCAAACGCTTTTATTTAAGGGTGTGTTAGTACGTTGGTACTAGACCAAAAAATAGTGCACTAAAGAGCGGGCAAGCGGCTGACTAAGCATACCTTATTGAATGTACCCTGCGTGGGTCTAAACTTAAAAGCGAATGTCTTCCTTTGGTCAGAGCAATAATTCTTTATTATGGGACTAACTCTGTTCGTAACGCTATAATACAACTATACTAACCACTATAAAAATTGGAATTGTTCAATTACAGACGGAAAACGCTTTAAATTGTTTAATTTGTTGATTTTACTTCGTTTTTTAAGTAAGGCTTAGTTGTTATATCTACAAACATAAACAAAGCCAATAAAAATGAAAAAGAAAACAACAGAAAATTAATCCTGCCGAAATCGTAAAACTTTTACATTTCACTCTTGCCATAAAAGACAATTACACAAATAAAGTCAATTGCAATTCAAGTTTTTAGTATATCGTAAAATGCATTTTTTCTCTAGCTTTACGGCTTTAGGCATAGAGCACACTACTAGTGCATCCTCTCAGTGACTGCAAAACTGTGCAACCCACACGCAAACAAATGGCAACACTTTCCGGCGACACTTTTCACCAAATAGAACTGACAATTTTTCAATGCACTCAACTTAATTAAGTCACAACCAACGCAAAAACACAAAGTGTGTCTACCAATATGGCCAACATTTTGTGAGTTGTAAGCCAAAAGCCGTCACTTATCAGGCGCCGCAAATCCACACTAAAAACCATTTATTAAAGCCAACCAAAATGCTATAATTAATTTTTCTATTATTTTTAAACTCCTAGTTTTTCTTCTTTTTTTTTGTTGCAAGTCTGCCGCAACATGCACAAAGTCAAACACAATTTCCTGGCACGTTGGCCAAGTTAACATTCTATTAATTTATGAAAACAATTGCGTCTATTATGACGTTTCACGTAGAGTTCGATCAAAGAAAGCATAAATAATGCGATGGAAAATGGAAAAGAAAATTGCCAGGCCGCAGACCAGACTGGCTAAGCGTTAAGTGTGTTCGAGGAAGTTGCTCGGTGGGTATCTGGCCAAAATGTATGCAAACGGGTTAATTAAGTAAGAAATTTGGAGCACGGACTAGTACGTGAGGCTGTTAAGGCCCGACGCTGCAGCAGCCGGGTGGTCGATCCCCCATTGGCTCATTTGATGGCCAAATGTGGGTTAGTCAGTGGGCGTTGCATTCGCTTGGCCAGGCGACATAGTGGCTAACGAGCAAAAAAACAAAAAAGCAGTAACAAGAGAGTCAACAACAAGCGGATTGGTAATTGCATTAGACCAGTGTTGCCACTGCCAGTGTTGGTAGACATCATTTGTATTCATCATTTTGACATTTCGAATGTCAACTTATATACTTAAGTATAAATCTTGTTAGCAAGTCAGCGGGTTGCCAGCAGATATTTATCTCAGTCGCTTACATACTTTTAATTGTCAGATGGATTAGTTGAAGACATATTTTTATAAAAAGCAAAAATACACTTGTTTATAGATAGTAGTTTTTTTGTTTTATGGTATAGCAATTTAACGATTTCTAGTGCATCCATCACTTCAATCCTCAGAAAATGTTATCGATATGCGTTTCACAAGTTTTTTGTTGTGTCTTTGCTAGATGTCTAGATGAATGCATTCAAAATGGCGCTTAACTCATTCACACGCAAAATTAATGAGATTGTATGAGTGCATGTGTGTCTGTAATGATTATCACAACGACAGGCAGCCAGCCTACTAACTATCGTTGGTACTATAGAGGTATCGACATTTTTCCTTTTTGTCTCACTATGACTATATTTTTTTTTTCTCTATAGATCGATGGTACCGAATCTTTTCCTGAAACTATAAAAAATATAGAGTTTTTTTAATACACTTTGTCTCGAAAAATGCTGTCCAAGATCAATTGATTGAACTTATCAAGCAGCAGACGCGAAACATTGGTAGTACGTTACAAGGTCCTAGATTGATCTACTTTCAACCAATCATGGCTATAGCCAACCTAAACTGTTAGGAGTTTAAAAATGTGGTAACTTCGTGTCAGCCAGCTTTACCATGAGTCAATCTGGTGGAACCCCACCTACGACCGACAACCTCCTTTGTCTGTCTCAGTCTACAACAACAGAGCAACAACCAAGTATTATCTATTAAATGTAAATAGTCGAGCCCCGTGATGCGAGAAGAAGGATGTCCCTCCTAGGTGGATAAACGATATCAATGACCGAATGGGCTCGGTTGGCACCATGCAAGGTAATTAGTCTTATACAGTGGACTTGTAAGCTCAGTAGGGGCACAATAGATCTTAAAGATCGCAACTCCTTCAGTTTGATTTGCATAAATTCAGCGAATTTTCAAACTAAACGTTTTAAATTACCGTTCATATAAACCTTTTATATATCCGACCAATTCTCACAATGACTTTTATTTAACTCTTAAAATGCTTTTAAAGAGCACCACAACTTCGTTATGAACCGATCCGCAACTCAGCGTTAAGCTGATGCAGTTTTTATTTGTCATCATTTATTTGAGATTTATGATAATTTATTGTGCGCTTAAGCAATCACATTGCGTATACGCACTGTTGTCTCTGCTAAACCGGCTAAACATAAATCATTTAATCAATATTTTGTCATTTTTAACAACAAAAAATATTAAAAAAAATAATAATAATAATAATATTGTGGTACACTCAAATACTACCAACACGTGCTCCAAATTAAAGCTGTCTGCATTTTTATAGTTTACTGCCAAATGGACACTGCAATTAAAGTGTCAATTTTTTACCATGTTCATTCACTGCATTTTGGAGTTATTATTGTTTAATTGATAATTTATTGCATAGTTTCTTTGATTTGTAGTTGTGTTGAAAAGCTGTTAGCGTTGGCTTTTTGTCGTTTTTCGTATTGTGTATACGACATGTTGTACAATTTTGGTTTGCTCTGTGACAGTTCAAGGGCATTTCGAAAGTGTGGCATAGTTTTATTATTAGAGTGTGCATTGAACTATTGATTGTTGATTGATTGATTAGCTGAATTTATGTTTGCTGGGCTGTTTTTTTTATTATTTCTTTTACGTATCGTATACATATGGTAAGCAGCATTCAAATGACGCATGAAAATATTTTGATTAATTACAAGTGTTTTCTGGAAAAGCACAAAAACGATTTTTTTGTGTGTGGTCTGAGAGTGTTTCTTATTACGTGGGTGCGTTCAACATATCTTAACTTTTCGGAAATGTGTATACTTTTTATAGACATATGGTTTGGATTTTTGGCATTTTGGGTTTGAACTTTGTTTTAAATAAAAATGATGTAATACTCGTACTCTTCATATTAGAATATCGTTTCCTTTTTATTTCGTATAAAGCATTATGGTTATAACTGGTCTGATTTTGTATTTGATTTTTGTGTTACTAGGCCTTTAATGTTGACTCCAACTGATGACTACCTAGCAATGTATTAAAATAAGCATTATTCATTGGAATCGAAAGGTAATCTTACCAAAATTGGCAAGAATGTTTGTTTTGACTTTTTATGATACTTATTAAAAGCCATAATGAATCCCATGGTCAAAGGTTGGTGAATACTGTGTTCCTGGTTATTTGAAATCATTTTGCGTCTTCAATAGAGTTATAGACCATTGAATTCTACACAAATTTGATTCACAGCAATATTTTCTTTAATCAACCATTCTCAAGATATAATAGTTTGGGGTTCCAGGTCAACAGTCACGTAAATTTTGTTTCATAGATAGAGTGTTTCTAGTGCTTTTAAATCATTTTGTGTTATATTGCATAAAATGCATTAAAATCTTGCAGGGGATCAATTATGAATTATCAATTATAGCCAAACATGCTTTTGTTCCCAGAAAAACAAATTATTATGTACCATTTGAGAAACCAAGCACTTCTTAATGTCCTTAAATCTAACAGAATGAGGGGTCCCTGGGTCAACCAGGACGGCGCTATGCTATCTCCTTCCTTGCACCGAGTTGGAGGTGGGGTCTTTATAAAATAGCTCAATACAAAAACACATTTTCGTCTTCCGGATCAATGTAGTGTGTTTCTGAAGTCTCAGCAAAAACGAGGGACTTAAAAACTCCTAACTAATAGCATTCCAAGGAATGTTAACATTTATAGGGTTAGTCAAGCGGCTCCTTATACTCCTTATCTTCTAATTCGACTTCGATAACGAAGATTATCGCAGAAATTTATATTTGATGGCTTATTAATTTGCCTGATATGGGTTGGGGCATATATAAAGCAACATCTTAGCAGATGAGTTGGCCAGACAAGGTGCAACTGTTAATCTTCTTCTTCTTACTGTTGTCACCTGCGACTCCGAAAAAAGATAAGGAAATAAAACAAGCAGTTCTATTCAAATTTTACAACTAGAAATTTATGAATCCATTGTACTGTCACTTGCTTCTCTTCATGGGAACAACTTCTTAGAAGTCATTCAAAATTCAGGATTTGTATTTTCGTTCTGCGACTCCTAAAACTGTTAAAAACTTTAATTTTCTGAGAAGATGACGAAGATTTAGTGCTGCCATATCACTGAACATGAGTTTCCAATAACTTTCGAAATTCATATTTTGCAATACCAAGCTTAATAGCATATCGAGAAACGATAAATCTTTATGGTGCAAAATTAGAAGCCATATGAAAATATACAATTTTATTTTGTGCTACTAAGTTTTTTCAACATTTTAAGCTTAACTCATGAGTTACATCTTATTAACTAATTGTTTTTTCTTATTTAGTGTTATGTCTTTTGAGTGCTTTAAAACAATATTGGTAAAAATTCTGTACAAATTTTATAACCTGATTGTCAAGTGGATTATGAAACACCATATATAATTTTTAGCCTCTTCATATCGCAAAAGCATAAAACACAGTTTCAACTTTATAGCACCCGAACATTCACTTTTAACTGTTAGGCAGCTTTATGCAGAAACAATATTTATAGCACTACAGCAGACGTAGTATAATCCAACTAAGTCTTACATATGAGTTTCGTTATTCGAACGGGATGCCGAAAATAAAACTCCAGTATTGCCATTGGCAGTGACAACTGTTAACCCGTCGCGCTGTCTGCGAAAAAAACACATTTTTCTATTTGACAATTTCGCGCTTTATTTTTAGACAATCCGATAAAGATAGAGATACAAGTATCCAAAACTGCTGCCGTTTTGGCATTTAAGACTTTAGGATCGAGTCACGAGTTGCAAAGACAAGTGGCAGGTAGAGCTCATAAACATAAAAAATATGGTTACAAAAAAAAAAACACCAAAATTATGACCATAAAATATATGATATGCAAATTTGTTTATGAGCAGCAGACCATTGCATGTAATTCGAGCTCATTTTGAAACCCACACTTTCGGAGTGAGTGGTAAACTTTAGATTACAAGTTTGGCAATCGTAAAGAACGTGATTGAAACAAATCGTGTGCGCTCAAGTGTGTGCACCCCAAAAAGTTACAAAAAAGAAACGGCTTAACGAAAATGCGACTGCAAATATTTGCAAAATGTTGTAATAAATATGAGCTATACACCTGTACAGGGACGGATTAAGGGATGGGCCCAGAGCCAAGGGGCACCCCATGGCGATCAATGCACAAATATTTTAGTGAGTAAAGATCGTTTTTTTTAAATCCTTACAAGCTTTTGTAAATTACCAAATTGTAATTCACAATTGTAATTGTAAAGCCTAAATTTTGCCATAAATTATCAGATGAGAAATCGTCCAAACTATATTCAGGAATCATTGATTCCGCTGATAGAAAGATGTGATGGCAGCACTCAAATATACAATTTCAACTTACGAATTTGGTGAACTTGTAAAGAATTACTCTCGCTATATAGACCCGACTTTACCAATCGAACAAATATATAGAAATGTATTTCAGTTAGGATTGTTTACATTATAAATATATATCGATATGCCTGATATTTTTAATTTTTTATACGAGCAGTCTTTTCGTGGATACTCGACATTGTGACAACCGCACCTGGGCAACAGCAGCGCCCTCTGCCTCTTCGTAGTAAGCAAAAGTACGTTTTAGTGCCAAGGGATATATTTTTCCTGCAAATATTTTCCACGCTAGCGTCTATCGTCATCGATAACTTACTTTCGCACTCCCGGAATTCCCTTGTAATTTAAATCTAAATAAAATAAATGAATCACCAACCAGATTCCACAATACGGTCAAATAACGATATATTTGGTGTCAAACATCAAATAACGGCTACTTTTTGTTTTTCCAATCAAATATTGAATGGTGCACTTCAAAAGATAGACCAAAATTATGTATGGTGCAAGAATGATACAGCAACTGCAAGAATGATATGAAGGAGCCTGAAATCGGCGTAAAAAAGATGACGGCTTACCTGGAGTGCTATTGCTTAGAGAAAGGGGCAGACCAGGAATATTTCTACGAAAAAGCGTTCGGTTCCAAATAAGAACACTTTAAAAAACTACTAACAGAGAATGGAGTGGGAAATAGACCATTTTCAGCATAGTGCTATCGATAGTCGATATAGCCTCGAATCTTCTCGAGCCGAGGGTACCGTTTCTGTACTATGAAATGTTTTTCCTGAAACTATCGAGGATATCGAATGGCGCCACTATCGATAGTTTTGCTGCTCTACGGAGCAATCTTCTCCTCGCTCTGCTCTCGCCTGTAGACAAGCTGATATAGCTCCTGAGTCGCAGAATGAGAATAAGTCCACACAAATCAGGCTATACGATTTAAGCCATACGATGTCTTTACTCCCACGGCGCGGTTAAAGATGTTTTACATCATAAAAGCGGATCAATTTTTTGTGTGACCTACTGAAAGCTTCAGGTCGAAATGGTATAAAGAAGTTGTCTAACGCCCTCATATCTTTGAGTTTCATATAATTCTATGCTAAAAGGGGAAAACAGAGTCTTTTCTAACCACTTTTGTGTAAAATTTTGGAGCTATTCATCAAAATTGGTTCTGTTTGTATTTTGACTAAGAAAGCTCGATATAGAAGATCAATGTATAAAAGAGCAGTTTCTAAAGGAGTTTCACATAATTAAGTTCTTGGCGTGGAAAGCGATACTGATAAATGATTGCGTTATAGAACTTAAATTTGGGTTTCTAAAGGAAACTTCGGTTTTCAAGATGTTATACAACTTTCAGTAACAATATCTTGTTGTGCTAGAGCAGATCTGCAACCTGAGCCAGTTCATTCAAAAAGTTTGGAATGATTGTGCGATGGAATCACTATTTGATTGGCGCCACCCCTAAAACACTGAAATTAGCGAAATTCTCAAAAACTGAGGCTATTAAAAAAGGGTAGTAAAAAAATGCTTCACCAACAGAGTATGTTGAAAAAGTTAAAATTTTTGTAGGCCTGTGTTATTTTATCTGTATCCAGAGCTGCGCTCAAACCGATTCCTTAACGTTAAAACAAATCAGAATCTAGACAAGTTCAGGTAGCCCTGAATGGAAAAACATAAAGATGGTTGCTTAGAGGAATCTTATTAAATTGAATTCCTCAATAGAATTAGATTGTTACAGCCGGTGCTCACCTATTGAATCCGGCACTGTGCCCGTACACAGTAAGCCAATCAATTAGGTACGCTTAACCCTTGCACCGCGGTTTAACCCGCTGCATTTAACCTTTTGCAATGCTTGTCAAACTGTGCATGATTGATGCCAAAACTGCAACTAAATGACACATTAATTTGCATTCGAATACGCTCAAAGCGTTTACGATTAATAAATGTTATCGACTTGAAAAATGTCATTGAATAATGAGTTTTAAAAATTGCTAGAAATCGCTTAAGTACAAAATATTTTTGCACCAACAGGAAACATAAATTATAGTCAAAACAAAAAATAAAAATAAGTTTAGGCTCTCAAAAACTGTTTGTGCAAAATATTGAAAAGAAAAAAATGGCATTTTGTAAATGTCACAAAAGCCGTGCGAAAATGCAGGCGCGCCCCATTGCATATAAATAATTTTTTAACAAAGTTTTATTTTCTCTGCTCATTTTTTGCTGTAATATTTGTTTTTTTAAGCGTTGGCGTTTGTTTGTTGACAGTTTTGTGCGTGAAAACGCGACGCAATTTGCACACCAAATTTATGCCCATTACTTTGAGAAATTCAAATGCTTTTTGGCGGCACATCATATGATCGGTGTATTTTTGTTTTTGTCACTTTTTTAAAAAATAAAAGTATTTGCCAAAAAAAGAAGAGAAGAATTGCTTTCAAGTGCTTTAAATGCTGTAGTAGCCGAGATTTTTATTTTAATGTGGGCTACGTGCAACTTGGAGATCAGGTTGAGATAACAGGAAACAGTTCTTGCTGCTTGGCTGCCTTGGACCACACAGATTCGCTGTAGACTGTGGCATTTCGCTTGGGAATCTAGAAGAGCGTGATGTAAAGTGCCGTCTAATATAAAGTACAGCTCTTACCACTCATTAGCAATTAGAAGCAGAATGTATTTTATTGAAAAGTATAGAACTGCGGAAATTTTCTTTATATTTAAAGCAGGCATCGGCATCGGCGACTAAAATTCTGCAGACTTTACAACTAAGCGCTTAAAATTGTAAGAAAGTTTATTTAAAATCTACAAGTTAGGACATCTTAAGTATATGATACCAAGGGGCTTGCTTAGCAGTTCTAGGCAGCGGCACCAGAGCCATGACCAGAATATAAGTCGTTGTAAATCATCAGGAAATAGTCAATGTATTGAGTTGATTCAACCAAAGAGCTTGCGAAGATTTTCTCACACTTGTCTTTGGCAACTTCCGTTTGACGTTGCCGACGCCTGCTTTAAAGCAATGTGCGTGAGTGAGAACTTTAAAGTTGCTGCTGTGTATGTATTAGTGTACTTTTACAGTCAGTTCCATGTTTTGGTATTGTTATCGGTATTTCTTAACACAGAAATCATTTTTTAAGCTTAAAGCTTTTGATTTCTGCCTAATAAGATTTTCGGAAAATCCGCCATTTTGAAAGGGAGAAGAGTAGTAAGAGAGGTAAGAGTTTTACTCCATTTCCACCGACACAGCTTTTTTTTCAAAAAAAAACATAAATATTTTTTTTTTGTTAAGAAACCATTGATTTACATTTTCTGCCAACAACTTTTTTTCTAATGTTAACATTTTTCATTTTTTTTTGGTTTAACCTTGAATTGACTTCAAGTAGCGGATTGTACGGCAATTAAAAAAAAATTATATTGGGTTAAACTTTAATTTGATGCAAATAAGAAAGAGTATTTTTTAGATTTCTTTGTTTTTTTTTCATGTTGAAGAATTCCCATGCTCATAAATAACTTGAAATAGGCTTGACTAGTTCTTGAAGTAAGTTCAACTTGGATTCAAAAAGATTTAAAAACTGCTAAAAAAAAACGGATTGAGTTTTGAAAATTTACAAAGTTGTATTTGATATAAGTTTATATAAGATTTTGTTGCGCTTTGTACATAAACGTATGGAGTTTTTCTTAATAATTCAGTTTTCTTTTCACAATTTCAAAGAATTTTCTTAAGATATTTTCTTGTCTAGAATATGTTATAAAGAAAACCTAATTTACCGTTTAGTCTTAAATATAGCTGTAATTTTCCGCCATTTTGATTTGTTTGTTGTTGAACAAGCATTTTTTACTGATAACATGATTCGATAATTAAAATAAAAAAGGTATTAACAATAGTTAAAAGTAGATTTTTCTAAAGCGAAGGATTTACTTAAGACACACGTCTTTTTAAGAGACTTTAAGTTAGTCATCAACTGGCGTCATATTGTCATATTTTGCTAGCCTAACGTGATGTTCCAACTTTTGCCACATTTTGACATATTTCTTAGAGAAACAAGAAACTTCTTACGATATGGTAACTCTTAAAATAACAACGTTTGATATGACAAGCAATTCGACTTAGGTGCTTTGTTGTCATATTTTGTACCGCAAGTGTAAAAGTTGGAATTTGGGAATCTTTTGACTTCGACTATGACATTCGAATACGAGTTGTGAGCTTATATGTGACAATATTACAGATAGTTGTTCCACAGGACTTCTTCATATCGTATGCAACATTCTTTATGAAATACATTTTTTAACACTAGCACAGAACGATCTCTTTTGATATGAAAATTGATGACATTTTTGGTTATGTCTTTCCGTTCTAATTACAAACAATTTTCAATATGTCATTTTTGATACATTTTTTTATACAATTTCATATCTTGTGATATGATTCGATTAAATTAATAGTCAATAATTGCCATAACTTTCTGTGCATGTATTTCTTTTAACACCATTAAATGAATTTATGAATTTGCGAACATAATTTTCAAATGCAAGATTTAATGAAAAACTAAACTCCCCTTTTAAATTGGCGAGACATACTAAATGTAGTAGCTTAATGTTTCTTTAGTTCCAAAACAACTTTCACACTTTGGGGCACGCACACACATGCACACAAACACACACACTTACAGAGCTTAAGCAACTGCAACTGGCAACTTCTCAAGTATTTAGCGAAACTATCGCCAAAAATCGTAAAACCGTCAAATTGCATTTTATTTCAATTAACGAAACTATTCAGAGTAGAAAGATGTGTTGCAGACAGTTGGAACGTTGTTCGACGATGGGATACTCTGTATATTTCTCTAAAGCTATTTGTTTGCGAGAGTCTGCAGAAACTCACACGGACAGACGGACGTACTATGTGTTGAATATTGCTTCCGATCATTTATACGCAAAGCTTATGGTCTGCCACGTCTACTATCCATGCTTCATTGTCATAAAGCAAAACGGAAAGGATTGGTCTTATAGAGTGTTAGTTTCGTCTAACGAGAGAGGTATCCACTACTCATTTTCCTACTGAGACCAAAGTAACATCTTCAAGATTGACAAGAGTGTTTCTGCGCTTGTTCTCCATGCTGAAATCGTTCTTCATTGTGACGGTGGGATTAAGATGGACACACTATCACAAATCTATAACATCCTTTTACACTATGCTTACAGTGTGTACAAAAACGAATGCCAGCAAAAGTGCTCCATTTTGAGCACCAGAGGAAAATTTCTCAGGCTACAAGCAAAAAGCATTTAGATAAAAACTATTTGGGGGGAATTGTTTGGGATAAATTTATTGAAACTTTAGCTACCAAGTCAGGCATTTAGCCTAAATATGCAATAGCGGCGTTTTAATAGAGATTAGCGAGACTTGCATATTAGGCTACGAGCGGGAGTAAAAAGTTAATTAAATCTGGGACCAACCTACTTGCAATTTGGGCAAAAACACGTCTTAGCCCAACTTTTGTTCGGGCTTCAAAAATCAGCTTTTTACATTTTATTTTTGTAATTTTCGTAATTAAGATTAAAGCGTGTTTAGTCTGGTGTTCTTTTTTATTTTCATTTTTTTGCTGTTTGACATCATATGTCATGTAACTGGCCTTTACAAATACTCGCTTTTGGTGTAGGCAATGTACACACACACAACAAACACACCCACATTGCGCGCTGAGCTGACATACATGACGCTTTTCCATGTCGATGTCGGGGGCAGACAGCCAGGCAACCATGCAACCATGCCACCAGACAGTCAGCCAACCATGTTGTATCATAAACATGCGCGCCTTGCGTTTGGATACATTTGTAGCGCCAAAAGGGGGGCAGCCTATGAGGGGCATGCAGCAGGCAAGCAATGTGCCAGACCCAACCAAATCAAGTCCGCTGGGCAGGCCAAGTGACAGGAAATGCAATTTCAGCGCAAAAAACGCTTTTCCAACATGGCTTTTTGTGATGGGCGAAAGTAAACACAGGTAAGTAGAAATTTGGAATAGGCTCCCAGCCTGCTGGGCGTTGTTATTTCAGAAATTTAATTGGAATTGCTTAATAAAGTCATTAGTTTAGTGTTAATTGCTAGAGCAATCTGTCGGCTTGAAGCAAATGGAAATGTCTACAGATCTGACGGCTTCTTTTGACCTTTGTTTGTGGGTTTAATAGTTGCATTTGGTTGGGTTGGGCAGGTAACTATGTTGCTCGGTATACTTGCCGAAAGCAGTGCTCTAGCCAAGTAACTATGAAAAGATGTCATTCAGTGCTGTGCCCGAAATCTCTTCGAATCGAATTGCAAGCCAATAGCAACTCCTTGGTGCGGCAAATCTTCTAGAGAACACAAAACAATATGCAAATAGGGATAATAAATCTCTAAAAAATAGCATTTTCCAAAAACTTTTAAGATAAATTTTCAACGCCCTGACTCTAGCAAATCGACGGATGGCTTTTGGCCTAAAACTCTGGTTTGAAATTCGTCTGAAAATGATTTCTGGTTTTTTACGCCCGATTATACGATTATAAATAATACGGAAATGGACCGTAAGCGAAACTCATCGCTTACAAGCTGCTATAGATATTATTTTTAAAACACTTTCTTTGGCAACAGTCCTTTGAGCACACAAATTTTTGAAATTCGTACCTTTAGCGATATAATTTAAATGTTTTATGCATAATATATAGACTGAACAGAAAACGATTGAAGTCTAAGAAATTCGTGAAACTTGGTATTCTTTTCTTTTAAACGGACCTTTTAAAATACCGTCACAACTAACGACTTCGTTTTCCGTTTTATGCGTGCGCTCAACCAATTCCATTTCCGATCTTCAGCAGTTCTTTGGGGAAAACTACTGCGGTTATATACTCTTTTGTTTAAAAATTCCTTAGACTTTGCGGTATTGCTATCCATTAGCGGGTTTTAGTGCTTTGGTGATGGGTTTAGATGAGGCAATTTAGCTTTTCCTTAAACAAAACAGATGCCTGCAGTTTCTTTCTTGAATTCCAGAGCGTGGCAATGAATTCTGAAATGAAGACAATGTCAATGTGAGAATCACTCGCATTCTTTCTCAATCGGCTAATCTCTTCGCATCTGTAATGCGTTGCTCCTCATTTATTCTTCTCCCCTGCAATGTCTGAGCTTGTTCTGCAGTTGTTTGTGCAGCAGGTATGGCAGCTACACGATTTGCAAGATCTTAAATACTTTAAAAAGTTTACACTGTTACAGTTTCTAGGACCATTATCTCGTCGGGGGGATGGAGTACTTCTGTCAATGTTTCTTCTTCTGGACGATCTTCTTCTTAACTGGCCATAACCGCCTGATGTAAATACATTCTTTAATTGGAATTGTGGTTTTACGTGGTGGGTCACAACGGGACGTTCTTTCTCTCCAATGCTGCTGTTGTGTCCTTTCTTTTACAGCCGATAATAGTGCATAATGCCACTAACCAACTTTGTATATACATTATACCCATTGTTTCAAGAATACAACTTTTCATTCCAATGGAAAATAATCAGCAATATTATTTTAAGAACTCCGATCAAATCACAACTATAACTAACTGAGCAAATCATATTTCATTTTCTTAATGTCAAATGTTTATGGCTTGAAAAATACTGAGTTTTCGTATCTGAGCAAATTTATCTGTGTTTAAAATAATAAGCTATTAATGCCCTCACTTTTGCAACATTTTGGCAGCTTCTGTGCTTCAAAAGCATTAAACCCACTCTGCGGGCACTCTATAATTTCGAACAACTATTTTTTGCTTGATAATATTTATTATTCAATTTTCATTAAATCTGATTATGGAGAACTTGTTTTTGTGCGCGAATTCAGTGAGCAACAGTAAATAAAACAAAATCAAATTATTTTTTTGACGCTTAAATTAAGCATTAATTTTGCAACTTAAAAAAAAATATATATTTTTTGCAGTGGTATTTTTGCGGCACGCTTGCGATATCATAAAGTTGATCAGGTTTGCTTGTAGCTATAAGCAAAAAAATAAAAAATAAATGCAAAAAAATATTGAAATTACAATAATAAAAAAAAAAAACAACAAAGCAGACTTTTTTTTAAGGTGTTGCTATGCTTGTTTTGACAAGCGCGCAACTTCTTATCGAGTGTATGGGAAAATATCTAAATGCTTGAGAGATAAAAAGTAAATGCAGCAAACTTTTTACATATGTCTCGAGCTGCTTGATTTTCAAAAGAAAATTAAGTGGAACTTGTCATAAAAAAGTATAAAATTACATATAAATGTCAAATTAGTGGCAACGACATACATACCTACAGATAAAAAAAAAACTCTTTAAAAATCAATTTCCAATTAAAAGCGACCATGAATTTGAGAAGGCAAAACAAAAGAGACACCAACAAGACTTAGACCCGGGGCCCGAGACAGACCGGAAACCTGAAACCTTTACGTTGTTGCCATACTTTTGTGGTTTGGTTGTAAATAGGGTTAAAGAAAATCAAATGTCTTATGTAGATTTCACTTTTTAATTGCTACAAAAACCAAATAACTTTTGTTTGCTTTGGTCTTGTTTATTGTGGTCCAAAGCCGAAGGGTCAAATGCTGCACGTTGCAACAAAAGACAGCAATGTGCAACAATGTCAACAAATCCCAAGTTAACAGCAATTTTCAGCCAACTTCAAAGTCACGTTTTCATATTTATTTGGTAATATTACTTGACTGTTATATCCAAGAGTGTTGTGTGTGGCCCCCACAGAGCGTGTGCCGGTTTATGCCAGGTCAGCCGGATGATATACACACACTTTGGGGCCAGAAAGCAGAGGACTCTTGAAAGACGCCGGAGACGCCGCCTGCACTGCAGGCCATGAAATCGCACTGCGAAATTCAAAAAAACAAAGAGTTCCCGCCTCATTGCACTGACTGGCGCCTCGGTTACTTTGATCTATGCACTTCAAATGATTTTCCTAGTAAATGTTGTTGTTGCTGTTGCTCAAACAACGAAGCGACAGTTGAAATGAAACGGCAACTTTTTTGATGGCTCTGAGAAGGCGGTAAACAAGTTGGCACAACATGTGCAACAATTCAATTTTACTCGCAGTTTTCAAAGTGGCTTCTTACAAGGGGAGATTTAATAAGATGAATAAGTCAAAGTGGTCTAAATAGGAATGGACACGCCCAGGCACAAAGCACACCAAAATGACACTAAACTAAGCACAATTTTGGCACAAGTCACCTTAACTAGAATGAAACCTAAAGCATATTCCCTTCACATCCGCTATTTTGAGCAAGCTGAGTCTTTGGCGATGCATCTTGAGGGAAGGTCCTTCAAGTTAGATCCTCTCTCTCTGATATTTTAGAGACGACAGCTTGGGATTTCTACTGTCCCTTTTACTTGACGGCCAGCCATCACAAGACCGTGTGCTTTCAATAACCTCGGACTAGATATAATAATGCTGGCGAAGAGTAAAAAAAGGATCTTATCTAACAGAAGGTTACGTGTGCGGCTAGTGGATTAAGCGTCCTACATTCATAAACCTTTAACTTAGAGGTGCAGCGAGCCTAAAATCTGTAGAATTTTTTAATTTGTAGTGGCTTCTGGTATGAAACTCTCAGTCAAAACTGGTGACAAGGGTTAGTCAGTAAAGCCCACATAGCCTTTTATTTAGGAAATTCGGATATGTGGTGACTTCAATGATTGTGGCCCTTCGGAGAGTTTCGTGTTGGCAGTAGCTTAGATTCAAAAGTGAAGTGTCTTTACAACGAGTGGAGTTGCTTCTGCATAGGATGTGGGTAGTCCTTGGGCCAAACCAAGGTTGAACTGAGATTGCGCAACTCATCTTCTTCATTTGATTCTTATGGTGCCCCGTTTGGTGAGCGGGTTAGAGCATATCGTATGTGGCGACTTACAATGACACTGGGTTCTTTCGAGAACAGTAGAGCCAACCCAGGCCTTAAAAGGGTTGCGTGTAGGGATTGGAATGAAAGAATGTAAAGAAGCCTCGGCTAAATATACCCAGAACTTTGACGAATTCCTCCCCACCACGCAAACGTATAAAGGACTATGATTAGAAAATGCACCAGCTGGCTGATGCTCTCAGGAAGTGCAAGGCAGACATAACAGCCATCTAGGAGATGCGATAATGAAGACATATCTGCCAAAAGGTAGCAGAAACTGCCATTCACTAAAGCGTGTATGTACTGCCATGCGAAGCGGTGCTAATTTGGATGCGCATTTGTTGTTGGCCGGAGATTATGCAAGCATGTCTTCCGGTTCACTTCAGTCAACGAACGACTAGCAACAATCCGCATTAAGGCTAAACTTTTTAACATTAGACTTCTTTGCGAGCACGTCCCGACGGAAGACAGGGACGTTGCGACTAAAAATGCTTTATATGATAGGCAACAGTCTGTCTACCATGGCATTAAAATCGTGTTAGGCGGCTTCAATGGAAAGTGAAGGTCGAAAGATAACGCATCTTTGGCAGTTAATAGCCCGTTAAGGGATCGCATATATGCCGCTCTGTCTGATTTCGGAATATCTGCACACTTGATGTGACTGGGCTTCAGACAATGCTATGCTCTCTCCTGAAACCTCTTCAACTTTGTGATGGAGCGCGTGTTGCAAAAGGTCGAAGTAAATAGGAACAGGACTATAATAGAAGAATGTCCAGTTGCTTACATACGCAGAAAAATGAAATGTTCAAGTAAAATGTGCCGAAATAATTTGCAAGCAGTTAACAAAAACCAAATATTTTGCAGATTTCGATATTGGCGAAATTCCGGATTAAAGGAAAAAATGAAAATATTAAATTATTAAAAAAAACAACAAATAATAATAATTTCTAACCCTTTTTTTCTGCGTTTAAGTGCCATATTTGAGAATCAAATAGAACAGCAGAGTGTCAAACGTCGTTAATCGATTGCTGCTGGTTTGATTCGATAACACGGGCTGAAAATCAAAAAATGTAATTACGCCCATAACCTTTAACGCGTTGATATAAAAGTTTGCACAGAAATTAGATTTTAAGAAAAATGGGTGTACGGTATTCTGTTGTCGGGTCGATAACTTATATCGCAATGAGCTTAAAAACACTTTTTATGAAAATTGTTGACTAAATTTTCTATGGGCAGAATGTTACCTTATGACATATTTTTTAAGAGATAGCTGAACCTTTTATGGGAAGTCTGTAAAATTTCGTGTTTCCGAACCAAAAAAGTTTTCAAAAATAAGTTAAGTATAAGAGTCGATCCTTTCCCAAATTGCAAATGTATAAGGACAATTTTGCTAATAATTTAATTATCAAGTAAACAAAATTTGTTTAGTGGCTATTCATAAATTACGTTACCACCAAGGTGGTGCCAAAAACTGATTAGATTTTTTTTGTTGCACAAATTGTGACGTCATATTAGGGAGAAGGGGTTGCCGCAATGTGACTATTTGCAACATAATGCTTACGTCATATATGAATAGTCCCTTACATATTTGCGAAGAAAATTAAAAATCGGTCAGTTGTATGGGAGCAATATGTTCAGTTCGTCGATAGTTCGTTTTTCTAACAATATGGTGAATGTGCTATCATCACGGCATATACTCAGTATTCGAATCGGTTTCACACTCAAGGCGCGCAATTAGATGTTTCTCAAGCTTTTGCGATAGCTGTTGTATATTTACATTTTAGTTACTCGTTTTGAAAATGCTGGACACCTGAGATAAGATTGTGTACACAAATTGGAATCCATTAGCAAAACTCCATACTTAATACGATATATAACAACTCAATTTTAAAAACCTCGCATTAACAACTGTCATTTTTAGAGCCGAACTTATGGCTTATCGCTCTCAAGGCGTCAACATTTCAAATGTTTAAAGTGTTGTAAACAAAATATTTTGATTTGAAATAGTGACAATTTTAATGACCAGTCAACTCTCATGCAAAGACTGGTCCGTCTGGTCATTTCGGACAGTTGTGGCAGTCTGGACGGTTTGGACTCTGGCCAAAATCGTTGACAGCCGCTAAATGGATGGCCCATGCCAGATTAGCAAAGAAATATTGCAAATTTTTTAAGTGCAGCTTGTAAAAAGAAATAATTTTCGGACGCAAATTGTTACACTTTTTGTTAAATATGCAAGAAAAATTTCAATTGAAAACAAATTTTGCTTTAATTTTAATGCGCTGTAATTTGTTTACGTTCTTTGTAGTTTTTTACGCTTATGTAATCAAGTCAGTCAACAAATTTGCAAACAAATCAAATTACTCGAACGTTAAAATGCAGAAAATCTGAAAAATTTCCAAGTATCTCCAGCTAGCGGGTGCTGCTGCTCGTTTTTGATAGATTGTTAGATTGGTGTTGGGCAAACGCTGTACCGTTGGATCGATCGTTTGGCGCCCGTTTCGTTGGTCAATTAGCATTTTGAGTAGAGGATTTGAAGCAGTAGGTCTTTGATATGGTGTTGGCCAGACATTAGACATAGCCGCAAACGAGCACGAATGTGGCATTAAGCCAGTTGAACGCTGTGGGCGCATTTAAGCCAATTGCTTGTTGGTGTGTAAAATGGCGCCCAACGGGGGGCCGCACATTGTTTTGGCCGCTTGTGACATTTTTCATATGTGTGGCTTATGCTTATGTGTTATGTCTGTTTCTTGTTTTCATGCGGTTTCACATAAATATGCACATTTATAAACAATGAAACTGAAACTGTGCGACAAAGTTTGTTATTAATGTGGAAAAATCAAAAAGATTGGGTGAAAATTAGACATATTTTGTGATTAAGCTGCTGGTGAGCAGCTGCAAATGTGGTTTGGTTGCCCAAGTAATGTTTTTGGAATTTTAACTGCAGATAACATCGTAGTATCACTGAATAGTGTTTTCCATAAGACTAGGTCTAAGTTGTGACAGCTTTAGAATGGTCTTAGGGAGAGTTTCTTAAATGGTCGCAGAAGCGGGTTGCTAGTTTACGAAGTTCGTACCAATAGGACCGCTCTTCAGCATATTCATTACCATTATCCATTAACAAAATTTCTAGACATAAAGCCGGGTTATAGCGCCAGAACCATTCTGAGGTATTGGAGGATACACTCTAAAACAACTACTTACTGAAGCAGACAGATCCAAACTACAGAATGTAGTCTGTAGGCCTGGTCTGTAACAGCAAATATAACACATCGGCTCCTAAAACTTAAATAGCTTTAAGAATATCTCCCCATTGAGTGGAACAGGTTTATTGCTGGACGTTTTAAAATGAAGGAGTGCTTGGAGAAGCTGTGCTTTGACAGTATGATTTCTGAGGGCTTCAGGAAGTGCTACACAAACTTTTTAGGGACTTTCAAGATAATTTGGTTTATTGGAACAATACGACTCACAGCGTATCTATAAGATTTTGCTCAAATAATATGACTTAAAACAACTTATGAACCACGAAGCTGCTGGAGCAGATGACTTGAATAAGAATTAATTTCCTATGAATTACTATATTATAGAATAACTAACGGGCTATGCCACCAGTGCCAACCCCAATGCTTCTAAGATGTGGGCGGGTCGATTCTTCTTCTTCCTACTCCTCTTCTTGAACTTCATACTAGTATGCTTGTCTCCATTTTGTTGCCTCGCTTTTTCGACTTGTACTTTCCTCTCCATTTTCTATTCTACTTCCATAACCACTTCCTTATTAACTTTTCTTCTTCTCTTGGCCTTGCTCTTCGCCTTCACTTTCGTCTTCCTCTTTACCTTTATTTTCTACTTCATCTGCTTCGTCTGCCTTTTTGCGGTCGTCTTCCTTTAATTTTCAGATAAACGGCTGACATTTCTCTAATCGTTACTAATCTGTCACTGTGATATTAGCTTGTTGATCATTTTAAGTCGTTTTCTGATGTAACTCAACTATATTTTTTATACCTCGTTCATCAGTTCTTGACATAAAACTCTAATTTGTCTTAAATTGTAAATTTCGGCCAATCTAAAAAAGTTAATTGAACGAAAAGCGAGTTGCTTGAGATGCAATTTAAAACATTTTTAAGAAATTTCGGACAGAATGCTCTAGTGCAGTGTCGGGTCCAAGGTCCAATAATAAAGAAAGTTTAGCTCACATCAAAAAATATTCAGATGTAGGATTTGGAACCGGTTTTATTTCAACCTTGATGAATCCTAAAAGAATTGTGTTACAAATATACAAAAACAAAATTCAAATTCACTCCCACATACATTGGTTAGCATTGCAATATCAAACTGAAACTGACATTTGCACTTCTCGCAGTATTGCAAGGAAACCGGCTCTCCAGCCAAAACAAATGCCATTTTCGAAAGGGTGCCCAGAAATCAAAACTAACACCAACAACTGCTACATGAAGCCCCCTAAGCCTCAGTTCCAACTCTAAATAGCGTCCCAACTGTGACCAAGTAAATTTAATTACAACAAACCGTGCCACAAACGCAAACAATAAACACTAATTGCATATAAAATCCAGTAAACAAAACAACAACAACTGCAACAAAAAAATGACATGAACAAAATAAACCCAAATAAAGTACCAAAAGAGCTTAAAAAAGCAAACGAAACAACAAACAAACAAAAAGTAAATAAACAAATAAGCGAATGACAAATGCAAGTGTTAAACTTAGAGGCGGGACATTCAGCTGCAGTGACTCTCAAACTGTAGTGCAGTGTGGGGTTTGCCTTTTTAGTGACGTAGGTCAAGACTGTTGTCGAAATTTATGGATTGTGTATATAATTTTTTAAAATAAGATTTGACGTCAAATTGGACAAGCTGTCAATTGTTGAAATTGGGCGTAATTTGGTGTTGACCAAAATTTGGATGGCGAAACGGTTGTTGAATGGTTGTAATTTGGCTATAACTGCAGTTTGACAAGATTTTATAGCATTCGCTGGTTTTGGATGAATGTTGATATACAATTCGCATGGTAAACCTATATCACCCACGCTTAAATATCTTTTATAAGAAGCTTGGTTGATATTCGCCCTGCGAATCCATTCTCATTCGGATTCTTGCGAATGCAAAAGCATCAAAACTATCGATAGTACCATAGATATGTCGATTTTTTTGTTTTGTGTATTACTATCGAAGTTTTTTTTTGGCTTCGATAGTTTAAACACACGGTGAGGGGCTAAGATTACAAAGGTGAAAATGTGTACTATCGAAAGAATCGTTACTATCGAAGCTTTTTTCTGAAGCTATCGAATGGCGCCAGAATCGATAGTTTTGCAGCACTAGACACAGTGGTAGCATTTATCGTCCGAGCTCCGAAAAACCAGTGGAACGAGTTTTCGACTTTCATTCCCTAAAATCTTGGTGGGACTTGAGAATGTTTGAAGGGTTTGCAATCACAATTACCGGAGGCTGACTTTTAGATTGAATATAGATAAAGGAAAGTCGTAAAAATGTTTGTAAAAATCACCAAAAAGAATGGAGCGTTCGATTTGCTTGTAGTTTTTTGTGCTATATTCATCTTACGAAACAAACAACGTTCAGTTAAAAAAATAAAACTACTACGTCAGCGAAAACGTTGTTTATTTTTGTAAGAAAATTAAATGGAAACAAATATTTGTGCCTTACACAGAATTTCAGGTTTACGGATACGCTTTTCAGGGTTCACTAACATCAGTTACTATAATATAATATATATAACTTTCTGTTAAAAGTTGGATATCCGTTTATTTGTGCGATTAGTTCGTAAAGTCGCAGATTCACATGTAAAGTTCGTTAAGCTCACTCGCAAAGGCCTCCAACAAGGATCGCATTTCTATTAAGCTTAAGCCTGAGGGTGTTCAGCTTGGACTCGATGTTCAAATGGCTTTAAACTTCACTTGGGCTTCCAAGAAATTGTGTGAGTAGCACTCCAGTCGTTCCAATGAACTTTGTAAAAACCAGCCGTCAAATGATGGGCGCCACCAGCCGAATATTAAAAATAAAATATTGGCCAAAAACCTTGAAGTGGAAACATTGAGTGCCAAACAAAAGCGCCCAAGATTAACGAAATACCATCAGAACGGTTGTTATGGCCAGATGGGAAGAAGCAGAACAAGGCACAAAATCTGTGTAAGATCGTTTTTTTTTCCTCCTTGCGGGAAAAAATAGCGGTCGATTAGGCTGTTCTCTACACTAATTATCCGAGGGAAAAGGAAAGAGCGATGCGCAACTCCGTGCAGACCATACTTTTCTTTCTTATTCGAATCCTTATAACGAAATCTCAGTCCGAATATTATAGTAAACCTTGACCGATTTTGCCGCTTGGAGCGCTATCATCGTGTAAACACAAAAAGAAATGAATACCAAAGATATAAAAATAAGGCCATCGTTTTTTGGGTGGCAATTGTTGATAAAAAGATACATGTTCCTACCAAAAAAAGAAAAAAGGTGGCCACATTTTTACATCTTTGATGTTTTTTGGAGGGATATAGATAACAAAAAGTTTGAATCTCAAGCGACTGTGACGCTGCTATGGTAACCGCGCTCCCAGATAACTCAAATAGTCTTTAATTCCTCAACTCTTCATTTTGATAGGAAAAGCTTCGGTTTTGTTTATTATAATTATGCAATAAAAAGATTAGGATATTACATAAATCAAGTTTGCTTCCTCTTGTTATACATAAACCTAACTAACTCTTGAGAAAAAAACAACAATTTCAGATCAAAGTCGTTATTATTATTGCATTAGTTACAGCTATTAAGATCACACAGTTTAAAGACAATTGGGCAAGCTTTCTAGGCCCGACTAGTTGAAATGCCAATTATTTCAAGACCCGGAGGGGGTAATTACAACCAAAGCGCCATTGAAGCCATGGAGTCGTTGCCATTTAGGCACGCAAAACACTTAAAATGCCATAAACGGGAGAAAATGCAATTTTTATTAGCGTTATTAACACCTATTCGTTTTATAGCAGGGAATGACGTCCCAGTTGACGGCGACGTGCACCGATTGTTAAGCCAGTGACAATTAAATGAAAATAAAATTGTAGTCTCTCACATGAAAGAGAGCTGTTGTTGCGGTACAGTGAAGCCTGTTTAGTAAATTTTTTCCAAGTCGACAGATACGATATCAATTTCTATCGCCTTCTGTTCGAAAGTCGCATCAAGTAGGCTCGGTAATAACCTACATATTATAGGAAAACGTGGTATGAGCCGTCTGCCGGCTAAGGTACTAAATTTGTGTGTACACAACCGCGGACATTTGCAGCATAATGAAAAATAGTACCTTAAAAAGAAGCGATCGTCAGCAGACGGCACTCACCTTGCATTCTTATACTATGTTCAGCTGTGCGCAGGCTTCACTGTACACAACACCTGTAAGAAATGTTTTGGGCTTACCGCGGTGTCTGGATCTTGGTGTGGTGCTGTGTCGCAGCGGTATAAAATGTTGGGGTATTAGACGTACACCCGTTGGTTGCATGCCCGGCGGGCAGGGGGGTATTGATGCAAGGTTTCGATAGAGCACAATGTCGCTGTTGCCTGGTTGTATTAGCAGATGTCCAGGCAAAGCAGCGGAGCTTGACATGGACTGTTGTTGTTGTTGCTGCTGTTGGCTAAGATTGCCATACAATTGCTGCTGCTGTTGTTGTTGCTGATAGTAGGCGAAGTTGTGTTGCTGTTGCAATATGGAAATATGCGGCGGACGCGGTGTGACATTTACAATGTGCTGTTGTTGTTGCTGCTGCTGCAGCTGTTGCCTGCTGCCTGCAACATGTTGCTGTTGCTGCTGCTGCTGCTGAAAGCTTGTCTGCACTCGTATTGTTGTTGGTTGCAAGTTGGTCTGTTGCACTCTAGTGCGATAGCTAAAGTGCTGCTGCTGCTGCTGCGGTTGCATCTTTGGTATCAATGTTGTCGCTGTGGCCATTGTTGTGGTGCGTGTTGCATGCGTCGCATTGCGTTGATAGTGTGGACGCACTATTTTTCGACGCTTAGTAGAATTGCGATTTGCGGCATAATTTGGCTGATATTTGCGCCGCAGCTTGCGTCGCAGCGGCGCTATTGTTGTTGCTGTGGCTGTGCTGAGTGTGGCCGTAGCTGTGGCAGTGGCACTGCCAGCTGCCGTTGCTTTGGGCACACCAATTTGTACAATTTCGTTGAATTTACTGCTAATATTTATATTTACACTACTATTTACACTAGTTGACTGCTCCAAATGTAGCAGCTGTTGTTGCTGTTGCTTGTCATGCGTTGGCGTCGTCAACAACATGTTGCCCGGAGGCGCCACATGTTGTTGTGGCTGTTGCTGCTGCAACGTTTGTGTAATGCAGACTAGATAGACGCATAAATGCAGCAATTTGCCTGCAGTTGTTAATGAATTTCGTTGTCGTTGTTTTTCTTGATGTTGTTGTGGTTTTCGTTTGTGTTTGCTTAGTGTTGTTTTTGTAGTCATTTGTTGTTGTAATTTGGTTTTCATTATTGGCTTGTCTGTCATTTTGACAGTTCGTTTGTCAGTTGCTGACATTTTGACTTTTCCTATTAGTATTTAATACTCTTCATTAAGTTTTCACACACAACGCGACGCGTTTTCTGTGCAATTTTGTATTTTAACATGTTATTTTCTTGTCCACTTTTCCTAATGGAAGTTTTTCGTTAAAGATTTTCGAACATAAATATTTTTTCATTCTTGCGGCTTGTTGTTGTTTTTAGTTGTGTTATTATTGACAGTTGCGGAAGCGTATTTCGTGGGGCGTACTTATAGAGTGCATTTTTGACATAAAATCAACTCTTAAGTGTTTGGGGGAAATCAAGCAGTTCTTGAGGCTTACTTAATGTAAATACTTTTCAGTTTTGACACTTTTTGTAGGTCGTTGTAGTTTTAGTTTTGCTCTTACTGACAGGTACAGCAATTTCGTTTTGTGAGGATTTCTATTACGGTACACATATTTGAAGTGTAATATTGTCACTTCCTAAGGCATAAATAAGTCGCTGGGTTTCTTTACCGTTGAGTTTAAAGATGCACAAGCTTGTTCTTCTAACTCAAAATTTTAGGAAATCACTTAAAATAAATTCATATTCTAGTTAATAGTTCTTGCTTCGCAATAGTAACACAATGATTATCTTAGTTGCATCACAATATACATATCTTTGGTTGCAGAATTGTTTCTCTTGTCTGAAGAACTGGAGAACAGTAAGTATTTATGTTGATGTATCTATCTTTTTAATAGAGCAACCGTTTGGAACATTCTGTGATACTAAACACAAGTTGGAATAAGCGAATAAATCCAAACTCTATGAATTGAGATAATTAAAGAAGTGTACTGATGTCTTCTGTCAGTATCATCCGGTAACCTATGTATGATACGAGAGAATGTTATTTTCTATAACAAGAGGTCATATAATAAACCTGTTATGTTCAAAGAATGGCGCTTATTCCCTTATCGCTACTGCTTATTTAGAATTCTCTATAAACGGTTTAGTGAAACTAAATCAGTTGCTCCTTTTTTAGCTACAAGGACGATCGAATCTTGGACGCCGTTTTCTATGTAATGCTAATGAAGCGAATGGAAGAATGGTAAAGACCAAAGAACAACATGTTCAACAGGGCGTACCAATATCCGTAGCTGGTCATCTTTGTATGATGATAGCGAAGAGGAGGAAAAGAATGGCAGCAGGACCACTTTCCGTAGCTTTGCTTTTTGTGATGATAAGGAATATTAAGAAGAACAGGGACCGCAACGGGAACGGGAAGAGGAATATAAAGAGGAAAAGCTACATGATCTATTACGATACGGAGCCCCCTAGTGGGATATAAAATCCGTGGCTAATATTATTGAAAATTGTGTTTTTGTGCTAGATCGAAGTTGTAGAGTTTGATATTGGCTATCTTATGGCATTGTCGCAAAATGTTAGCCCCGCCTATATAAAATATGAGTCAGCGTCGTCCCTGTCTTTCATTTTAGCACAGAGAAATAATACATAAACGACCTGCACATTGCGTAAATTCTGATTATTGGATCATGACACAGCATAATAATACTAATAATAATCAATAAATTATTTAGAGGTTAAAAGAGAGGTTTATTTAAAATAGGGATAAACTTCTTTCGATGTGTCATCTCACCCACCACAAACATCTCAAGAAATTAAACATGATTTCTGTGTTTAAATATCTACGAATCTCTCACTCTAGAAAATTAGCGCTTTTTCTATTTCTAAATATATAGTTTCCACATTGGGAATTTAGAAAATAACTCTTTCTATTGCCCCATTAAATTTGTTTAAACAAAACAAAATCGTTACTCGGCATTATAAATGAATCAACAAGTCAACACGAAACCGGCAGTTTCTTTTTTTTTTTTTGACAATTTGTAAACAAACAAATACAAATTTACAATATTATTTTCGCATTGACCAAATGAAGTAAAAACAAACGAAAAACTAATTAGTAAAAACAAACAAGAAATGACTTAAATAGCTAAAAAAATATATTTAAACACATTTTTTACATATTTAGTTATAGAACAAAAAAAAAGGATAAATAAACAATAACGATGACAGTGTGGACTTTGGCTTAAAAATGAATCCGCCGAACGGAAATACATTAAATAACGTTCTACTTAAAAAACGATTCTATATATGTATATGTATTCACAAATCAGCTATAAATTGCATGCATAATCTTTGGCAAATCAAAGAACCCACAAAATAAAACTGATAGCTTTGAAAGTGCTATAAATTTGCGCTATAAAACTCATAAAGTTTTGCTTAGATTAGTTTATGGCAAGCTGGTATTCAAAGTTAACTCAAATGTATCTTAGAGATATGTCTAGTTGAAATAAATAATTTCTAGGAAGCGCAGCTGCACATTAAATCGCATAACAAAAAAAAAAGACAACAAAGTTATAACCCAAAAAAAAGAAGCGAATTGCCATAAACTACAAAGCGGAAAAAACGAAAATCGCAGGAAAGAATCCAATCAAAGCAAACAACAAACATGATGTAATTTGCACACAAAAATAAATGTTATAGATACTTTGTATAAAGATACAAAAATTCAAAGTTATGGTTTGAACGAAAGGCCATAAAAAGGCCTACAATAGGTATATATATAAAAAGGTGTTAAATTAAGGCGTTACGTGGCAGTGGGATACTCTGCAATGTTTTTTATTTCAAGAAAACGTTAAGTTTATCGATTTGATGAACTACGAACTTAAGTATTCGAAAGTCTCTTCGAACAAGTATGCAGTCTAAGCAGTAGATTTCGCAACTTTATTATTATTTAAGTTAAAAAGAATGCTTCTAACTCATCAATCAATTTTCAGCCGATAACGAAGAATAGTAACGAATCGAATTTTTGAGTATTTCAAAAACTGCGATACCTGATAAATGAAAAGCGATGAAAATTGAATAAGAACTACAAATCTCATTTTAAGTTAACAAGACATCAAATCAAATCAAATTATTTTGACAATTAGATCTTCCATTAAAGTTATTTTGTGGCTATTTCAAGATGGTGTTCTCTTTTTACTTTTCTATGTGATACAGTCCCTGAACAGAGAGTCGCTCGATGAGATAGTGTTTCTAGAAAATTCACATTTGCTGTACAAATTCCTGCAAAACAACTTTGACGGCCAGCTAAATTAGTTGAAAAAGTATCTATCCAAAGAGAGCTATGTTAGCTTCTATACTTAGAGCTCAACCTTAAAATGGGTACTTTTTGATTTTTTAATTTTTAATTTCTTAACGATCCAGGATTCCATTAATTCCAAGCTCTTTCAGCCAAACTTTTCTTTCTAGACACCGAAGAACTGATTACCTTTGAAAGATCATTAGAAACCCAGACGTCTACATACTAAAGAAGACGAGTCGGTCTCTTCAAATAGAACACGTAAAAGGATCTTGCAGATGCCACAGAAGCGCTTATTACAAATCTTCTGTCTATGTGTTATCTTAGAGTTACATTTGAAAACAAGAAGACATAAAGGTTCAAAGGAGTCTTTTGCCAGCCCATTGTTGCTCCCGAGAATGCCAACAAATGTTGTAGCTAGCTTATGTGGACGCTTTTGGACTATTCATGAATTTGGGACTGTACGAGACTTCTTATTCCAGCACAACGTCAAGATTCTTCCTTGGTATCAAAAACATCGGATTAGTCTGTATGGTCACTTTCAAAAGACATAACTGCAGACGGAGCGAAAGTCAGGCTTCAAGATTTGATCGACCCTACCAAGATTCTACTTTAAGAGAGTTTGACAAAGGCAAATATCTGCACATTTGCAGATATATCAAAGGCAACCATTATTGCCAACTGTATCTACGAAGCATGAATTCGAACATTGAAAGAATCCACAGACTTTGTCAGTCCATTATTGTCTTGCGATAGTGTTTCTTTTCTGTATCTTTGACAGAAGGTCAACTCATTTTTGATAATTGAGCTCGCACGAGTATTTATTTGATGACTTTAGCTCAATTTATACTTTGCTACATATCCTTCTGCACTATACTATAGTAGTTCTCTTGACCTATGGTTACAGGGTATACAAACTATTACATAATTTTTTATTCAAAAAGGTCTACTTCAAAAAAAAAAATAAATGTATCGTTACTAGTTAAATACAACTGACAAATAGGCGAAATGCTCAATGGATGTGCTATGGAGTTTACGAAAATTTGACGTCAAACAAAGCATATTTAGGCCTATCCAAAGATGGAAAATTAGTTGCGCCTCAAGACGCACTCACAAATACATTGAAAAAAAAAACAAAAGCAACAAATTTGAAATAAGTGAGCTTTTGTTTTCCTCTGAAATTCGGCGGCTTTTAGTTATTTGATCTTTTTTTAACAAAAAAACAAAAACAAAAAAATGTGTGTTTCATAATTTTGTGGGCATCTTCCGCTTGAGGTTTCTTTTCTTAGTCATTGGTCAGTGTTTTATTTTTTTTCTACTCGCATCAGCTGCGAAGTTGTTTGGCATTTCTGAAGTTAAAGTGCCCTCCAATAAACTGGCTACCTTATTTAAGCTTCTCACATTACAATTAAACTTCAACTTGTCAGACGTAAAACGGCCACACCGATATTTTTTTGTTAAACTTTGGAACCTTTTTGTAACTGCTACGAGCTGCCAGCATTTTTTTGAGTATTTTTTTTTTGCTTGACAGTTTAATGCCAAATTAATGTAAAAATGTTTAAGATTGTTCAGGCCTTATAATTATGTATAAAATTGCGCTTAATTGAATTTGGCGCAAAATATTTTTTTGGATGTGGACTCATGTGGAGTCGGTTTTTTAAGTGAAATACTTTTTTTTGCGTTTTTTTTTGTTAACAATTGGTTTATGACAGGATTGAGAAGTCTTATGAGATATCAAGAATGTGCGAGGAATTCCACTTATTTATGAGAGACTCTAAAGTTCTGTTTATAAAAAAGTTTTTATCCTTCATATACTATAAAAGTTCCATATAAACAAGAATTCTATTGTGAAATGAAAGTTGGAAGATAATAAATAAATAACAAGGTATCTATTGTTGAGATTGGCGTCAAAAACGACAAAGGACCAATTCGCTCGAAAGAGCTAAGCCCACCAAATAACGCAAATATGTGCGAGCTGCTTGTAATGCTTTCAGTACTAATTTTTGGTTCGCAAAACTTCCAAGTAAAATGAGCATACAATCCCTCTCAAGTTTCAGAATAAAATCCAAAGCCGAAACGTGAGCTTTCGTTATGCACGACAGAGATTTGATTTGAGAGCGAAAGAGAGCGAAAGAGACCGAAAGAGAAAGTGACACTGTTGGATTGGTGAACGATCATAAAACAGCACGCGTAGAGAACAGAATCCTTATGATCATCGGGATGCGCTTAGAAATCATTTAGATTTGTTACGATTTGCGGAGCATTTTGGATTTTTCGCTAGGTATGCCAATCCATCAGTACCTAGAGTATTAACATTTAATCGTACAGATTTCGGTGCAAATCTAAGCATTTGTAGAAAGTAATTCAAATACTCTCGTGCAAGCTCCTACTATTAGCTACAAATCCCATAGTAAGCTAAGATAAAAGCTTTTACCAACATTACAAATAAGATACTCTACGATTTTATAGTAACCCATCAACTAGGAGCACTACCCAACCAAAAACCAAAAAAGCGATAACCCACAACCCACACTCTGGCCCCCCATCGTTTTAACTGCCAAAACTATATTTCTATAAACAAAATTTATGTTTAAACATAAGCAATATATGTGGCGCTCATATGCTATACCGTTAGCCAATAACGCTCTAAATCAAATCATTAACACACATTCAGTTTTCAAACGGCCTCTTTGCCAAGTCAATTTCCTCGTGCCAAACAATTCAATTGCAATTATGCAATAAACGTTGATAAACCAAATGAAACTTGGCCTATAGATCGCCACATGTGGCCCAGGTTGGCGTTCGGACTGACTAACCGATCAAACGGGTCAGCGGGTGGTGGAACCAACAATTGGCATTGCACTGCAAGATACAATACGAAAAAAAGTATCTTATGGCCAACAGATTGTTGTAGTTGCGCCTGATGATGGCGTCAAAAGATGAGCTCTCATTGTGCTTGTTGCACGAGTGGCAAGTGAGTGGCCAAAAACAAGCGAAATGTGCAGTCAATGTTTAGCTATTGTGCAAGTAGGTTAAGCTTTACAAAGAGTTAAATAGAAGATCTTATTTACTGAAAAACAGACTGTCTTTCAATTATATTAAAGATGCATTGCTATGTCAGGCAACAGTGAAGCAAGAAGAAGAGAAGCTATGGATTTTGCGAAAAAATCCAATGAAATAAGATCATAAGAATTAGAACATATAGCGAATAAAAACCTTAAAGTTGCTATGTATTCTTCTTCTTAACTGGACATAACAACCCGTCCTGATGTAAATACATTATTTCATTGAAATTGTGTTTTTACGTGGTGGGTAAAAAACCATACGCACAACCCTTTTAAAGGTGGCTCTACTGGTCTCGAAAGAACCCATTGTCATTGTTAGTCGACTCATACGACAAGCTTTGACATGCTGAGGTGGTATTCTCCAACCCGTTCATCATATGGGTAGAAGGCTGTTCATTTAGAGGTGCTTAAAACCTTAATAACTAAAACATTAATTTTATGTCAATCTCTCGCTGCTGTACGCATACTCCAAGGCCTCACGGACCAGGCGGCTCGTGCTGTCCAAGTGGTGTTTATCCCACCAAAAGCGCCATACTTCGGAAGCCTGTGGTAGGCAGCCGTCAAATCGGTCAAATACATGCTGCAAATGGGAGGTGAGCTGAAGACGGTGCTCGTAAAAGTGAAGGTAGTGCTCAACTCCCGGCCCATAGACAGCAAACTGACGTGCTTGCACAGATGGCAGCTAGTCTCTGAGATCAAGCTAAGGTTTTGGGTAGATTTGTCTCACGATTACCTGTTGACTTCCCAAAAGAGAAGAACCTCACTTTGAGCACAGTTTTCGTCGTGATGTTTAGTCATTCCATTTTAATACTTCGTTCTCTTGCGCTCGCATTTATTGAATTTTGAATTTGAATTCCTCTCTGGCGACATCATTCAGTACAGCTTTCTGTCTTTAGTTTTAGAGTTGTAGAGATCGAAAACGATTTTTTTCTCGATGTTATGGCTGTTTGAAGTTTCTTGTATGTTGGGCCATGGATTCGGATTTTACGGAAAAAAATGACTTTCAAAATGAAACTTAGCTCTTCGACAAGTGAACCATTTTGAACTGTTTAAAAAAAAATATTTTATTTATTTGAGACATTTAGCGAAGGGATGAAGCTCAAGCTCATTATGAGTTTCTTCTCCTTCGTCTATATACTTATTATGATTAAACATGATTTCGTCCCACTCAAAAGTGAATACTGTGTACCGGTGGAGGCTTTCAGTGCAACCTTTAACACCCTTATTCCATGTAGAGAAGAATGGTTCATTGGTCTTTTAGAACCCAATGATGTCACCTCCTCCTTCGCTGACGGACCATAGTTAAACGGTCGGATTGAAGGTTGTGTTTATTTAGAGCCGCTCAATATAAGGCATAGTTTAAGGCTCTAACGTGCCTAAAGAACTCGGGAAATATGTCGAGCAACATAAATATCTGTAGTGACAGCGGTCAAAAATTTAATTGTAACGGTAAACGAGAGCTCTAGATCCTATGGTGGCTCAACGGGTCGTAATATGGCCTAAGTCATTCTAACAAAACCTAACGTCTATATATCACAGAACAAGTTTGACACGATTAGTATGATTTGCAGGTTATGAACCTTACTTTCTTAAAAAAATGATCGTTATCTTAAACCTTGAGAATTAGGACGTTAAAAATGATAACCACCGATATTTCCAGTCTATATTATAAATCTTCGGTACTAATCATAGTCTTGGCTTAGAGATACTCTATCTATGCACAATCATATCACTAAAGCCGGGATGCTAACCCTATAAGAAATTTGTAAGGTCTGTAACCTCGGGTATCAGTATTAGGTGTTATTCATAGTTCTTTATAAATCGTTTAGAGATCTTGAATTCTCTAATTTAGTCCAAAATATCATTTATGAACACAGTTTCAAGTGTAACTGCCAGTAAAACGCTTTCGAGAGCACTTCACAAATTTAACTTTATCAACGATACTCATCATTTAGCCCAAACAGAAGCAAAACTGTCAAAAGTAATTAACAAATTGGCTAAACATTAAAATCATAAAGTGCTGAAATTTGATACGCAAAGAAAAAAATAACACCGAAGACTCTCAACTCAGTGAAGTGTTAAACAAAACCGCGCCTCCAACTGCCAACCAGCTAATTAAGTAGAATTGTCACTTTTAATTAGAACAAATAAAAAACAAAGTAAAAAAAAAATCAAATGACAACAGATGCCTTAACGTACTGTCAGATAAAAGAGGCCTGAGCAAAAAGATACATTCTATGTATGCACTTCTAAGCATTTTTCCCCAACCAAAATTGGCAAGGCGCGTCGCAACGACGTCGCGACGTTGGGGCTTGTCAAGCCAGTTTGCAGCTTTATGCTGGCTGGCATTATATTTTCGGCTTAAACCCCTTAGTGACTAAGAAAAATTACAAAGCCCAGTAGCTACGCATGGCTGTAAGGCCACGAACAGGAGAATTGGCTAAAAATAATGAGGCAACATAAGAAATGACTTAATCGCTTTTGGCTTGTTAGTTACATGTGGATGTAGACAGTACAGGCCAAAGCGGGTTAAGTAGCTGAATAAAGATTTACGGCAATTTACTTTAAGGCCAAGTCAACGCGGGTTTTCTGGTCAATAATTTGATAGGCATTTTTGCCGTAGCGCCCAAAATGCGCTGACAGAGCTAGAGAGAGACGTAGCTGCGATGTATCTGCAAGTGGAGTGATGCTGGGACCACCGTCAGCGCCTTTGAGGAATTGCATAATTATAGCATTTTCCGGTGTACTGGCAGCCACATGATACGTTGCACATTGGCATAGGTTCAAGCTAATTTGTTTTACATACCCCACATAGCAGTTACTTGCCTGTTTGTCTATATAATCTTTTTTTTTTTTCGTTTGCTATAGATACTACTCTGGGTTTTCATTGCCTCGAAGGCCTAGAGGCATGTAACGTTTAACGAAAGTCTACAGAGAGTTACAGAGTTAAAGCGCTAGGCAATCAGAGGCACATCAGAGGCAAATGCAAGCAGACAGAAGAAGAAAGCGGCTTGTACAAATATTGTAACTTATAGATATTGATCTTGATTGTTAAGATCGCACACAGCATGATCAGCTTATGGCTTAGTGCAACTTGGTGCAGAGTTCAACCAAGTTGCATTGTTTGGCTTTGACTTTGTGTGTGTCAGTTTATGCCCACAGATATTGATCGCTGATCGTGGCAGTCTTGTGATTAATCGCATAGATACTTATGCATCTTTGTAGCTGTATATGCTCGCCTGGGAAAGGGTTTCATGTCTACCACTTGGCCCAACTTGCATTTAGAGCGTGCTATTACCGCTTCTAGAAAGTAGCACTCATATGCATATGAATCAGCAGACACAGACTCATACTCAGTGACTCAATCTCACACTTGTACTGCTTGAATGCACTTGTCTTGTTTGAGCTTGACTGGCGAACAGCTGCAAACTTTCAAATAAGTTCAGCAGACGTTTGAATGAGTGGCAGCTTAAAGTATGCTCTGTAAATGGGCGCCAGCTTGTATTTGTATACATATAGGCCATAAAACCCGATACTAATGTGGGCGATAAAAATTTGCTATAAGTCTTGTTGCCAGCAATTGTTGGCGGTATATAGTGTCATTGTTTAGACTGATTGCCGCCTTTGATCTTTCTGCATGACGAATCTCCCTAAAAAACTAAGCAATATTCATGTAGTTTTTGCCTTAAGTGTACTACAATTAAGATTTATGTGCCAAATTGTTAGATTTGGCTTGTTCGTTGTGTTTAGGTTTTGAGCAATGTGAAGTCAATCAGCTATGTTAGAAATCACTTTTGAGATCTTTTTATAACAAAGCTACGACATATCTTTTCATATGCACGAAAGAGCACTCTATTTTTAAACAATTTATAAAGTAATACTATGTGTCAAGTTCAGAATTTTATAAAAAAAATTAGGAATCCTTTTTGCGAACATTCTTCTTAAACTAGGAAAAGTGGGTTGGATTCTATGCTGGTTGAATCTCGAGAAGTATTCGAACATCCGCATGATATTAAGAAATTGATGGTTTTTCCTTTTTTAAAATAGGTATTCAGTTGAGAAATTCCCAGCCTGATGTTCGTTTTCCGATTCAGGTCAATCAGCAAAAATACCATGTACTATTTCGGCTTCATTCAGTAAAGCAACACAGTTTTGGACCAGAATTACAAAGATTAAAGGCCGCTCCAACTTCAGCTGATCGTGATATTCGATCTGTCTATTAAGAATGAAAAGTCACATTGCCGGGATATTAAATTGGAAATACCTACAAAAATATGAGGAATGGGAAAATTAAGAGTCCTAATTGATCAACGACTTGATCGAAGAATGTTATTTGCAAAAAAATTAACTAATTTTGGTTTGAAGATCACTGATCAGGGGTCCCTTTATTCCATTCGTACGGAAAATAATCCCTTCGTACGGAAAATAATCAATAAAATTGGTAATCTAGATCACTATATTCAAGAAGTAATGATCATTGATTAAAGCTCTGTGGGCTGTGATCAAGTTCACTTGGTAATGAAAAATTTTAATTTCGTTTTAAACAATTGCGATTTATTTGGAATACTCCGATCTTTTAAGAAAACGGTTGATAATTGACAAACGACAAAGTTTGTATTTGCACAGAATTTAATAAATTTTGGTTTGAAGATCGCTGTTCAGGGATATCAATATTGCTTACAACCATTCATAGGAAAAATATTCGCAAAATTTGAGGGTCTGCATTTAAAATTTTTCTTGTAAGCAATTGTGATTTATCTCAATTTCCTGATCTTATAAGAAAACAGTTGTTAATTGACCAACGACCAAGTTTTTTATTTGCACGGAACTTATTAAATTTTGGTTTGCACATCGCTGATCAAGGACCCTAATATTTATTAGAACCATTCATATGGAAAAAAATTGCTCAATTTGATGATCTAGATCACTATATTCTAAAGGCCATCATCATTGATCAAGGCTCTTTGGACAATGATCAAATTCTCTCATAGTCTCACATAAGAAGAGTATGTGCTTTGTTGGTTTCAACAATTTTACGGTTTTTATTGATAAAAAAAAAAGATTTCTTAGAAAAACCCAAATAAAGTGATCTTGTTTGGCTGCAAAATTATGTTATTTCTATTCGTTTACAAACTATTTAAGGAAGCTACCCAAAGAGGTAGTGTCCTTACAATTAGGTTGGGTGGTATTCTGAAGTAGGAGTTTCAAACAAAATTCCGAAATCAAGTATTATATAGTTTTATTTTTGTTATTCTTTCCAAGATCACAGCAAAGTTCTTGGCTTACATACAATTTCTGGCAAAAAAAAGTCAATAAATATACCAAAAAAAATGTTAGTAAGTATATGTTCAAACACTCTGAACGATCACTGTAATCAATCTGCGATCACTGAGAGAGTAAACATTTTTCGGCATACACAAAGTTACGACGTTTTTGTGGCTTTTGTCTTGGCATGCCAATTTAAGATTTTTGCTTGATCTTTGATCTACAATTTGAAACGCAGATCGACAAGGAGCAGAGCGAGCAATAAGAAAAAGCGAGAGAGTCAGACAAGTCAGAGTCAAAGTTAGATCAAATCCATGTGCTGTGCGCTTTGTTTTTTTGCGGTCTTTTACTTAGGGAGTTACCGCATAGTTAGAACTTGTTTTTTTCGGCTCTCAAGTCACAGACAGAGCCATGACCAAAAAAAAGATACAATGGGTAGGCGCCTAACGTTCAAGTTCAATGCGTTGTCGGGGATCGATGATGACGGCGACGATCGCTGAGCGTGGCCGGAATCGTAGCGCGTCTAATTGGGTCAGCCGGGGCTACAACAGACGCCGTTTTGCGGGCATTTAATTGGCTTACCGCCTTTTGATTTAATTTTGTTGTGGCTCGCTTTTTTTTTTTTGGCAACACGCGCCTGAACTACACCAAAGTCTGTTGAGTCACAGCCCGCTCTTGATGAAGCCATAAATTCTAGGCGTGCATTTGGCAATAATTGCTATAAACCCATTTAAATACAAATTGTAGCAACAGACACAACCTTTATTTACAAGCCACAAAACAAAAAACGAACCAAGAAACATTCCAAACTTATCTTTTATCACATTTGTGTGCCGAGCGCAAACACTGCGCCTCTGATGCATTTGGCATGTAATTTACTTAATGGCCTATAGTATCTTTAGCTGACAGTTGTCATACCTTTTGTAACTTTTATCTTTAAAGATGCTTAAAAGCAAACACTGTACGCCGCCTAGTAGTTAAGACAAAGGCTACTACTGTGCAGTGTATGAAGAAAAGTTTTTGAAGTGTTAGCTATTTGACATCTTCCGGGAAACAAAGCGTAACAAACTGTTAGCTGCAGCTGTTTTGGGCTACTTTTCTAGATACAACAACATCTACTACTTCATTAGCATGCACTAGTGAAATTCCTAGAATAAAGCATGCGCCCGATCACGTTGCTCTTGAAATTCATTTGCCGCTCAGTCATAAATTTGCTGGCCATTAATCATCTCCGAAGCCCATCATCACTTTTGCTTTTACAACAGCCCCGAGCCCTGCCTTTCAACAGCCATAAACACTCTACCAAGTCGGATTTGAGCCTAATTTAGTTGGACAGTCCAACGTAGTGCTTAAGCACACTAAATGAAGTCTGTAAAGCAGGCGCCCCGTTTGCTAACCATGGGTTAAAGGGCTGCGCCATTAATGAGCTATCGGTTTCATTGTGTAATCTCTGGGTTTGTGCTCTTCTATTAGTTGACTCAGCCAGTCATTTTTTTCTCCCTTTAATTAAGTCTCCTTTTATTACACTGGTTTTTTACATATTTAGTGGGGCTTGGTCTATGATTAGTGCCCGGATATGCCAAAGCAGATAAATATATGATCTTTGCATTGGCGATAAATATAAACTTATGTAAATGAGTTAGAAGTCCGCGAATTGAGCAGTTGAGAGGTCTGAAAGTTAAGAGTGCGTATTGAAGGGAGTTACTACGTTTAGGAACTTCTTTTAAAAAGAGTTCATTTAGAATACCCTTAAATTTTCATTTAACTATTTTTAGCGAATTTGTGGTTTTACCAAAGAATTAGCATATATAAATTCCTATATAAGAAAACTAGGGAATATCTATATATTACAGCGACTAGCTTACACTATTTCGAAGTCTAAAAAACGGTAAGTACGGATCTTCTAGTCAAAACTTGGCCTAAAGGATTTAAAAATGATACGATAAATCTTATTTAAAGAATGTAGAGATTCTTTGAGTGGCTTCAGGTGCGTAAGTCGGATCAAGTTAGAATTTGGTTGGCACCAATGGAATAGTTTACAACAAAATTGAAATGTTTATGTTTTATCGAATTCTTTGAATTGTTTTATTAAGGAGATAGCATTTTGTGATATTTGACCTTGCAACATTTCTACTTTTGAATCGTTTCTTATTTGCATATTTGTATAACAACTAAAGTCATCAAACATCATGTAGCCTTGTGGGAGCCCACTGAGCAACTAAAAATAGACATATGTACTGCAACATTATGAAGAAGATTTTTGTACACTTTTCCTCAAAAAAGGTGTATAGAAATAATGTTTACAAATACAATTGATAAGCGACACATGTTTTTGGGAGCCACCAAATTGTTTTAAAAGTTTCAGCTCAGAAGTTTTATTATGACTCTGCCGGACTTAGATTCGGTTTGAAAAGTAAGTTTTGGCACCTACAAAGTTTGCTCGGATCCGGAAAATCAAACTTTTCGAACCAACAGACTTTGATCGGAATCGAAAGAGGGCTGAATATATATACTCTTGCATTCTAAGAAACTATTGTTTTTAATGCTATTTTTCAATATACTATATTCTCACTTGCGCAGTTTTCCCATTAAACTTTTCCATAACTTTTAATATTATTCTTTTATAAAATGGTTTAAAATCTTTTTTTATTTCATTTAAGTTATTTTTAATGCAGTTTAAGAATCTTAAGTAGTACTTAAAATGTTTAACAAATTTTTCATGAGAAAAAAAAACTAAAAATTTGAGTTATTAAAGAAAATGGTTCTCGTTTTGGTGAAATGCCTTTACTTTATAAAATTTTGATTAAGTAGAAAACATTAGGTGATTTGCCCTTTTCAGATGTGACGAAATGACAATGGGATTCACACCTTTATTTCCCTTTTGTGAAACCTAAATAAATCTTTGTCTAATAAGATGCCGGTTTTCTAAGTTGCGAGAGACCCTCCTGGTATTTCGCAAGTAACGACTTTCTTTTTTAAAGAGTAAACTTTGGATTTTATATATTTTTTAAAAGTTTTTGAATCGTTCCTTTTTGTAATAAAATGTTTAGATTTTATATTTTTGAAACATTTTAAAATCATGCTTTTTTTAAGTCTCATTTGTTTTTTTAATTTTTAAGTTAAGTTTAAAACAAATCTAAAAGTTAACTTTCAGTTTCCACAGATTAAAATTAAAAGCCAATTTTATGAAAGACTTGTCAGCTTCTCTCAATTTTTTAATATTTTCTGCAACTGTCAAACTTAAAGCTATTTTCTATATTTGTTATTTTTTTTACCATCAATTTTGTTGAACTCTTACTGAGTATTGCTTAAAATATCATATTTTGTATGAAAATTTAAAAAACCGCTGTCGCTTAATAAATTTAACATACTTTTCGATGGAGCTCTTCAAAAGATTTCTTGCACGCTGATAAAGTTTTCACTGCCACTTAAAATAAAATTATAAGTAATTTCATGTAAATGCTCAAAATGCACGCCCGATTAATGAACACCTTGCAACACACACACACGGGCTTACAATTACAAACACACACGTATAGGCAGAGGCAATCAAATCGAGGGCGTGTCAGATACGCAGAGATATTGTAAAGATTTGCAGTTGCGATTAGATCTCGAGATGATCATCAAATCAATTTTCTTTCTTTACTTTGCAAACTACGAGTATGTTTTTTTTTTTTTGTTATCAAATGCATTGATGATGACGGCGATGACGATGACGATCAGGATGACTATGCGTAGAGTTGGAGTTGCTTGGCTCTGGTGGTCGTTGAAAAATCAACATAATTGCCGTGCGCCTGGTAGATCGCAGCGCAGTAAGAAGAACTCGAAACTCGCGTAGCCGAACCGGACCGAGCGCTGTAGCGCCAGTCACGTCGCGTTGCGGCGCGTGCGTCGCAAATCAAGTGAAAAAATAGATCAATCAAGTAATCAATCGCGTTCTCTTGCATCAAGCAGCGAGCTGCAAATGAAAAGGTTTTTCGTACGTGACGCGGAAAATAACACAAACAACAATTTGCCGCGCTGTCTATGGAACCGGTAAAATCAATTGGCCAAATTCAAAGTAAACATTTTATGCTGACTTGTTGCAGATGTTGCAGATATGCACATATAATTTCAAAAATTAATGCTTTTTTTTGCGCTTTTGCCATTTCCGCAGAAATGCATACACTACAAAATACTAATCGTATGCATGTAACTTTTCGTTTATTTTCCTACGATAAACAAATTTTCACACAGATACACACGCACACACACACACTAACACCGCGGGCTCATGATCGGCGCTCCTCGGCTACATGAATCCAAACGCGCGCGTCGTCTCTTTGCAACTGACTGTTCAGTTGCAGCTCCAACGCAATTGTGGCCCAAACTTAAAATTTATGCTGTTCGCTTCGAACATGTTGCGTGTTGACGAACAGCAACAACAACAAAAGCAGCAGCAGCGCGCTTTTAAGTTTTTGTTTTGTTCTTGGCTTTGGCGGCAGACTTTGCGTCTTTTGGTTTGTGTTATTGTTGGAAAAACGCAGACGGCAGGCAACATGTTGTGTTTGCACATGTTGCGTAGTCATGTTGCTTAGCAATCAACAGAGCAACATGTTGCTAGACTCTGGTTGTAGCAACAAGTGATTTGCTAGTAAATTTGCGCTTTTTGAAGGAACTCTAATAAGCATGCCATTTGAGTTATTTTTGGTATTTATTTTGGTAGTGTTACACAGCCAGAGAACATATCTATAGAGGGCATGGCATATCGATATCTATCGATCATACGATGTTCGGTAGATGCCCGATAACCAAGAACAGCTGATTTGAGATAGAGACGGGTTAATACAATTAATAAATTAATTTGCTTATTGTTAAATATTAGTGTACTTACAACTAAATAAACGTATGAAATCACAACAGGTAGTATCTTGGTGTTGAGGTTTACTTATTTATTGGGATTTCGTTGCATTTAATCGATTTCTGGACAAACTTTCAGTTTTCATTGTAGTTATGTTTTTGAGGTTAAAAGTGCTAGGTTCGCGGATACGTGGCTGCATAAAGATACTTTGAATCTATGTGACTTTTTGCCAACATGACTGCGTATCATCTGCATTTACATATGTAAAAATGGAAGTTGGTACATCTGCTAGAAATTAATAGACTGTGGCAGCATTCCACTTATAACCATGCAAATTGGCGCATATATAGTGTTCACTTTTTGTGAAAAATGTGAAAAAATTTCTATACCGCTCAACCTATCCCCATGAAAATCTGTAAGCATATTTATTACATATATTCTCGGATATGAAAGCTTATAATTTTAACGAAACAGCAGAAACTGGGTTTGCATAGATCGACTGAAATTAAAGTCCTCTTTAACGATATAGGAACATTATAAATCCATTAAATTATATTTAAGATGAAATTTGACTTTTCACATGAAAATCGTGAATGGTGAAACTGGTTGGTGGGTTGTGCGTGATGCTGAAATGCGAGTGGTTATCAGTTTTGACCTGTTTATGTATTCAGAGTTGGTCAGAAAACGGTGCATGCTTCATAGAAGAAACTCTGGTGGTAGCGCCTAATGTGATTGGATGTTGATATCGCCTACAAAAGTAAAACTCAGCACCATCGAAGACACCAGTTCAAAAGAGTAAAAAAGAAGAAGTCCCACAGCACGCAGATGTTGATACAAAAATTCTCATTGAAGACGAAGCGAGACAGCGGCAAAGCGCAGAAGCACAACTAAAAGTTGAATGATATAGTTCTTCGTGCAATTATACCATAATTGAGGAACACTGACTTAAAGCCGGAAATCTATGTCCTTTCGAGCGTGCTGTGTGAAAGACCTTAAAGCATAAGGTCGCTGAGGGAACATGCATATGACGCATTGTCTTAGTTCGGTATTCCTGCAAAGTTGATGCTATTTTACAAAATGAGGCACGCACCCATTAAGGTTGGAAAGAACCTCCCTGAAATTTTTAATAAAGAGCGAGACTTCACACAAAGCGATGCCCGCTCTTGCGACCTCTTCAACTTTGTAAAGAAGGGTGCCTTGCGAAAACCGAAGCACATCAAAACGAGCCAATTTTCTAAAAGAGTGTCCAGTTGCTCACCTACTTAGATGATTCTGAGATCTTCGGTAGCAATGTATACTTTACAAGGTAACGTCGTCGTTGGTAAGTATACATTGTATGGTAGTACTAAACGGGTGGTTACTATAGCCTTTGCGGCTATTGAAAGATAATCTGCCAGTGAGTGCAAGGCAAAGTATATGTGCCCTTCGAGTAGAGAGACGCGCTGGTTGCACTCTCAGATTGCCGTTGAATGCTATACTTTTGATGTTGTCAAGGATTTCGTCAGCAGCAACATCACAGTAAGGAACGATGTTAGCATGGAGATTAAGCGTCACTCGTGCTCATAGATGTTATTTTGGACTCAGTAGGCGAATTAGTACTGCAGAACACACTCACCAGTTCACCAGTGAATTACCTTTGGTATCAACGATTGAAAGAGGCGCATGCGAAGCAGAGACGCCTGGAGCAGCGATATACTTCAAGCCGTAACCCGATAACAGGTTGTTATGGTCTAGACTAAGAATGAGTGCGTTTCACGGTTCCCAAGCATCCTAAGTGAATGGGCATGAAAGAGCGACAAAGCATAGAAGACTTTAGTTTTTGAACTGTTTTAGCATAAAGTTCTGCGCTGAAAAGAAACTACGCGTTTCCATTGAAAACAGGCACATACTTTTCGACATAAAGAGTACTTCGAGTACACAATGCTTGCAATTACACTGACAATTGACAGTAGTTTTTACTAGAACTAAAGGAAGATTTGGTTTCCGTCATTGGAAATGGTTGGCAAAAATAATTTAGTTACAAATTGACAGTTTTTGAACAGTGCTCATAGAAAGTGCGAATTTGTATGCAACAGTTTGTAAATGCATAAATCTTTTTAAGTTTAGACTTATCCCACTTTAAAGTCTTTGACTATGGTGATGCAATGAAAATCTTTATATATATAAAAGTAACAACAGAAGGAACTTGTTTGGAAAAATCTCACAATTTTCCATAATCAGCAACGACCTAGCGACAACCAACAAGCGACAAACGACAACGACAATGAGCTACAAATAGCTGGCTGCATATGGGCACCGCACCTTGCTACCAGCAGCGGCAGCGGCATGATCGGCAGCAATCCCAGCCAGCCAAGAGGCACCAAGTGTGGGCCAAACAAAGTTGCTACATGCTGCATACAGGCTAGACACCAGTCCATGTCTGACCAGGCAGGGAGTGTGCTAGCGAGATCGCAGGCCTACTCAGGCACAGTCATGGTCAAAGCAACAACAACAAGAGGCAGAATATAAAATTCCATGTCAGAAACGCAGTTATTTATGCGCTTCAAGAGACGACGACGACGAGTACGTCGGACGGACGGACGGACTTGGCGACAATCAACTGCCGGCATTTCTATGACAATGTCACATGAACATGTCGCCTTAACCTTTCACGCGCCCAAAAAACCAACAAGCCAAGAAACCAATCCCAGACCAAACCAAGTCCAAAGACAGCAGGAGACTCGCATACACGCACACACTCACTCTCCAGTGAAAGATAGAATTATGCAGACATGTCACCAAGCAAGTGAAATATTTATCCAAGCAAGAAAAGTTATTATTCTTATTATTCTCTTTATATGAAAACTGTCAATATTTTAATTGCAAACTCTAAAAACAACGTACGTAGCTTTTCCAGCCGGTTACGTTTGTCCATTTGCCGTTTAGCTGCGTGTGTCCGCATTCGAGCAGGAAAATCTTTTTTTAATGCTTTTTTTTATATTATTTTCGCTGGCGTTTTCCAATAAAGCAAATCTTATGTGCTGCATTTTTCCACTCCGCTCAATCAATAAACGTGTGCTGCATTTTGAAGTGAGCTCGTCGAGCGAGTTTTTCATAGGAGGCGCATAAAATATGTTATAAAACATAAAAAAAACCTTTTTTGGGGCTGAACCAATTTGTAAAGTAGCTAAGTGAGCTATAAAAATGTCAAAAAACAAATGTTATTCAAATTATTATATGGAATATACAGCATATACTACTTATATAGTCACCGTGGCGCATACCAATAACAAAAGTTTTAAACAATAAAAATGAAAAGCTTGATATTGTGATTTCTAACGAAAAAAGTGCAGCAAAATGCAAGACAAACAAAATCTTAATTAAACATCATGAAAAAAAAGAGCTGTAGTCACTGTAGTATCAGTGGAATACTCTAAAACTCGCAAGTTTCGAAATTGCATTGTTAAAACTGGAAACTCTCTTCATTACTTTTCTTCAAAGACGTCACTAAGAAACTTTTCCATTTGGAAAATTTGCTCATCTATTCAAATCGCATTGAAATAGTTGAAGACCGCTTTTCCGTATGTTCGTAGACTTTGAGAAGGCCTTTGTACTAGTCAACAGTGAATGGATATGGAAATCTTTAGATAGAAGTGGGATTTCCGCAAAGATTCTTGCTGTTATAAGGATATAATATAGATAGATATAAGGAAGGTTCTATAATGCCATACGTATGATAGCTTGCTGTATGTATGGGGAGCATTAAGTCCGTTGGCCGCAAATTGAATAACTTCGGCATATAATGGAGCAAAACTCTTGAATGCCGAAATAGGGCAGCGAAAATGGCGCTCGATTGGCCGCATGTTTTGGGGGGCCAAACGAAAACATTGAAAAAAAATCCTAAAAATGAATTCTCCCAGATACAAGGGCAGTAGTTAAACCGATAGCAAGAACGCAGCGCCAAAGGTGGCCACAGATCGAGAGGCAGACATTTTTTCCTTAGAAGTATAAATACATATAAAGCAACTAAATTTTTACTTGTATAAGACTTACTTTAGAACTAGTTGTATTATAGTGTTTTTAGATCATCCTTGAACGTACTGTATATAAAATGTTTAAGTGCTTACCTGTAATGAAAAGAAAGAATAGTTGTTTAATTGTGGTATGCAAATATTTGTAAATAAATATAATATTATACTAAAAGTTGGCCTCGTTCGCAATCGTAATTGTTGCGTTACGTCAAGTAGATCGAAATAATTGAAATTATATATTAAATAAATTTTACATATGGATCATTGCCAAATTGAACCATATTGTTAAAATATGTCATGTTCGCAATGTTACGGTCATGACTTATTTAAAAAAAAAAATATTTTTAAATTTAATAAAATCTAGAATAAAGTGATCAATAAAGCCCTTGACTCTCTACGTATAGAGTATAAAAAATTGTGTATGCAAAATGTGCCGCAATCGAGGGCACTCTAACGGGTTCACGATCAAGATCTGTCTGTCTGCATGTATGCTTCATTTATCGAGAAGTACTGCCCAAAAGTTTCTTATAAAATCATTTTTCAATTCGTAAGCGACACGAAAAACACAAATAAATCTTATCAGCAGAAAATATAAATTACAATTTACACTTGAAATTTATATGAAATTGTGTGTTCGGCTTTTCATATTTGTTCACATTGGAATCTTGCATTACTTGCAACGTGAGTAAAACGCTTGAGGCACCAATCATGACTAGAAAAATATTTGTTGGTTTTGCATTTTTGTGTTTATAAGAAACATAAACAAACTTAAAGTTAAATGTTGCTCTGTCTAAAAGTATTGTATGGGACACACAGAAAAAGAAACTCTTTTCCAGCTGCTGCTGGCACTATGGGACTTACCAACTTTTAATAATTAGAAAAATTAGCTACAACTTTAATTAAAAACTGAAGTAATGTTATTCCATCATTATTGCATTGAAAAACTCGCTCGCAGACTTTAAGATTGTTATCTCTTTGCTTGATAATATCTTAAGACCATGCTGTCGACGGCTCATAGCTTTTATACTTAAGGGGCTCCGCCCTCTGTTCGCCAACCCACGTACCCGAGGTAGATCATGTTCTTTTTACGTTTCCGTTTGCCGATTATACCTACTATATTATACCTACCTAAAACTACTTCTATATAATACTAGTGTTTTTTCCAAAATCAAAACAAAAAGATACAATATGTAGCTTTTCTTTTTGATTCTTCATTGAAAATGCACGACTGTTGTTTGGAAAGAGAAAGATTTGAGCTCGATTTATTTCACATTCTCTCAAAAGACATGAGAGATTGCAAAGACATAAAATCTGCCAGAAAAAAACACTGAATCTTTTATAACCAGTTGTTATGGCAATACACTCTCCAAAAGAGCAAAGCGAAATAGAAGAAAGGGCAGATGCAAGTGTCGAAGTTAGGTGATGTCCACCATTTTGATTGATTCCAAGGTCATTACCCATAAGGAATTTGTTCCATAACGCCAGACTGCACAATATTGGAAAAGAATTTATCGTGTTTTATAAAGTACAAGATCGGATTCTGGCTAATTAAAGATGAAGGAGAACACCTAGACGACAAAGCCTTTCCGGCCCTGAGTGCAACACATCCTAACACAACTTTTATAATCAATTACTGCGTTGAAGGGTGTTCTGCTCATACTGCTCATTTTCCTACTGAGACCAAAGTAACATATATTGGCAAGATTGATTCTCCTCTTCATCTTCACCGTTCTTCATTGTAACTGTTCTAACAACCAACAGTGAGCGAGAAAAGCATTACTTAAAGTTAACTGGAATCTTATATTTTAGACGCTTTACTTTATTTACTAAAAGCTTCGATTACTTTTTTTGCCCAAATCTCAGACCAAATAAAAACAATTTTGCCCATTTAACTTGTCTCTTCACATTGTCAAACATTTGTTGTCAAAGTCAAGCCCACGAAATGCACATGTACACACGCATACTTATACATACAGAGAGATCTTGAAACCTCTAACGACAAACTAAGTAAACTCGAGAGATTTAAATCAGCTACAGATTTGTTGTGGCCAAACCAAATGGAGTAAGAAAAATAAAAACAAACTATACCCAAAAACAGGAAATCCTACACAGAGATTTTTCGTTGTGCAGCAAATTATCAAAACGCCAACATCTTTTTGACAAACTGCAAACAGAGCTGGAAAACCGTACCCCCCACAGTCAGTCAGTCCCGATGGCCCACTTACACTGTACTGAACATGGAACGATGTGTCGTTTGGTGGTCCGCACATTTCTCATTTAGCTAAAGAGCAAAGAAGTAGAAGAATAGCGCTTTTGGTCGCTTTTGGTGCATTTAAGCAAACGCTTTTTTCCGCTTTTTTTCTCTCTGATTTGTAGAGATTGCAATCGTTTGACTGTTGCGCTTATGCCCCATACGAGTGTGGAACGTTCCGTTGCAAGACCAGGCGGGAATTATTTACGGAGCTAAGATGCGCATTACATGGCTCGTTGGGGATCGTATCGTAAAATATGAGCCAGAGATGATCAGTTCCGCGATTGACGTGTCTTACTGTAATTTTTCATGCAACAAACTCTCTCTGTCTCTGTCTGTCTTTCCTTTTTAGCTCACTCTTTCTCTGTCTTCCTAAAGCAGCTTGCGTTTTATGCTTTTGACTTTTCGCCTGTCGCAGCTTTGTCGTCATTCAACGCATCGTTGACCTATTGAACCATAATACATGTACGCCGTACGCTTCATAGCTGCCACACATGTGCCACAAGGACTTCGCTGATACTGTCGTAGCAGGTCTGCAGCACCCATCTTGCCACGCTGGAGTAGGTCTGCCAGTCACGTTTTTAGAACCTGTTCTGCCACCACTTTTCTCGCATGAATCATTATTTGTTGTGTCGGCAAATGTTTGGGTTAGTTTGAAGTGTGTGTTGCATATATACGAGCGGGCAGGCGGGGTACACAGTCTACTGCAAGACAGCTGCAAGTTGGGCCAGTTGGCCCCGCTGGGTGCAGCTCTTTTGCGATCATTTCTGATTGATACTATTTATTGGTGTTTTGGCCAAAGTTTTGCGGCAGGTTGAGGGCAAATGTTTTTACGCATTGCTAGGGTTGTCAGGCATCCAGAATTGGAAATCTGAGGAGAAAAATCTCGCTCGATATTAGAATGCATTCGAATATGAAGCAAGTCGCATAGGGTTGCTATATTACCGTGCCTGAAAACGGTACGAGATTCAAATCACGCGGTCTGTAAATCTCGCTTCGTGTAATTAGCGCCTAAGGAATCGTACTACAACGTTCACAAGTGCTTTTCATTACACACAAAATTTAAACAAAATTAGTGGCAACTCTGTTGGGAAGCAATATACGAATATATTATATTTAAAAAATATAAAATAAAGCAATAAACGGTTCATTTAACTGTGTCCCAGAAAGCTCTGGACTGCTTTGCCTTTCCTCTATAATAGATTTTCAATGCTCCTAAAAATATCGATGGCTTACCCACTGACTGCTGATTCATTGAAAATGGGTTAGAAGAGATTTCTGGGGTTTCCTAAATAAAACCGTTTTCCAAAAACAAACCATTTTCGCTAAATATGATTCTGAACGAATTTTTTGGTAAGCAAGATATATGTGTTAGATAAAGTCAATCGTAGCAAAAAGTGCAAAAAAGATTACAGTCACTGTTATCGTTTTTATCATTTCGTTTTGCAGTCTTACTTCTAACTGCAATTAAAATTTATAGCCACAAACACTTGGCAACTCTGCAGGCTCTGCAACATTCTACCATTCTACAATGAACTGCTTCGTAGCCACACCGCCCAACAACAACTTCCATTCAGCTGCCCAGCTTATAACTATTGATGAAAGAATTTCACCAGCGGCTGTCGTTGCCACTTTTTTCAATTTCTAACGTTTTTTATTTCTTGCCGCCTGACTGTTTACCTGGCCAGCAGCTGCTGCACCTATTGGATGATCTCTCTCTGCTGCACATTATTATAGATTATACACTCCATGTTTATCTACTCGTATTCGCGTATCCGGCGCAGCATAGAGGTAAAAAGCGTGCGAAAAAGTGGGCGTTCACGGGTTAGCGCAATCCGACCTTTTGATCTGTTTTTTTTCTCTCTTTACTTTTTTTATATAGCGACCGCCAACAACAAGGGGCACTACTTGTAATGCTGCTGAGTGTTGCCAACATGCTGCAACATTTTTGTGGCGTATTTCGACAGTGTTGCAAGTTGCAACTTCCTTTGCGTGTCAAGTGCAAATGCATTAAATTTTGACGTTTCCAAATGTTGCTCCTTAGCTTAGGTGCATGTGCAGGCATTTTCGGTGTATCTTGTTGATGCTGTTGTTGTTGGTGGGGCAGCTGTTGTTGTCTTGATTTTAATTGATTTTTTCTATCGGTCAGTTTGGCGGCAAAAGCTTTTGTGGTGTGAATAAGCGAAAGTTGTCTACTCTAAATGGGTTTTCTTTCAATATTTAACTGACTTCAAATTTTGAAGAAATTCCAAAAAACTGCTCATCAATTATTATGCACATTGCACATTGTAATAGTAAGATACATTTTATCTTGGTCGTACAAACTTCGGCTCAGTGGCTGTACCTTTCATACAAGTAGAGAGCCTAAATACCTGGGATTCAGATTTCACAATAAACTAAAACTTGGCTCCCATGTCGCAAACGTTAGAAACAAGTGCATGAGAACTCTATCTATATACAAAGATAGTTGGGAAATCGGTGTCTTCGTCGCCTTCCTTCAACAGTCGCATTGAGGACCTCGCTCGTAGTAGCTTTTTCATGCTTACGCTCAATATGACGTAGCCAGCGGAGCCGCTGGCCGCTATGTCAATGTCGTTGTAGAGCTCATAGAGTCGTTCCATCGAATGAGGAAGTCGTTGGCAACGTGTAAAGACCCAATGATCTTACGGAGTACTTTCTATTCAAACTCTTCAAGGACAACTGCATCAGGCTACGTCATCACCCTTGCTCAGCGTCATATAGCAAAACGGTAGCGTGAGCGTCTCATAGTGTTAGTTTCGTCTGGCGAGCGTGGTCTCTCTTACGCATTGGTCTACTGAGACCAAAGTAATATCTATTGGTAAGGGTGATTGATCTCCATGATGACATCGTTATTTGTCGATGGTGCCAACAACAATATCAATCCAAGAGTGTATTCGCGACGTCTCTCTATTCGAAGAAAACATATACTTTATCTTGCTTCCATTTAAAAACCGACCAACCTTGGTAGATTCTCTTTCAAAAGCCACAAAGGCTCCGGTAGCTGCTTGCTTAGTACGACCAATGCGACGCGTACTAGCTGTCAAGGGACCGGGCACGCACCTCCCTGAACCTGCGTGTTCTATGGCAAAATTTGCACCATAGACCGATGTGCAGATATAAATCTCAGAGCAACTGTAATGGAGCAATAGTAATGGCACTGCTTGGGCTATGCTCTCGAACATGTCGTGATGTTAGGACATCAATGAGATTGAATTGATGTCAGCATACACGCATGGTAGATGGCGCTACATTATGCTATATTATGATCGACATAAAAGATGACCCACAATGTGCTGATCCGTTATTCGTGTTAAATTATAAGGGAATGTGACGACCCTGTTTCACATTTTATATACTGTTTAAAAAATCGTTAACATTCATTTAGCCATTGGAGACCCGGTTCATCTTTCAACATAACTTTCGAATTTCCCAAGCAATGAAAAATTGTATTTGCATTTATTATTGACACTAACTACGCCAACAGCACACTCAATATTTATGAAAATTTTGCTTAATTGCAATTTATTTTTATTGACCGGAGTCACAATTTCCGCACAATCTCTAGGCCAAAACGCCATGCAATTGCTTGATGATCCTCTCGTTCGGCTCTGGCAATGTCGTTAATTGCTCTGGTGATTTACGTTGCCAGATGTCAAAGGCACGCAAAAGTTGTCTAGCTGCATGAAGATGATCACGATGCAGACGGGCCGAGTGCAGGGATTACTTTGATTAAACGCCTGCTGGATTTGCGTGCGAAGCGTTGAAAGATGAGCCGACTGCGTGTCTTGGGCGGGCATATGCACATTTGAAAGAGATTGATTAAGCCAAGGGGCGTATTGCATTTTGTGGGCGTGTCCACTGTACGCTCGCTTTGGCATATAGAAAGTACATAGAGCAACAATGTGGCAACGCCCACAAGTTGATTAGCAAGACCTCGAGCATATTAGCGCTTAAGTATAGCTATCTAAATGCCTCTGACAGTGCGTATAAAAACTAATGGACCACACCGCAAAACTTTCGGAAATCGAATACTGTCATAATGTCGCACTGCAGCTCTAGTAACTACTGCTTTAAAGTTTAATAGTATTTTAATGTGGCCAGACCGCATTTCTAGCGTCAAATAACCATAAAAACAACGAAATAGCGTCTTTAAATAGGTGTGTTGCTTGACAAAGCTAAACGATTTGAGGGCGCAGCCTGACGATGAGTCAATATTTCTTACGGCACTCCAATTTCTAATCAAGTGTGTCCCAGTTTTTGCATAAACACACAGAGAGAAACAGAAAAGTTTGACCCCAGTTTAATTTTGTCATTTCAAGTCAAGATTAGTTTCAAGAGATCAAGATGAGCAGGATCAGAAATGACGTAAGGAGGTTGTTTCAAAAAGCGATGGAGCGTCTTCCTCTAGAGACGCAGAGTGAAATCTAGCAGTGGATGTACAGTGCGCACTAAGGTTTGGAGGGAACACTTCTTTGGCTTCACAGACGTAGCGGGGATAGACCACTGCTTAGCCGTGACGAGGTTGCAAACAAGCAGTTGAAGAACAACAAAGTGGCTGGCGCAGACGGTCTGACAGCGGCAATAAATAGTAGAATATAATTAGATGAGTTTTCCGATGATTCGACCCTTCGTGTTCCCTGACCGGTATGCAAGAATACCAACTATCGTGATATCTGTGAGTCTTCTTTCTAACACCTATCCAGTATTTGGTGTGCGACTAAAGCCAATCGCAAAAGCAACTATCGAACATTAACACTGTGGCTTCTTCTTCTTGACTAGCCATAACAATCAGTTACTGGGTTACGATCTAATATACAGCACTATTTGATACTTGGGGTGATACTTAGGGTGTGTATTGCGAAGGGCTAAAATATGTCGAAACGGGATTAGATTCTTTAAGAGTGTCCAGTTAGAAAATTTGCCAGAATGGGTCTCGTTGTAAATGAGAGCAAGACAAAGTTTATGTGTTCTTCGAGTAAAGATACTTCTCAACCTAGGCACCAACTTCTTAGTGAAGAACGATGTTAACAATAATAATAATCTTGCCAATAGATGTTACTTGGTCTCGCCAGACGAAACTAACAATCAATAAGACGCTTATGTAATATAAAGACGAGCTCTTTGAGCTCTACTATGAAATTGACATAGTCAAGCCTTGAGGAAGATCCGGCGAGTAAGGTCTTCAATGCGGTTGATGATGGAAGCCGTCGAAGGGGCACGTCTCCGTTAGAAGGTCCAGGTAAAGAGCGCACTGACTACCCTTGATATCACCAATTGGAGAAAGAGCGCGCAAGTTAGAGTGTCCAGGTAACTGGTTGTTATGGCCAGTCATGAAAAAGAAACGCGAAATAAAACTTCGACCTTGGTATGGCTCGGGGTCTATCTAAAATCTCTGCCGATCTCTGGGTCCCAGCACCTGGTTGGTTAGATGCAACTCCACACCGTCTAAAGACACTTCTCGCTTTTGAGTCTAAGCCACAACTTATGCTTGATAAGGTCCTTTTATAATCTTGGCCAACTGTGACCCTAGATCAAGTGCAGTTGACACAAGATCGTGGAATGGCTGGTTTCTCCAGAAGGCAATAAGTTGACTTTTTTTATGTCCACTTACGCGGCTTTCGATATGACCATATTTTAGTTTTTTTTAACTTTTTTTTTTGAGAACGAAATTTTTCTCTCAGTGCAGAGCCTATGAACTATAACATCTTTGTGTGCATTGTGGAGCTTTCAAAAGCTCCAGGTGTATTTCCCACTGTTCTTGCACCTTTATTGACTGCATTTACACTTTGCGTGTAAAAGCTCTTTGTAGACATTTACGTCTTATAATGGGCGACCACACGCAAAACTCACAAAAATCTTATATGACAGCTGACTGAGATATGTGCCACATTCAAGACAAGACTGCAACAATGTGACCAACTGTTGTGCCTGTCGTCTCCCCTCTTTTCCTCTTACTCTCTCGCTCGCTCTGATGACAAAGTGCTAGCGACTTGTCATGTCTTGGCATATGTCAAAAAAATTGTTGGCAACTTTATCAAGAGCACAATTTAAATGTCAAGTTGACGACGTGACTTGTTGTTGTCTGGAGCAGAGCACCTTCAGAGAAAGAGAGGGAGAGAGGGAACATACTCATGCAGCTGGCAAATGCAGCCACGAAACGGAAGTACGCTAGTCTAAACAATTCCAGTACATAGAGGTGCTAATCGACCGCAACACGCTGCAGCAAAACAACAGAAAACGGTGTTCATAATGATCATAATAACGATCTTGGGGCAGAGTTAATGAAATTACAAGCCTATGCACATAATAGACTAGCTGCTGTGCCAGATCATTTACACTCTCAGTAAGTGTATTCGGTTAAAACTTTAATAAAGCGTGACAATTTTCATATATTATAAAGGAATATCGGCAGCGACTGAAAGATGTAAAACAGTAGCGTATTCGTCTTGAAGGCTCGCTGCACAATTTCCTTAGATGCCATTTGTAAGTTTTTTGCTGCCGCGTGCCGATCCCTGGTTTAAACTATACGTTTTCTGACTAGCCACAACAGACAAAAAGTTGTAGATATAGTTGTTCAAGTCTACCTAGTCTGTTCTGAAGTGGCCATAGATCTATTTACCACTAAGAGAAGAAACTGCATTTTTCTCGACAATTTTTCTTTATTGTAAATCAGATTTATTAGAAACTTTTGACTTTAATTTTTGGAGTACGCATTAGAAAAAGTAGTGCACTTAATTAACGTAGTGTAACATATTTGTTGCGAAAAAAAGCGAAAAGGTTATAGGTCACATTCCAATTAGTGCGTGTTTGTCTCGCTGCAACGGCTAGTAATTCATTGCTGGCTGCCTTCGATCAGTGTGCCAGAAGTATTGGTTGAGCGCGGTCAAAGCCGCATAGTGTGCGGCGTAGGCAAAGCTGTAGTTAGCAAACTAAAATCACTCCACAAGTGCAAGAGCGTGTTCCAATTTAAAGTAAGGCTCGACATAAGTGAACCGTGTGGCGTCTCAGCCAAATACCAGTCAACTACAGTTTGAATCCCAGTTAATTCTTAAGAAAATGAATCCTACTGTCAAACCAAACGGATATAACAATAAGTACAGATAACATTCTAAAGACAACCTGTTCATAATCAACTGCCATGTAACCCTCCGCAAAGCTTCTTTTCCAATCTTAATTCCTTTCTTTACTTTCCTTTTATGAATGATCTGGCCACTCGGCACATCATTACAACACTTCAAAATTAACGCGAAAAGCGGCAGTGCTCGTTAGTACCAATCCTACATGAGCTGGTCGGCACATGCAAAAGGGTCCAAGACAAAAAGTAACAAGATCATTAACGTGGCCAAAAACAAAAAAACATAAAGAATACCAAATGAAACCACAAGCTTCCAAAAGAAGTAGCAGACCGTTGTTGTCGTAGTAGTAGTCATTGCTACCATAAATAAGAAGCCATCCTGTCCAGAGTGCGCTGCATCTTTGAGCCTGGCAGTAAAAATTATGACTGAAGCGCAAGCTTGAGGAAAACATTAGCAGGTTGGGTACAAGACGGCGAGGCACATAGACCAAAAGCACAGCCAAGGTGCAACATCGTCAGTGCCACAAACAGCTGGGATATTTTTTGTGTTTTTTTTTTACATATTTTTGTGTCTGTTGTGCACCGCCTGGGGAGGTTAGTCACACATGCGCGGTGATAATTCAGCAGCAGCAGAGTGTCTGAGTTGGAGGAAGTCACAGTTAGCGGCGGCATCCACATTAAGTGGTAGCAACTGTGGCTGCAACATGTTGCCGTTGTCTTGTTAGTTGACTGGCTGCATTGCCTGGCGGCAGCGAAAATCGTGACAAAGTGTTGCCATTGTTAGGCGCAAATGAAGAAAATGCCATTGTGGAAAAGTCTCAGAGTGAAAAATACAAAATAAAACAATTGCCTAGCTTTGTTGTTGTTGCAATTGTTGCTGGGCTGCATTGAAAATGGTGGCAGCATTTTCTTTTGCGGCGCACGTTTTGCAATCAATCAATGTGTAAAATGTGCTCTTAAATACGTTGAGAGTTAAAAATTTTATCTAGCATGTTTTTAGGCGAAACAAAGAGCAACATGTCAAATTGGCACTAGAGAAAGTAGCACGAAAACATATCGGACATTTTTTTTTGTGTGACACTTGCTTATATCATATATAGAAGATTGTTTCTATTTTGCTCCGCTTTGCATATAACTTTCAAAGTTTTCGTGTAATTTCAATGACTTTTACAGTACAGTAAATAAATTGAGTAAAAGATGCAAACTCTAAAAGTGTGGGCGAAATCTTTTGTGCTTAACAGATGTGGACATAAACTTACAGTTGAATAGAAAGTTGACTACTTCTCATTTCAACATCTTATTTTTGGTTTATCGAATAGTTTTAATCCACTTTCTTTATACTTAGTATTAATTAATACTTCAGCAAATTGTACATAATTGTTATAAGTTGCTCAAAAATAGTTAAGAAAATAACTTATTACATTATATTTCAAATCATGACTTAAAATTCCTTAAGACTTAAATGAACTATTCAATTGCAGTTTTTACCTTGTGGCGTAGTGACGTCATTTTTTTGAAACACCCCCCTTCTCAAACTGAAATTGGACTCATATCCCCCATAGCAAAGTGATGAACTCAGCGGCTTATCATCTCTACTGTTGATGTGGTTCCTTTCCAACTCCTTTATGGGATTCCCCCGGTCCCTGAGAATCCAACCGCTGTGTCTCTCTACTCGAAGAAAACATATACATACTTCGTCTTGCTCTCATTTACAACCAGATTCACCCTGCTTAGTACGACCGACGATATCGATATCATCTGCGTATGCACGCAAATAGGACTTCTGAATAAAGGCTTGATGCGAAATCGGATCAGTTGGTAATTCAGCTCAAAGAGTATGATAAGGTCATATCTATATAATTCTCTACACTATGCAGTATTTCATTTGTATTATATCCCCAAAGCGTTTGCACATCAATAAAGTGCAATTTTAAGTCTTCGTCCCAAAACAACCCATTGCTGCTTTTCTCACATGCCAAAGCCGCTGCTTGATCAGCTCTGTTCCAAGCGGCGGCAACACTTCAATGTATCTTTATGAGCTGCTAAAACTGGCAATCCACTTAAGTTCTCACCTGAGCATGTTCCATGCTTTCCACTCAATGAATACCGTCTCATAAAAACATATTTCTCACCTGGCAACTTCAACTTCTAAGTTTACAATCTTTGCAGAGCATAAAATTTCGTTAGCAGCTGATTTAGGAAAAAAGAAAAATCAACATATTCAAGAGTTTTCATTGAGAAACGCTTGGAAGTGCATGAAGTGTAATTGAATTCAATTTGTTGGAAAATATTGGTGAAAAAACCAACGAAGACGTCCAGCTGTTTTATGGCCAACTAATTTTTATGAACGAAACTTGGCAATATTTGAATATGTGTAAAAAACTGAGACTGGGACTCCGAAACTGCTGTGACCCCAATGAACTGTGTTCGTCAGTCCGCCGATTGACAGCGGCGTCGCACTTGCGCATCGGTGGGGCGCCTCCGCAAACCCCACAGAGCTGTCAGCGCAGCATTATCGGGCATGTTGCAAGACCCCCACACACATTTATTGACTCGAAATAATTTATTAATTATGTTGTGCCTATTTATTGCATTTTTGTCAAGCTTTTTGTTTTATTTATATTTTAAATTAATTTTTTCCCAACTTTTTATTATGCCAAAGCTTGATTATTTTGGGTTTCCTATATAGAAGGCCATTATGTCACTTGATAGCTGACAATTTGGGTGGCATTTTGAGTTGAGTCGAGATTATGCGTGGAGTCTTTAAAGTGTTTTGTAATCGTTTGCTTGGCTCATTGATTGCAGTATTTTGTGTTGTTTTATAGACATGCTGAAGGCATTGAAGCGTTTTTATTGACTGCGAGTAAATCCCAATGATGCTTGGTATAAGTTATGGATGCCTTGAAATTGTACACATTAATTCTTGATTATCTCATTTTTGAGGCTAATTAAAGTGCTTGTAGAGCTTATTATGTGATTTGAAATATGGTGTTAAGAGTATTTATGAATGAAAAGTGGTAGAAAGCTGCAATTGTGTCAATTAGGGGGGTTTAAATGGATTTACTCAACAAGCTCGACAACATCCAGCAGAGAGCACTGGCCTTTTCAATTTCCTCTTCGTCATACTCCCAAGCTGCGCACACATATTTTAATTTTATTTATATCACCTGTTCACCTCGTCCGGATCCTCCTCTCTTCCTCTTACTTGTATTTAGATCCTTCAAACTCTCCCACCTCAGCGTTGCCTTTGTTTGTTTTCTTCGATTTAAAGGTATTTAGATCATTGTTTCGTCCATATCTAGAAGTGGATCATGTTCCTCTTTCCCTTGGTATTTTTCATACTTTCATGCTGCGCACATATACTTCTACCTCTGCTTCGCCTCTTATTATAGGCATTTCGAACACCTATTCAGCTTCTTCAGCTCCTCCTCTCTTACACTTTCTTTCCATTTTGATAGCGTTGCTCTGTTCTGCCTTCTTCGTCTTTAGATATTAAGATCTTTGGTTTGTCTACATCTAGAAGTGTATCATAACCCTCTTCCCTTTGGTCTTCTACATACTCTCACGCTACGCACACATAATTTCTACCCCGACATTTAGATCATCTATTCACCATTCTACAGCTCCTCCTCTCATCCTCTTACAGGTATTCAGATACTTGAAACTCTCCTCCGCCTTAGCTTTGCTCGGTTCTACTTTCTTCGTCTTTAGGTATTTGGACCTTTCAATTGTTTTTTTTCCCGTTTCTTGTTATTCATGCAACATGCATCATTCTTCTTTTCTTCTTCTTACCGATATTTTACTTATCTTTAATATGTAGTGATTAAGAATTTTTTATGTTTTTACTAAAAGTTCTAACGTTTTTCTGTTTCTGTCTCTGCCGCTGCCTCTTCGTCATCATCATCCCTGCTTTACCTTTCCGCGTTAGTTACAATTGTTTACTGTCCTTGTCCAAGGACAAGGACTTTTCCTTTTATAGGTATTTTCCTCCTACATCTACTCCTCTTCCATTTCCAATATTATCTTCCTTTTTATCTGTCACTAACAGTTATCTAGATTCTTCTATTCATCTTCATCTCGATAATCTTTAATCTCTACCAAACTGAACTGGATTGTCCTCTTGTAAAATTTAATTTGCCAATTATACAATTTACCTAGTTAACGAACTATTTTAACTTCATAAACTTATGATTCATCGCAGTACTCTACTTACATAAATTTACATTTTTTCGAGCTCTTAAGCGTTATAATGTCTGGCATGAAAATCTTACTCCATACTCATTTTGGAATGCACTGCCACATGGAATTCCACTTTTATCATAAAATTGAAAACTGTTTCTTAAACATCTGCAAGCAATTTGCAGCTTGAACAATCAACTGGGGCAGCAATTACAAAATTTTTGTAGCATTAGTGGAAAGAGAAAAATGGCACAAAAACTGACAAACTTAAATTGAAACGAAAAAGTAACTAGCCAAAAGTAAAATGTGGCAGATACGAGTATCTGCTTACAATTACGACAGATGATTGCAATACAAAAGCAACTTTATCGCCTCGCGGCAGTTTGATGGCGACATGGCAATGTCAAGCGGCGTCTGATGTTCCAACTCCGACGACGACCACGACTGGGCAGCAAGGTAATCAAGAAGCGTCTATATGGACAAAATGGAGCAATGGACAACAAGAAGAGCAACAGCTAGTGCAACAACTGCAACTGCCACTGCAACAGTTGGCCTGTCAACGCATCTTGAAGATGACGTTGATGATGCTGATCATGATCGTGATGAAGATGACGATGATTGCAATGAAGATGATGATAGTGTCTTGGCTGAAAATGGAGCAACGTTCACTTGGTTCAGTCAGTTGATGTGGCAATAAATTTCAAATAATTTCAACGACGACAAATGTGACAGGCAGTGATGCCTAACGGTTAAGAGCTGGCATGCAAAACACACACAACTTGACGCTAATGAATGCACAACAACAGCAACAACAACAAAAGCTAATTGTTTATTGTCAATTTGTTGCACAAACCGCAATAATATGGCCGAGCTATAAAATTTAAGCATGTAAACAGTGACTCTCAAACTGTGCCCAGGGTAATTATCAAACTTTTGTGCAGCAAAGTTTGACATTTGGATTTTCTAATTTATGGGCTACTTCTGTTGTGGTTGTTGTTGCCCCTTGTTGTGGCAGCCGTTGCTGCTGTTGCAACAGGCGCTTGCTTTCGCCTCAAGTTGCCGCATTCATTGTATGTGGGCAATGCATGTATTTGCAACTATATCTATAGCTGGTCATGTTTTCCTATCGCCAGCCTGCCTGTCCATGCAGCTTGCCCCATCGCAGCCGCTGCCACCGTTGCCTGCGCCTCATCGTCGCCTTGTGGTGTGATTTTAATTGCTCTTACAAATGTTCTGGCGCGCTTGCGCAGCAATTCGAGTGCAAATCTATGTTGCCTCATGTGTATGTACACCTATGTGGGTATATGTGTATATGTATGTGGCATGGCTCTAGGAAGTGCGCTTGTCTGAGACAAAGCAGATTTATAGCCACATGTTGCACCAAAAATAACAACAACAAAATCGTAAGACATATTGCATGTCTGGCGCAACTTTCTGTTTTGTTGTTTTCAAATTTAGTTTTTTTTTTTTTTGACTGTGTGACCCGACTTGATTGTGGGTGAGTGGGTTTTGTTTTTTTTTTGGTTAGTTAAATGTTGCAATTTGACTGTGTCAAATGCTTGCAAATATTTAATTTTTGGCTTAGTATTCAGCATTCCAATTTGCTGTTAGTTAGATTTATCAAATGCATTTAACGAAAAGCATGAGAAATGCCTAATTAATGGGGTTAATAATGCTACCTTAGTTCCGACCTAACTTATCTGGGAACTCTTGACGACTTTTAGACGTTGTTTGTTAGTAGATTGCAAAGTTTCACGTTTGTGTGATGTGTTAGCAGTGAGAGCGAGCAGAAGAGCATGCATGCATGTTAGGTTATTAGCAACGACGCACGCTAGATGGCGCCACATTCTAACAAGTAAGAGAGAACTTACTGCCGAATGTTATACATCTGTCGGGCGTTCTTTAAGAAATGGCAAAAAACATAATTTTTCAATAAGTTTTTCAATTATCTTCATAAAAAACTTGTGAAACTTGTCTTGATAGATAAACACTAAGACAAACACCAGATTCTTTTAATCTGAGTCTTAAGTGTAAAAAGCAAACACAACTAACTCAGGTCAATTCCAGACATATCTGTTAAGCTTAACTTAGACTTGAGCGGCGAAACGGTTCATACTCGCAAAGATAGATAAAAGCTGCATTATGCTCCTTTTTCGCTCAATTCGAGCTGCCTATTTCCACCAAGGCTTGGTTAAGAATATCTAGGTAGGATAACTCGGTCGAAGTCGAGTTTGTGTTCAACCATATTATTTTTTTGAGCAAATGTATGTTAGTGCTTGATGTGCGCCTGAGCAGATGACACAAATCGATTTTTGTATTCATCATTGTACTCGATTGTTTGCCACAATAAAATTGCACTTTTTTTGCAAACTCAAAGGCAGAAACAATTTAACAATTGTTTTGTATTTCGAGGTGAGTGGCAACGCATGATCGTCCGAACTGAAAGGTAATGTAGTTCTTGGTTTAACACAATCAGGTTTAGTTTAGTATTAAACTTTAGAGGTATTCCAGCAAGGGACGAACAAGAGCCGTAAAGAGAAGTTTTATTCACAATTGAGAAGATATCAAAAAGGACGCCTAAGTTAGAGAGTCAGTTATCAATAAATTGGACAAACTCCTGAGGGTCATCACGACAAAAAGACATAAACTTACATTTTGGAGGATTGGGATTAAGTGCGAATAATGCAAACCCCACCTTTGGAGGCCTTTAACAGCATTCTGGAGAAGAAAACTAGAAGAAGAATGATGATTTATCGTCAAACCAAGCTTCATATCGTCAGCTTACGTCAAAGCTTGACAACTATGCGCGGATGGTTATTAATAAATAGATATAAATATAGAGGACCAAAGTGACTGTCCTGTGGAAGCCCTGAAGAACGTTATCTGTTTTAGAGAGTGTGGAACCATATGTGACTTTGTGAGTTCTATTGAATGAGGTGGAAGCCGAGTTAGATCTGGCTTAAGTAAAAGTAAACTCAAGAAGATTGGTCAGGTCATAGTAGAATGACCTTTCGTAAAACCTGACAATGTGATATAACCGATTTATAAAGGTGCTGCATATTAGCATTAATAAACTTCTCAAACAATAAAAAACACCAAATAACCCAAATTTTAGCAACTCAAAAATAGTGCGTTTAAAGTATTTCGAAAAGCTTAAGTAATTATAAGCTTAGTGTAGCTAATTTAAAACATTTCTGTTTCACCTTGCTTACAAGCAGTGTTATGTAATAACCCCATGCAAAGATACAAACTACCAAACATAAAAAACAACAATAAATTGGCACTTAAGAAGCACTCAACAATTTATTGGAGTATAAAAAGAACTTATTAAACTTAAAAAAAAATAGCCATTATCGTAAAAATAAGTCACTTTACAAGCACAATATAATGGACCGATAATTCTGATTAAGAATAACAGTATGTAACTTCTACAGTACGCAAAAGCATCGCTAAAGCAAGGCGTTGACTTAACAGACGACTGAGCTCGTTATACAATATGTACAAGGTACGCTTGTTTCAGCGAAAGCTCAAAGCTGTTTGTAGACAGAGCATTTTCCCGCATGCTCAAATGCACTTCAGTCAGGAGTAGACTGAAAAATCGATAACCCAAAAGATGCAACTTCTCTGAGGAAACGTACTTTGTAACGTACGGTGCTCTGCTTGCACTCTGTGATATGCTAACAAGGTGTTTCACTTGAATTCCTTTGAAGTTTTCATGATTGACCCATGAAGTTTTAGCTGAGAAATTTAGTTAGCTTTACAGCACATTACCTTACGATATTAAGTCGTCCACCTTGAGTTGCAGCTTCAGACTTTGAAATTAAAATCATGTTTTAAACTTTCTGGAGAAAGAAGTTTCTCTTCAGTAACAACATCTTAATATGATAAATTGTCATCTAAATGCTAATATAATCAAAAATAAGATTTGAAACTTTTTATTTTGTGAAACAGCTAGAAGCGCCCCTTTGGGGGAAGACCAACTTGCATGCCCTGCTGCTCATATGCCGTGATGGTAAGATATTTATAAGCTTGCAATGGCGTTGGTAGATAGGCATGCTAGTTGGCGCTAGCATATATGCACGCTTTATGGAGCTGGAGTAAGGTTAAAAGCTTTGAGCTTTCGGTTGGAGTTCTGGCTGGTTTCATTACTTGAAGTAATGATAATTTAGCATTTCCGAGCTTCTACTACGTCATAAGATCCAAATTAGTAGTAAGAGCAGAACAAGTACAATGCGCAAGCGTACAAAAAGCCACAAAATCTAGTCGTGTGACGTCACACGCATTTTCTTCTTTGCTTTCGAATAACGTGCGCAATAAGTAACTATTGCTTCATTATACGTACCATTACCATTTTTTACCTTTGCGCTAAAACTGAGAGTATTTTAAGGTCGATTACCAAGATTTGTTGCCTTTTTTGAGTTTATACTAATTGCCGCTGTCTTAACTATGACTCTAATTGTGTTGCTACCCATTTGTATTTTTAAGATTTTGTTGTGTGCAAACAATAAACAACCCAATTTAATGAGACATATAACAAAGTTTATCTAGTTTAGCAGCTAAAACTCAATTTAGCGGTATAAAAGGAACCGCCAACGCAACAAATTGGTAGCAAATTTCTATGACTTTATTTTGTTTGGCTTTTAAAACCACAAAATGCAACCACAATTACAATTAATTGCAAGTATTTAACACAAATATTCCAAATTGTCTGGCTAATCAGCTAGAAAATGTAAAGCAAGTCAAAAAACCCAGTAAAGAGGTCAACCAAAGTAAAAAAAAATCAAAAAAAATACAAAATATTTAAACAAATGGAAAACAATTTTCTTGATTTTGGGGCCGCAGTCGCAGACATTGCTACGAACTGCGACTGGGTCCGGGCATTCCAATGACCATAAAAATGTCAACGCGCACATAAAACAACAACGATCTGCAACAACAACAACAACAACGAGCTCCAACAACAATCACAACAAAAATATGTTGCTTGGCTTGGATTGCCAAAGTGGTTGAAGTTGTGGCTGCAATGCCACAAAAAACACTAAAAAAATTTGATGCAAACAGTCGGGACGGTGCCCGACAGTGGAATACCCTGTACCCTTTTACTTTATTAACACTAAATATGGTAAAATGGGAACGGAATTATCCACTTTTACATCTCCTTTCATAAGACCGATATGCCTGTAAACATTTTCCTATCGGGAAGTTCCAATTGACAAGCATTCCTATCCCATGATACGGACAGACTGACGGACAGACGGACATGGTCCAATCGCACCATGGAAGTTATGCTGTGCCTCGCCTCCTTCTGCCTGTTACATACATTGCACAAATCTATAATACCCTTGTACACTATGTGTGTTCTTCTTCTTAACTGGCCATAACAACCCATAATCGGGTTACGGCCTGATGTAAATACATTCTTTCATGGAATTGTGGTTTTACGTGATGTGTCCCAAACCCGAAGCACAAACCTATTAAGGCCTGGGGTGGCTCTACTGGCTCCACTGGTGGAAAAGTCCCCAGTGTCATTGTTACTCGCCAAAAATAATCACAAGCTTTAACCTGCTGAGGTAGTATTCTCTAACCCGCTCACCTCACGGGGGTACACTATGTGTACAGGGTATAAAAACTGGACAGCATTGCATTTGGCTCCATGCAGTCTGCTGTGGTTTACAGCCAATGCGTGTATGTGTGTGTGTGTGTGTGTGTGCGTGTGTCGTGTGTGTTTGGTGAGCGGCAAATGGAACTGATTACAAAATATGACCAGCGGCTAAATGTAGTTTGCTGCTTAATTTCTTAGATATCAAAAATACAAAAAATAATAAGCCAAGTTTTGAATTTTATGCGTGGGACTCGAAATTTGCATAACACACGTGCTACTGTGTGTGTGTGTGTGTGTGTGCTTTACTGTGGTGGCTGCCTTGGTTACTGCTGTGGTTGTTGTCCAAGCTAGACAAATTTTGCAATAGAATTCAATTGTGTGTTATAGTATTTGACAAGGCTGGAAACGTCTGTCATTTCGCTAGAGTCGCGCCCAGGTTCCCGGGTTAGGGGTCTAACTACAGACAAGTTTTACAATCACCTTGAGCTACAAATACCTTTTTTGGAGGATTCTTAGAAACTTAGGCTGATTTTCTTAAAATCGGTTTCCCGCTTTAGAATTGATCCAAATTCATTCTACTTTAAGACTGTTAAAGAGCTCGAAAAGCTTAGAATCGGATTCAAGGCTGTTATCTCTAAAACCACGCTACTTATAGTTATCGATTTTCATAAATAAACCCTTATTTGACTCTGATAACGAATTCAGTATCTCGGAAAGCTAAGGTTATAATTCTTACAATTCGCCCGAATTCATTCTTTAAGACACTGCCGCAAATGCAGAAGAGTTCAAAAAGTTTAAAATCAACTTTGAGGCTAGTAAAGTTCTTGCTTTTAAGTTTCTTTAAATCAACAAACTATACAACATAAAGTGCTATCCATAGTTCAAACTCCTAAATCATCTACGAATATTTCGTGCAATTGTCTGGTGGAAATAGAATTTCTTTTAGTTTGACAGTTTTACAGCAAATGTATGCATAGCTGAAACTTCATAATCATAACTAGTTCGTAAAAATGCCTACAACTTCCTCAAAGTCAGCCCACTCATAATGCCACACCAAGTCCACAATATGTGCGTGGGTGTGCTTATGGCCATAAGTTTTGGCCGCAGCTTCCGTAAGCCGCACCAAAACGCCAGCGGCTGTTTGGCTATCTGGCCAAATTGTCATCCGTTCATTGTCATGGCCACGTTGGTTACAGCCAGGCCGGCTGGCTGGCTGATATATCGATAAGGCGAAACAGGCTTTGGACCATACTATCGGGGTTCGTTCTCTAATGAATGCCAGGCAAAAATACATACATTGACAGATGACTGCACAGAAACCAACTGCAGACAGTTAAGAATTCGAGATTTATTATCAAACCAGTTGGTTGACTGCAAAACTGTGCCCCACAGTGCTGCCATAACTATCGAGTGCGTTGAAAATTTTGGAGGCAGACTGTTTTTCACAAGCACTGCCTGAGGTGTTGACCCAAAAGTCAGCTTTGCCTTTAAGCCAACACATCAAAAAAGCCAACAACAAGTGCAACAACTGCAAAAGTAAATACCTTGCAGCCCGTAGACACTAATCATCTTTAGAGTACTTTTTTATTATTATTTTCGCGTATATTTTCGAGGCTTTTGACCCTAATGAATTTGTTTGTTTTGGCTGAATAGATCTCCGTCTCTCACTCTGTGTTTTTATGCGCTTTAGCTAAGTTTCAAACCCACGTAAAAGACGCTTTGTTTTTTATGAGTTACAAGTTTTGACATTAACGATATCGTAATTTATATTTTAGCCATAAAAAGAGTAAATTTTTTGAGCAGCGCATTTAATTTTTTTATGCCGTTGAAGTTATGTTTTGTAAATATTTTTATTATTAGTAAAGAGCTTCTGTTTACTTATATATATATAAATTTTTTTTATAGGAATTTAATAAGAATAATATTTTGAGTTGAGCAAATTGGTGGCAATCAAAGTTTTATGTTCATTTGTAACTAGGTTTTTAGTATATACTGTAGAGCCACAAAACTATCGATATTTTTGATAAATTAAGGAAAAAGATTCGATATTAACGATTGTACCATCGTTTCAAAAAGATTCGATTCTGTCGATATTACTATCGTCTTTATCCTTCCTGCCTTCCTAACCTTAGCCGCTTATCGTATCTTTAATGAGACACAAAGGAAAAATATATCGATAGTAGTATCGATCGTTATGCAATTCTAATGTGCTGCAGTTAAAATTTTGGCTAAAAAATGAGAAATCGGGCTCCCATATGGCTCTTCTTCTTATATAATCATCTGAATTCAACGCTGAAAAACTTCATTTTGTTAGTAATAAAAGTGCCAAGAAAAGTAAAAATTTTAATAGTAGTAGTAATAAAAAAACATCGATAGAGAGGCACAGAGGAAACAATTTGATACCTCTTTAGTACTATTGATAGTTTTGCAGCTTTACTTCAAATATGGAGAAAATCTGTAAACAGAAATCTGTTCAAGTAACTTTTACAGTGAGACGTGGGAATTGCCCTCCAGTAACTGTGATGGGTTTATCCACACCGGAAGAAGAGACTGTTAAATATCTTGGGAGGTACCTGGAGGCCAAGCAAATACGACTCAAAAATCCCAGAAAATGTACGGTCTTCTAGACCCGGCACGAAAAGATTCGATACTATCGTTAGTACTATCGTTTTTACGATCGATAATTTTGCAGCTGTATGGACATATTGAAATTCGTCAAAGATAAATAATATAAATCGATTAAACTCCCATGAAAATATATTAGCTATTAACCTATTAGGTAATAGTAGAGTGCGTCTACGACATTTAAAAAGAAACCATGGTCTGATCTTCTCCAGTTATACGTTAATATAAAGTAAAGATTTGTTGAATGCTTTGGTACAGATTGCATATATTATTATAAAATATGTAATTGAATATTTGAGCCTGATTTTTATCCACTTCAAAACGTTAGATTAAGTTGATGACTGATGACAACACAATAATTTATTAATTTTTTCGTTAATTACTTTATTCTTAAACATTATTATGTATTTTTTAGCTCCGTTTACGATACAAGCGTGTTATTTATTTTATTTTAAGGTTCAATATATTTTTTTGTTTGGTTTTCGAGATCTTTCGTTAAAAAAAAAAACACTCTTGCGACACCTTTAACTCGTCAACCGGCAGTCCGATTATTCTTCAACTATCGCTAAAAATCAAGGTATTCTTCTTCAACTCTTACTGAAACAGTCCGCAATAAAAGGGCAAGGAATCACATTTTTTTCTGATCTTGGAACTGACCTTCTTAAAAAGATGTTTTCCTAGCTCAACTTATTATTATCTTTCTTATTTTGGCAAAATTTTCTGAGAGTCGGAAAAGACTTTTCGAAACCGTAACAGTCGAAAAGTTCATTAAAATTAAATTCATCACTAATGATGATATTCGGTGCATAGATGCTCTGCTTTCTTCAATTTGTGTAATTTGGCCAAAGTCAAAAATGAAGATTTGCATAGAAAAGGGATATTTGCTTAAATGTACTTGATATAAATAGATGATTGGCATGAAACAGTTAGTTCTGTGCTAAACAAAATGTACTTAATTTAAAAAGGTTATTAAAACTGGGTAGATGAGTGGGCTAGCTGCGCCGGAGCTTCTTATTTGCGATAAATATATGAAAATGCATTAATTTATTTTGAAAAGTTTTGAAACCTATAAAAACAACTGCGTAAGAAATATGAATTTTGGTAATTTTATTTTTCTGTATATGCATTTGCTTAATGAATCTTGGATTAAATATCGAAGACTTTACTTTCAACTCAAGCTAGTTTTCCAGACCTTTTTGCTGGATTTTAAGTGCTATACATCTACAACATAAGCACTACGTATGCCATAATACCCCTAACTAACTGCCACTAAATGACACAGCCAACAAACCAAAACTAAGAGTTCTTGCATACTCCAAGCCGTAATTACCTGAAGCATGACCAGGTAAAAGATGACAGTCAGCAATTAGAAAACAACTGTGAACTCTTGTACAAAAGCCTTGGAAAATCACACAAAAGTGAATTAGCTAGAGAAAAGAATACAAGTTCTCTGGTTATGCAATCCGAGTTCTTGTCCAAGTACAACACCTTTGCTTGAGATGGCAAAAGTGAAGATCGTCCAGCAGCTGGAATAGAGAAACTTGGCTAAAAAGTCTAATTGGCTGTGGCAAGTTGGCTTGTTTTGTTGGCCAGCAAAACAATAAACTGTTATTTGATTACGGTGCTTGTCTCTCTGGAGGTTACTCAAAAAGTCTTTGTGCCATTGTTCCACTCAAAATGGTGTAAAAAATAATTACATAAAAATCGTTTGGTACTTCAAGGAAAACCAGTTGCATTTACAGTGTACAGGTACATACATACTTATATACATATGTTATATTGAATTACCCTAGAAGTGAATACATTAGTTGGGATTTGAATAAAAGTGGGAGTTGCTAGACAATGCAGGCAATATGTTGTTTTATAAAGGTGGTACAAAGATTTTTGATATGAACAATTTAAATGCTGGATTTGGACACAACCCAGAAAGTACGTAAATAAGGTATTGTTTTAAAAACCAAATTCTAAATTTAATTTAATCAAATATCATTTAATATATATACTACAAATAAATACAATATTGTGCCTGTGACTGTTGTTAATTTTTGCCGACATACCTAAATTGCCCAAAAAAACAATATGTTCTCAAAAACAAAAACGAGATATACATAATCTGCCCGAGAGTGGCACGGTGATGAGTGAGATGAGCCAGCAAGGGGCGGAGCCTCCTACAAATTGTTAATCCTTGTTTTGTTATTTGTTGATATACAAAATTGCTAAGAAAGATAGACACTTTCTGCTAAAAGATGTCTGTGTCAAACTACAAGATTGTGAATTGTGAACAAAGTGAGCATAAGCCACGAAATCCTATTGTTAGAATAAATTGCCGGCAGCAATTTCCAAATAAAACTTAAATGTTTGTCGAAACTATGATTCAAAAGCACAATAATAAATGAGCACACTTTTGTTTTATGGGGCTCCGCCCCTGCTTGCTCCGCTCGCCATCACCATGTCCATTTCGATGGAGATCCTCTTCCTCATCCTCATAGTTCTATTCATAGCTTTGCGTACCATAATTTGGCATGGTTCAACGAGAAAATATCGACACTTCTATGGTAGAATGGCTATAAATCAATAGAAAAATCTTCAAATGTCACTCAACTGCTTCTTTATGGTCCTTTCCTTTCCCTTAGTTAATTTATGAACAAAAAAACGTTTTTTTCTATGACATTAACTGAACTGTTTGTTTAATTTTATGCATATGTATATAGGTTTCTATTCCGAAACTAGTCAAAATTTGAAGGGATCTTATCGTCAGCGTTCTAACATTATCAGTATATAAGTATCAAAACAAAACCATCAATATGTTTTCTTGCATATTATATTGAAATACCTCAACAATTATATATACCCAGGGGGCATTGCCACAGAGATTCGAATCGATTGCATTAGTTCAATTAAGTTGACTGATTTGTGCATTAAGCGATAAATTCAATAACCAAAATGCTATATAATAAAAAAAATCAAGAGTGAGCAGCACTTCAAAAAGCGAAACCAGGTCAAAGTGGAGCACACAGCGCCAATACCATTATACAACAAAAATTGTTTGGGGGGCGTTGCAGTGTGGGATACAAAGATGGGCCTATCCAGCGAGTGGCACATCACACATCTGTTTTTTTTTTTTTTTTAACTTATTTATATACACACTTGATAGACTCTCTGCACAACATGTGCCTAGGTAATGAAGAAGACGATCCACAACAGAGCATCGATCAAAGTGTGTTGCGCTTCAAGTTCCAGCAAAAGGTATTTCAAAAATTCTTTTGTTGTTTTACCGCACTTAAGAGCATATACATACATAATTTAATCATTGGCTACTCACCCTCACAAGCCGCAGCCGTAATATTATCATCTTCAATAAGTTCCCACTCCTCATCGCTGGGCACCTCATCGATGTTCGCATTTTGTCGTAGTGCTGCCAAGTCTTCCAATTGTTCGGCATTCATATTCATGCCAAAAAAGCCATCAGCACATTCCTGACATTTGAGTCCTATCACACCTGGTTTGCAGATACACTGCCCGCTATTGGGCTCACAGCTATCCAGTTTGGCGGCGCCCTGTGCGTCACAATTGCAGGGCCGGCATTTCAGATCCACATTGGCATAACCCGCAGCACAGATATCACATTTTTGGCCAGCAAAACGTGGCCTACATAAGCACTGACCGTCGGTGCTGTCGCAGAGACCACTCTCCGAGCCATCTGCATAGCAATCGCAGGGCAGGCAGCCCATGGAGGGATCACCCCAATAGCCCATCTTGCAGCGTTCGCAATGCCAGCCTTCGGTATTGCCCTGACAGGTTATACATAGCCCATTGGTTACATTGCAAGGTCCACCCTCGCAGTCGCATCGCTGACAGCTGCCGCCCAGCTTTAGCGGACTACCATAATAGCCGTCATCGCAAATCTGGCAATGATCGCCAGTGTAACCCTCTGGACACTGCGTGCATATGTATTCAGCGTGCTCTATAAGCTCGAATTGGGAGTTTAGGTCCACGTAGCTGTAGGTTTTTAGCTGACAGCTGGGCGAGAAATTGTTGGAATCCTGCAGCAGTGGACAGGCGCAGCGCTTGCAATCATGTGGCGTGCCTTGCAGCGGATTGCCATAGAAACCTAGCTGGCAACGCTCGCAGCTGCAACAGACGAAACAAAAGGTTTGTGTCAAGACTAAACTCTATGTTGCTATAGCAAGGCAACAAACCAACTGCTTTTGGTTTGAAGCAAAACGCAATTGGTTTGCGGCTTGACTACATTCTATGTGTATTGCATGTGGATGTTAGTCAAGTTACTTACCGCTCTCCATAAGTATTATGCATGCAGTCACCACAGTTGCCGCTTTGCAAGTCACAAGAATTGGAGTGTCCATTGCAGGGACAGGGTATACATTTGCCCAGCAGCTGATGTTGTGTGGAGTTTTCATAGATGCGTTTATAACCAAAGGCGCAGCTCTCGCAGGAAAGGCCTGTATAGCCCGCGGGACAGTTGCATTGCTCCACTTGCGTAGAAGCCTGAGCCCCCAGCTCCACGCCGCCAGAGTATAAAATAGCATGCTCCAAGGCCGTTTCAACCTGGTCGGTATGATAAGCGGCGCGTATCAGCAACGCCTCCAGTGAAACCAAAACTGACAGAAACTGCGCACGCGTCACTGCTTCGCCATGATAGGCGCCACCTTCAGTGCGACGCAGCCGCGTCTTGATATCACGCACAGCCGGCGGCACATGGTACCAACCGCGTTCACTCAGGCTAATATTCAAAGTAGCTGCCACGCTCTCAAAGGACTCATCAGCATAGGCTATCTTTAGGCCATTGCGACCGCAGAGTATAACATTGGGTCCCGTGGTGGGTTTGCCGGAAGTATCGCCGCGCATAATTACCCAGGCGACTTGCAGCGTTAGGCGTGCGCCATAGCTGGTCAAACGATTGCCTAAATAGCCCGCAGGCGCTTGCCAGTAAATGGCTTCCACCTCGTCCAGCTCGTTGCCAAAGACCAAGCGATTGGATTCCGCATCTACAGCCACGCCTACTGCCTGGGTACGTTGTATATCGGTTAGCTTCCAGTCGTTGAGCGTCTCAAAGGCCAGCGCCTGCAACTTGGCGCTGTGACAACTCTCTGCCACGCCAGAGCACCAGCAGGACGAACAGCCGTCCAGCTTGTCAGCACTTAGATCAAAGTAGCCCGGCGCACATTGACTGCAAGTTTCGCCGCGTACATTCGCCTTACATTGGCAACTGCCCGCACATTCGCTGGTCTCTAGGGTGCCCCTAGCATCGCATTCACAGCGTCGGCAGTCATCACCATAATAACCAGGAGCGCATTCCTCACAGCGCGTGCCCTGAAAGCCTTCCAAGCACTGGCAAGCACCGCCTAGAGGCGCACAGCTGCCGGTAGAACGCTGGGCATTGCAGGCACAGGGTAGGCACGGCTCAGTGATCTCTGCATCCAAAGCTCTATAGAAACCAAACTTACAGAACTCGCACTCATTGCCGGCTGTATTATTGCGACAGTCTACACAAATTCCACGATCGAGGAACCCATCATAGCTGCAACTCTCCGCATGACCATTGCACTGACAGATCTCGCACTCACTGGGCTCACGCGCATTACCCACACGATAGGCACGATCCTGAAATAGTGGACAGCACTCAGCACACTGCACACCACAAGTATTGTGCTGGCAGAAACACTGCAGCAGTGCCGTGGAGTTCTTGAACACTTCCTGGCTGCGATCAGAATGCCCATGACAGTCCAGACGTGCGCTTACTCTCAGCTGTTTTAGCGAGTAAAAGCTGCGCTTCTCCAGCGACTGTGCGTCCAGCAGCCAGTCCACGCTGTTCTCTTGATTGGCTGTTGAATGCATGCCCTGTAAACGTATGCGTATATAACGAGCTGTGATGAACTGCAGCAGCGATTCGCTTTGATCCATAGCGCCAGGACGGTTCTTTAGCAAAGAAACGTGCAGTTCGCCGTTCTCGAGTGGCAGCGCTTTGGAGAATTGAGTGGTGCATATAACTTCTGTATCGTTCTGGAATACATATTTCCCATTTTGACCGGCTAGATTGTAGCGACGGCGACAGTCTGTGTCGCTTAGGCCGAAATACTGCCAGGGTTCGTAGCTAAGGCCATCGATGGACTTTTCTAGTATCCAGGAAGCCGGGCGAGGTGAGTTGGCAGATTTGAGCATGACAAAAAAGACTTGATAGGTCTGAAATTATAGAGAGAAGTGGAATGATTGATTAATGTTTATATATATATATATATGTTTTTTAAGTGTCTTGTAGAGTTTGAAACATTAATGAAATTCTGCAATTCAAACATAAATACACGAACTCTAACATAATGATATTTAAAAATAGCGAAAATTCACTTGACTGAAAATATCCTTTTAAGTAAATGAATTCCAATCCGGCAGATTTTACAGATTTTATTTTTTAGCATAGTTTTTGCCTTATATGCAGATGTCTATAACTATCGAATCGGAAGTACAATAATAAACTATTGCGTAGTACAGATTAATGCTAATTGATTTCTTTTAGTTTCAGTTTAACAGTTTTAGCGTAACAAACTCTTTCTCAGATTTTTCCCTAGACACAACAATATTGCCAGAAATTAACTTGCCGATAGTGCTGGCAACCCCCCAATTGGGAGAAATTCATTCTGTGAAATTGGAAACCAAACTGCTAAGAAACTTCTAGAGAAGATCAAAGATTGAAACTGAACTTCTGCTTCAAGCCAAACAGTTCCTTGGCTTCCATAGCTTGATCAGGTTAAAGAAAATCTAGCAAATGGGCTAGAACTTCGTTGGAATTGTAAATGGTCTGCTTACTGGGCATACCTGTAGGTTTTGTAAACTTAAGGGCGAGTTTTGGCAGTACGTACTAGTTGAGTGTGATGCTCTAGCATACAGTTTTTAGACATGGAATCTTGATGCCCTATGCAACCATCTCAGTTTACCTGTTACCTGTTCCCAATTTCGATAAGTAGATTTTACAATACGATTCATACATTCATATAGACCAGACGGAATCGGAATCGAAATCCTGATTGTTATATTTCTGACGAATGAAGAACTCTGAAAGTGTTGCTGGATTCGGATTCAGTTGATCGTATCGATTGCATGATTTTTACAATCTGTATACTTAATATATAAACTTAAAATCTTCCATGAAAATAGCTTTAATGCTCTTTCTGAATCACTTTGAACTAATAAACCAATAAGAGAGTTCTTGTATGCCAACAGCTGTCCAACAACGCCTTCAAATGTTATACAACAGTTTTAAAGCTATTGCATTTGTCATAAATTACAAGTACACCTAGTTATGTAGTAACACACCCACTCGATTATTCGATATATCTGCGATTCCTTTGCGTTTGATGTGTCTATTGAATTTTGTGGCCGCCTAAGTCTTAATATGCTTTGCAACGGTTACTTTGGCTGCCGGGCAAAAAGCCAAAACCAATGTCATAAATTTAGGCAACTGTCAGGCAACAACACCAACCACGAGTTATATCTCCCAACACCTGACAAACGATATTTATACACATATATACATTGTGTACATTTTGTGGCCTTTTGTGAAATTGTTAAACCAAAATAAAGCCAAAAAAGTCGAGTGTTGATGTTTTTGTTTTTTTTGGCTTTTTTTGGCTATCTGCGTTACAAGATCGGTGGAAAAAAAATACTGAAAAATTCAATAAAAGGCTTGAGTCTAGCAATTGGATTTTCGAATTTTCCGGCGACAGGCAAAAGGTGTGGCTACCACAGAGCAAGCAGCCATGGTAATTGATTAAGCTGGCGTCATAGTCATAAGCCAGGCGAAAATGTCAACCATATCGCAGCCCAACATCATGCAGAGATAACAGATTGAAGACTGAACAAGCAACATTAAACAGTAAACACAACAACAAGTCTATCAAATTTCAACGGCACTTGTTGCATCTTGCCTTAAGTAGACACTAAATGAACTGCATCTGCAATATTTTTTCACATCTACAATTTCCCAGCAAGCCGATTGGCCAAAACTGATAAAGCCGCCGACTACCGGCTACATCTGTGTGTCCGTCTGCGCGTCTGGGTCCGACTGCCGGATAGTCGCCTTGTTGCACTGCGCATGCCTGCATTGCACCATGCGGCGACATCTATTCGTTTGGCTAGTATTAGATTACGGCAACAACATGCCAAGCCGCTGATAAGATTAGACAGAGACAGCGACAGCGCAGCCACTGCATAAATACATATTTCAGACTTTGATCTGTGCAAAAAAAATTGTTGCACGCAAAAATCTTCTCTGTGCCCCTTACAAATTGGAACTGTGATTATATTGTTGGAAGTTGTAGATGAAGCTGCACGCACTAATAATTGTGTGTCACGAACTAAATAAAGTTATTATAGAATTTTATGAGTAATATAAGTACATGCAAATATGTACTCAAAATTTCGGATCTACGCCAACCAAGTGTTATATATCAGTCTTGTCTACGACGAAAAAATTCCGTACGTATTGCATAAACGATTTAGATTTTAATATTTTGCTGCAAAATGTCAAGTACCGACACACCGCAAAAAAAAAAACAACAACAATCACATAATAACACAGTCACAGTCACTCTTTCACACTCTTCTCATGCTCGTGCCCTTCAGGAGCTATGTCTGCCTTCCTCTACACTTCGCTCATGTACCCATAATACTTGTTCTGGTCGTCTACGAGGTTTGTTTCAAAAATAATGTGACTTCAATTTTCGCGTCCAATTTATGTTGGTACACATGTCCTCAACATATGTTGCAATTTTCGTTTGTTTTAGACAGTTATAAGGGTTAGAGATATTTTGGCGTGCTTGGCGACCATAATATTTGCTAAGAAGCTATTGAATGACGTCATTGACTATGGAGACTTCGTCAAAGGGTCATAAATGGTGACGATATACGGATATAAACATCCAGTCACACAATCATCTTATGGAAAGTTCGTGCAAATATGAAGGTGTTGCCTACTGTTTTCTTCGATTAAACTGGCGTGGCGCATCTTGTATTCTTGCCACAAGGTCGTGTGGTCAATACGGAACATTACCTTGAAACTAGGAGCCGTTTGCATGGAGCAGAGGAAATACAATTTATGTCATTTGCATAATGACATATATTTGTATATAACCCGAATATAAGTGAACCAGCTTTTAAGCTTGGTTAAATAAAATAAATAAATTATCAAAGGACGGACTCTTCTTTATGATTTTAACAATTAAAGGATGACACTTAGTTTAGCCTTTAAGCGGCAATGAACATTTTTCTTCAATACTTTTTAGGAGTACTCAGTGACAGCTTAGTTTTTTTCCTACTTTAACTTAAAGATTCTTTACCGCTTATTTTGATAATTGCGCTTTTAAAACCTTCCTATACACATTTCAAGCTTTTTGACCCCCAGTTGACCTCTAATACTTATAATTACGGCTCAAAAAGTGTAAAACAAGTTTTGGGTTTTACTGCATTTTAATGCGCCAATTTAAAGATAAGAAGTTAATGTTGCAAACTTTTGCTTTACTTTATTGCAATAACAGCATTGAACTTTTTTTTTGCCACATTTCAGCTTATAAAGAAAAACTAAGGCGAACTTCAAACAAAATAGCACAAGAAAAAGCAAATTAAATCAGCACTCAAAATAGAAGAAGTTTTTACAGTATTAACCTTATCTATGCAAAACATGCACACCGAATTTGGTTTCTTGCCACTTTGGGCGAAATCGGACTCGACTTTTTAATGTAAAACGATTCTAAAGCCCAAAACTAGTCCTGATAAAATCGTATTGAAGCTCAAATCGTAAAAGTCTATGCCGCAAATCTCTGTCTGTCAATTGATTTCCCAATCTTTCAAAAATATGTTGAGCTGCTTTTTAAAATTCCGTATAGAAAGATATCTGGCATAAAGAAAAATTGCTTTGGATTGAAAGGGATTTCAGGCTCACCACCGTGATACATAGACAATTCTGATCCATTTCGATCCATTTCGCAAAAAAAGTTATATTAACGGCTTAGGAGTTAGAGAGTGACACCAGTGATTTTCAAAAAATGGTAATGCTGATTTTTTCACTATCTTCATTAGAAAATTGACGTATGTTCATTAAATCAAACTCACTAGTTTTGCATATAATAAATAAATAAACTTAATAATATCGTGTACCAAAGGAAGATCGTCTTATTCTATCACAAAAATCTACGTGTTTCAGTAAAATTAACCAGAATGTACAAAGACACTGAAAAGCTAGATTGAAACCCCAGCAGTGACACACAGAAGATGTTGCTGTCTCCCTCAGGCGCATTCAATAAGGTATGTTCTTAAGTTAATCATCATTTTATGCTCTGCTCATACTCAGCACTCCATGAAATGGATGGCAAGGCATAAGATGCGATATCAGTTAACAGCGCGATGATGACGCTTTAAGAACTTATTTCTATTCAAAACTCTTGAGTGGTCGCTATGAATGAATATCTATTCTACGATATTATAACAATGCAACTACATATAAAAATAGCTCAAAATAATGAATCATCTGCAGAAGTTACTTACTTTAGGGTAAGACAGGCAGCGGAGGTGTTCTTAAACTTCGAACTAAGCTAATTGAAGTGAAAAATTCAATTAAGTATAAAAACCGAGGCTATATAAAGGTTATCATTCTTTAACCAAGCTGTTTCAACTGGTGCTTAAATTCGAGCGCAAATCATTTCTGGCTTTCCAGAAATAAGTCAATTTTGTACTCAAATCGATTCCACTTTTAAACACAAAGTAAAGCGTGCGCGTACTTATCATGGTACTAAGGGAGAAATTCAGGGTTTGAATAAACATATTTGTACTTGATTTAAAAAAAAAACGAGCTTGAAGGGCTTTTGATATCGCTTGGGATTGATTGAAGTACAGAATACTTCATTTTTCTTGTGTCTAGTAGAACAAAACTTTTGTTGCACACTTCATGTCATAATTGGGCGTTAATGATCCATTTTTTGTATCGTTATCTTTATACAAATACGACAAGCGAAAATTCAGTGTGGTACCGATTACTTCGCAATAACGCAACGTTTTCAGGTGGGACCTATACCATTCGAAAGATAAGACGCTTTCGGTTTGCAGAATATTAGTTGCACCTTGGTACGTTGCGTTTTAGTCAGGTAAAAACTAATTTAAAGTAACAAAAACAACAACAAACAACAACATTGTACACACAAACGTTGTTATTTCGTGTTTTCTCCTCTTCGTAGTCAGCTGTTATGAAAGCGTTTATTAAGTAGTCAAATGTCGAGGACAATGTTATGTTGCGATCTCTACAACTTTCACTATTCAGCCATCTATCTGTCGTATTGATAGGTATATTCATGTTTGCCGCAACTGGCTAAAGGGTATTTCATATTTCTCACAGCCAGCCAACTAGACGGCTCTCCTTATATTTTAATGGGTTCTATCGGCCCATCTTCATTATGCGCCTGTTTATTTTTAAAAGTTTTAGCATGCATTCGACACATTTACTTCGGACTTGGGTGGGTGCTACGAAAATTTAAAAAATATACCGAGTTTCGTTTGTTTTTGTTTGGCTCTTTGGTTTATTTTTTGGCAATTAGCGCAGACGGCCAAGTTGGCTAAGTTGGCTTTTGTTGCCCGTGTTAGCTGCGTGTTGTCTGTTGCACTTTCCGGTAGTTAGCGCCTGATGAATTTTGTCTATTGAGCGATAAATATTTGCGCTCATAAAACGGGCACATTAAAACACACATTTAGGTAAGTTATGGCAAGAAAAGCTGCACTTTGTGCATATATGTGTGAAGTCCATGCATACAGAACTAACTGACTATAACTCAATCATGACTATCGGCTCATCTATATTATTACCGCTAGCTGAGCATATCTCCACGCGACCATCTCTTTGTCTCACTCGCACAGCCAATTAAGTTGTCTCACTTGCATATTTTTCTCATTTTGTTGTCTAATTTGACAAGCTCATGCTTGCTTATCACCTGACAGGCCATCTTCCCGAAACGGGTTTCCCCGAACAACTTTAAAGACTAAATAAAAGAAAAAAGAAGATGCATAACAATAACTTGACTTTTGGTATTGACCACTTGACAGCAGCGCATACTAAATATTGACACATATTTCATGGAGACACGCCTAAAATGCTGCCAATTGACCTCGGTCTGAAGTTTGTATGGTTCCCGGGAACTTACTTACCAAGTCTTTGGCATATGTTGAACAAGTTGTTGTTGCCTCTGTTTATCGTTGGCAAGCGGCATGCAGCACTTAAAGACACCGATGCGCACTTGTTGTTGCAGTTGTTGCACTTGCCGTTGTTGTTGTTTTTGTTCTTGTTGCCTGCCAATTGCCCAGTCGAGTTCGACTGCTCATAACTGATAAAAACGTTAAGTGTTGCAATTGCCGGCTGGCACTCACTGATTGCAATCTACATACACAGATACACACACACACACACACACACACACATGTAGACATGCATATATGTGCTGCACTTGCCACTGCTGCCCCACAGCTTTTGCATGCATTACAATGTATGTAGGGTTTATGCCGGCGCCTTATCTGCAACTTGTTTAGCTTTGGCAACAGGAAGTCAAAGTTTCAGCTCAAATATTTGATGCTCTCTTTTCACGCACAAGTATGCACACACACACACACACACGCATGCATATGCAAAAGGATGTACTTGAAGTGTACATTTTTGCCTCAGGTAGTACATTTAATTTATTTCTGCTTGTTTGTGTTTAGAGAAATTACGTTCTACATGAGCATAAAATGTGTGTAACATATGTGTTTCTTTGATAGAAAAAAGTGTGGGCTTTAAGGAACTCCTTGAAAAGATATAAGAAATGCTACAACATATGAGATTAGGCAAGCTCGTTGAAGATGCTATAATAATAAATGTCAAGAACTAAGACATACTTATATATACAGGACTCATAACGAGGGTGAGCCCCATGTCTTCTACACTGACGTTTCTAAAGCGAATAATGATAATGGTGCTGGTTGGTACATTGATGAAAATTCATTGTAACTGTATGGGCAAGCTTTAGGGATCTGTAGTGAATTTGACTGCGGACAGTGGAGCCATCTGATTTGTTATCTGCAAAAATCACAACTTTTGAAGGAGTTTAGAGTTATTTCGTAGTAGGAGTCATTAAGTGTAACACCAATTGCAACATGATTTCACGCCGGAAGAGAGTCAGTCTATAAGGTTTTCTTGGACACCGAGGTTTGAGCTGATCATCAGTATCAACGTGGCAGAATTGGTTGGATAGATGTTCCATCAGACAAAATCATTCAGAAACGCCGGAAATCCTCCACTGGATACCATATAACTAACCACTTTATGATAGAACCCAACCCGAATGCCTCCAGAAATCTTCTACTGTTGCACAGGAAAGATCTGCGTCGGTTGGTTTCCTCATATATTGCGCAAGCATCCGACCAATATATATGTAGGTCTATTAGACAGAACACTTTCTGTAGCACTCTTATCTGGGGAGTAATACACGTCAAATGTGTGTACATTCTCACTTTGCGCGGTCTTCACGAATTTTTGTGGTAGTCAGAATGGTTTTCCTGGAGGGGAACCACCATCATTTACTTCTTATCCTATCATCAAATATCTTTTCATTCTATTAACTTTCTCTATCGGGTATATCACATTGGGCAATGTTACCTTCGTTAAAGGGATGTGTCGTATGATGATGATGGTCGTACAGACGACTTGCTGCTCTTCGTCATGGGAAATGAGCGCGTTGCACTGGATCTGAAGGATGGTGAACTAATGTTGGAGCAGCCGTGTCTACCTGGCAGATATCCGTTGTGCTGTTTAAGCTCCTTGTTCTCGTGACAAGCGCACCACATATGCCGAACTCATGTTCGTGTTGCTTGTAATACAAAAAGTATCCACTGTTGCCATGCAGGTATGCACTGAAGTTTCCCTGTTTGACCTGGCTGCAATGTGCTTGGCAGTTAGATTCAAGCTGAAACGTGACTACCAGCTTGAGGATGGCGACTAGCTACATAATCGCGACTTGACAGGTCTCACAGCAGAAGATGCCGTTGCTGGATAAAAAGTACCTGACAGATTGGATGACTGTGCTGATCATGGACGTGTGACACATAGTTTTATCCCGGACGCAAGCTGCGTCTACAGTTGGAGAGAGGTCTTAGTTTTCGACCAGTATTCCTGCTGACACCGCTAGAAGTTTTTCTGCATACAAGACGCTTGAGCAACTCGGAACTTGAAGATTGGTGTGCTTTGTGAGAGCGCTATGTGCGATTTCTGGATGGAGTTAGAGTGCAGCTTCAGAAGGGTGCATGGGAAGTTTCTAGAGTGCTGACGACACCAGAGAGGATAAAGATGCTTGCGTCATTCGCCGAAATTATCTTCACACGGCATCGAAAGGTACGTGGCATTTTGCCAATACTGTCGGAATTGCTCAAATCCGACCCTTTCAGGGCTAAAAGGGGAGGGCCAAACGAAACCTTAATGTCGGTACCACGGGTTCAGCAGTTCTATAGATTGCTCATTGACAACAGTTTAGTTTGCGCATTGTACCAAACTTCTTATCCTATGTGTACACTTAGGTGGAAAATGATCCTATTCCAACCCAACATGAACATGGCAGGTAAAATAAACTTTGGTATACATCTGGTTATCTATGTCTTTTTAATTTGCTTCTACCTTTCCTTCATCGGGTATGGCACAATGACCAATGTTGCCAGAGTAAAAGGAATGGGTTTACTCCCTTTCACTTTCTTTCATCTCATCCATCACCAAACTAATCCAATCAGACATATCGCACAAAAAATTTAAAAAAACTCTCAAAACGTGTGTGACAGTAAGACAGTTCGCGAACAACTAAAACTTAGAGGTAAAAATTCTTAAATTGCAAGTGCAACGAAGTTAGAACTTTTATATTTTAGCAATTTTAAAATTAATTCGATAGACTTAACAATTCAAGTCGATTTTTATGGGTCTCAACAGTAGTCCCTGACGATACTCCATTGCAGCTACTGTCCATCCGCAACGTATGCTTGGTTATATGCAAATTTGCAACAATGGCAACAACCACAAAATCAACGACAGAAACATTCTTCAAACGAAAATAAACAATTTAAAGTTACAAAAAAATGTAGACAAAACAAATAAATAAATTGGCCATTAAAATAATTGCTGCGCCCAAATGCGCGTACGTGGCTTGTAGCACGCTTGAATAGTTGTTGCCGTTGTTGTTGTTGTTATAGTCGCAAATGGTTGTTGGTTGTTGCTGTTGCAACAACTTGTCAAACATTTGAATTACAGTTACGTAAAACTGCCCCAAAGCCAAACAAGCAAAAGCGCCAGAGCTGCAGGCGCCGCCAACTTGGCCAAATTTGGTTAGATTTAATGAAGCAATTAAATGTTTATAAACACAACAAAATGCACAAACCTGCAACATTTCAACTTGCCGCCAACTTGTAGGGACGTAAAAAACTAATATGTAATAAATAAGAAAGAAAAAACAGCAGCTAATCTTACAGTTTGACAGTCACTGCTCGTGGTTAAGCCTGGAAAACGCACAGAATTCCTGCAAGACTTTCAATTAGTCACGCGCCCAGAACTATTGGGGCGTAGTAAATCGCGTACACAATGTTGTACAGATTGAGTGCATGAATGAGTGAGTGAGTGAAACACTGAATGACTGAATGCCCAACTGACTGAGTGTCTCACTCTCGGTTCTAACAACTTTGCAGCAGTTTGTCTTGCTGCATTTATCCAAATCCTAAACAGAAATATTTTAAGCTGTCAAATCGTTGACACATGCCTGACATGCCGCTGTCGCTGCCTAAGACGCTGCTGCAGTCGTCGTCAGCGCATACGTCTGCGTCAGCAGCGCCAGAGTCGTCACTTTTGTTGTAAATCACTCGATTAGTCTAATTGTTAGAATGAACTGGAATCAGAGGCGTAGTTTGGGGGAATTGATGGCATGAAACCCGCCAATAGGCATAATAGCTATAAGTGCACATCGCTCATAACTCAAAAACCACGATGTAGAATATTATCTTGCTTCTTGTTGTGAAGAAATTTCATGCATCGCATCCGAGTTTTTAGCATATTCGATAGAAGTCGCAGTTAAGTTTTCAATTCGGAATATTGAGCTATCGAAGTCCAAATTGGTGGTATGTAAAACATATAGATCCAATATGGAAAGAAACAGCTGAAATTATCTGTGCAACAAAATAAGTGTTGCACAGTGCTAAAAATCTGATTGGATTAGTAATCCTACGATTACTCTTTTTGCAAAGTTTGGAAAAGATAACTTTTTGTACGGTTGTTTCTTGTCGTCGAGCATCATTTTGGTTTAAGAAGATGTCATGGAACTGTTGAGTTACTTCATCGCGCCACTGATCATGCATTAATTCTATATTTCTATCTAATAATAATGATTGACTCATTCAACCTTCTGTTTACCTCCCTCTTTTAAAATCGTATTTTGAGGGCAGAAGTTGTAGTGTTAAGACTAATATTGCTATTTGTGATTCCAAGACTGTGCTTGCTGGTATTCCATAGGGAAGTATTTTGAGTTCTTTGCTGTTCAGCTTTTACACGCTGATGCTGATGATTTTACAAGTGATTCTAGCACTTATTTTTACCTATGCTGATGATATGGCTGTTATTTGTTCTTCTCCGACCGAAACGAATACTTCTTCGGAACTCCAATTAGTTTTATTGCGTCGTGAAGATTGGACAAAGTTTTATTAACTCTCTTAATACTGTAGATGCGATAGCTAAAAATCCGGGTTTACTATTGGACAAAAGGCTTACTTTTGCGTAACATATTGATAGAAAGGTTGTCACTGTGCGAGCCAGGATGGAAGAGTTAGGATGGCTCCTTTCAAGCAATTCAGTCTGGAAGTATGGTATGTCGATTTGTGGATTAGCTTCCAAAAGTAATTGGATGATTTTGCAGGTTTTGCAAAAAAAGTTCTGCGTTTTATTACTGTAGCTCCCTCCTATCTGAGCAACAAGGCATTACCTTTGGATTTAAATCTAATCGTGGATGCTGCTTTGCGCCAAAAAGATAGACTAATGAGGCTATACAGAATGGCCAATGGTTTGGCTGGGAGTGTGCCCATAAGGAGGCTTAAGCGCAAACATTTTGGATCTTTAACGGGATCAGCTAGCCTGCGTTTGCCTAGGCTAAGGACGATGAGGAGGTGGAGGAGTAAACTTCGTTCAATAAATTTTAAAGGTTGATTGAGATAAGATACAAGCTACGAAGATTGCCAATGGGTCAGGGTGGCACAGCCTATCGATGGGCTCCATGGCATAGGGTATCCCACGAACAGCATAGATATTGCGCCTCGCCTCCGATGGCAATATGGTACCGCGTATCTTTCCTAGCGATTTGGTAATGACCAATTCAGAAAGCTCCACATGTTGTATGTTCAGGTTGAGTATTTTAACAAGACTGTTGAGGCTGTGCCTGTAGCGCCAAGCTTATATAGCTGCCTTTTGATCATATTCTGCTTGCAATATGAAGCATCCCGATTGGCATGGGCTTTGTGCTTGTCTATACATATTTCTACAAAATTTTCAGAGAAGCTAAACAATGCTTCCAAATTCTAGAGCCATTACTGTGTCCTGTAACATTTTCGATGTACTGCGGGTCATAAGTATAGGGAAATGTTAAGTCAAATGCTTTCTTATCTAGATTGTGACAAATGTTTTCATTTTTATGTGATTCGGAGTCATTTGTGTAAAATTCGGTAATATTGTTTCATTTTTTATATAGTTTCGATGGTGTTTTATGAGCAGCCAAAAGGTCACAATGTCTATCGAACCCACCTGCTTATGAATGGTACAAATTTTTCAAAGAGGGTCTAAAAAGCGCTGAAGACGGTATTTTTTACCCACATTTAGGTTGTTTTAGAAATTTATGACGATATCGCATAATCATAGCTAAATGATCTATAAAATCATATGCACCCCTTCGCAAAATGCTATCTACGTCACTGGCTCGATTTACAGTTTGTGGCAAGTTTAACGTTAGCGTTGGCGTGGTTGTTTTTTCTGTTGTTGTCATTGTTTTCGTTGTCTTTGGCTTTTTGTTGCCCATGAAAAACTTATAGACACAGAACGTCAATGTCAAGTTTTCCAAGTGGCCATAAATTGTTTGTTGTTTGGTTTTGTTTCTTCTGTTCCTGACAACAATTCTATATCTCTTCTAATGTATTTTTAAACAGTTGTGACAAATGCCTAAAATATTGCTTGGGCATAGAAAACATTCTTAAAATTTACTAATTAGGCGATGAACCAACACTGAAAAGACTCCATTCTTGTTATATGTATTAATAAGCTACAGATAAAAGAAGTTTCAACTGTTAATTAGCTGTGACATTTGACAGCTGCGTGTTTTTATAGGCGTGTGTAGGAGTTTGGAACATATTATTAAATGTTGTTTGTTTTGAAATTTAATGCTGCTTGCAAGTGTAATAAATTTAAAATTTGGTACAATAAAAAATTTCATGGAGATAGTCGGGACGGTGGGGGGTTGATTCGGCAAAATGTCAAAATTGTTTCGTTTATAAGCTTGAGTCTGGGTACCAAATTTGGTGGCTCTAACATAAATGTAAGCCTTAACATAGCTAAAAAATTAAAATTTCGTTTATAGGAGAAGGGGCCTAAAATTCCCACATTATTACTTATATCTTATAAAGTTTCTACACGATTTTAATAATTCTATACAAAATATGCACAATAACAGGCTGCGTGACTGTGCCAATTGGAAACTTAAGTTTCAATCGGTTAGCTTTGACGGTGTGCGTGTAAACGGCGAAACTTTTTCACGAGGGAAGGGGGTGAGATATTGCCATGAATCGATAAGCTTGCTCTTTTCCTGGAAAATGAACAACGGAGGAACAGACGGACATGGCTACATCGATTCGGCTATAGCTCCTGATCATTTTTGCGCATGGAACATATGGTCTGCGACGCCTCCATCTGCCTGTTACATACATTGCACAAATCTATAATACCCTTTTACACTTTGTGTACAGGGTATAATTACTATATGCCATCGGAAAACTTATGAGACAACCCGTAAGATTTTATTTGTAGAGATTTGCCAAAAAGCATTAAACTAATAGGATGGAATCCTGGGCCGTTATAGTTAGTTGATTTGCTGCAATGCATCCATCCATTCGCAAGAATTTGCGTTTCTTTTGCTCTTCCTCTTTCTCAATTTTGCTTACAAATGAGTCGGTCTAAGAGAGAGAGAGAGCAAGATGTGTCGTGGAGCCACAGCAGTGAAGAACTCCACCCTATAGAAGGACTCTGCAGACGACAGCTATGCAATCTAGTATCCATTTTAGGCGTAAATAGAGCAAGCAGGAGAAGCCCGAACGAGAGGAGATAAGCAGGAGTTGGTATGCCGTTAGTAAGTTCTTCCAAAATAACCAAGCTTCTGGCTCGAGGATCTAGTAAAGATTCAGTGGAAAATTTGGTAGGGTGCATCGTTGTGCAACGTTGTGGGGGAAAGTTGTCCAAGACTTGCAGAAAATGCCTACATTAGAACATGCCTGATGATTGGAACTTGGTTTCATCTGCCCCATCGTTGAGGAGGGTAACTGCATGGTATGCGCCAACTATCGTACTATCAGTCTTCTTTCTATCGCATTTAAGCCCTGTCGGGGTGTTGAGTGACTAAAGCCATGGCATAGTTAGTTTCTAAGTCACATTAAGTCAAATACTCACGAATACAAAAGCGACATCTTTCTTTGTTGCATATATGCCACAGGGTCAGAGATCCGTATTCTCGCAAAGTTGGTTCGACTTTGCAGAATAGCGTTAAGCAGCACACAGAGCCATTGATATGTCGAGACGATGCCTTCTTCTGTTGCCTCTTTAACTTTGTGATGGAGAATGTGTTGCCAAAGGACAAAGTACAGTGGAACGGGACTGTGTTCTATGAGAGTGTCCTCTTGCTCGCCTACGCGGATGATAATGACTCAGATTGTTGTTACAAGCTATACCATTGTTGTTGTCAAAGATTTCAGATTTCAAAGTAAACTCTCGCCTGACAATACTAGCACTCTATAAGACGCTCATCATTCCCCTTTTGCTTTGTGACACTGCAGCATTGGGTGATGACGCACTCTGATGCTGATGCCTTTAGAGTGTTTAAGGCCCTTTGCGCGTTGACAACGATTGGCTTGGTCAAGAAGGGCGGCTGTTGAAGAAGGGCGACGAAGGCACTGCAATGCTTTTTCATACCTCATGCCAACTTCAAACCTACTTAAATTCATCCATAATTTTTTTCCCACTAACTTACTTCTGTTTTACTTTATCCACACAAACGTTGACTTCCTCATAATTTGATTAACTGAAATGCATTCTCTGATTAGGCATACCCATTCCGAATACCCGCTAATTTACCAGCCATCTTTCAATATCCTTCGACTTTTTGCTTTTCTTACATATCTTTAAAATGCTATTGGCTGCTAAAAGCTGCGATAGTGTTAATTGGAATTTCATTGCCAGCGTCAGATTGCAACAAAGTGTTATTTTGTCTGTGGCATGCCCCACACGTATTCCCTGTTAGCTGCACAGACCATTCCCAATCATCATTATTAACTTCATTAACGTCAAAGCGTACTTTCACAGTCTTAATATAGTAATTATGTGCTGAAAAATCAGCTGCTTAACATCAGCCGACACAAAGTTGACATTTCAAGTGCAGTTTGCACTTCCCAGCTATTCAGTAGTATGAGTGTACAATATCTTTTGAGTTGTATCTTAAAGATATTTCAATGTTTTGATATAATTCTTTCAATGCCGTATGCCTGCCATAACGCGGCAGACAAAGACTGAAGACCGGGAAGTGTGCACTTAATTAAATCATCGTCGTCGAGTCGACCCACCAAAGGCCGCAGCACCGTGAAAGATACACAGATACTCTGGGAACAGATACACAAATACATACATACTTATGGCTGGCAGTGCCTGGAAGTGATTTAAAATTCAAAACATTGTTTTTGCATATGCAATGCAGAAACTGATGTTGTATGAAAGATTTATGACAGCCATACATTTCCAGAGTTATTAATAAGATCTGCCCGAAACCGAGACTTGCACTGAAAGGCCACAAAAATATTTAAATTGGCTTGAACTTTAATTAATTTTGACAACGTGCTCTCTACATAATGCATAAGTAGAATCGAAAACAATTGCAAATTTATGTCTAAAATAAGAGCAAAAACTGAAGTACTAAAGAAAGATGTGCACCAATTTGTAGATACCCTTCTTAGGACAAACAAAAGCATGAGACAGGCGTGCTGCCGTGCTCAGTTTCTCTTAACTAATTAGACCCCACAACTTTTGATTCCAATTTTCTCATGAATTTTTTCTTTAGAGATTTTCTCGCATAAACAGTAGTCTTTGTCTATTCTAAGATAAGCCCAACACGTATGTATGCCGTCACGGAAATCTGTTATTACGCACGCTCGGATGATGTAACACTCGGGTGGTGTTACGATTGTGTGCACAGATAGCCATGTTTCAGCGCTTATAATCCAGGAAAACTCTGAGTTACCCCAACCCTTGACTTTGACTGTTGGTGAAAGCAGTTATTCATTAGAATTGAATGTCGAATCCAAGCCGTAATTGTAACCACCAATAATCAAGATTCTGGGCTCAATCACCAAGTAGCTTAATCCACTATAGATAACCGAAAGTGACAAGCTGTTACAAGTATTCTCAAAGAACCACCTTAGCTAGGTATGCTTATGGATTGCCATACACAAATAAAAAAAGTTCAACCAGTGGTTCCCGACCTAGTCATATTGATGCATTGGGCTGCCTGTGGATGTTTCCTGGGCATTTAGCCTCCAGTCACTGGCAACTTAAAATATTGTTTATCCAGCACTCTGGCCCTCAAATGGACACTTGGAACACACTACACACATACATACACATAATCTCACCCAACATTACTCAACTACGACTTGCAAGCCTTATGACAAACTCAAAATATCCCCTTGGTAGGGTATCGAGTACCTTTCTGGTAATTTTGTTCGGTACACATTTAAATTGTAAATTGCCAGAAAACTTTGACCGACCTTATATGGCACATTGCTCCGCGCTGTCGTTTCGCGTTAGTCTATGTAGATGTCACCTTTGCCGAAACGCTGACAATTTTAATGGTTTGCTTCGATTTTAAGTGCAATTGTCACATGTTAAAGTTGAAATTTGGTCAGACAGGCTAACCAAAATGGTATTAAATGAAAATGCTTTAACAGTTTCCATTTGCAATGTCCATTTAAAGATTCCCATGACTTGCGGCAATGGTACGCGCTGTCGTACTTTTCAAAAATAAATAAAATTTAAAATATAAAAAAAGCTACTGTACATCAACGGCATGTGTCAAATTTTACACGCTCCCTTTGCTTTTATTTGCATGACTGAATAAGTAAAGCGAATAAGTGTACTCGCAACACATTCATTCACAGACTGTCATCAGAGGTTTTGATTTATGTTCCTCTTCATTTTTTATTTAGCTGATATTTACGCTGGAAAAGGCTACAATGTTGTTGTATTTACTAGGAAGTGTTGTAAATAAGAAGATACTACATTGTAGTACACACTTTGTTGGAACGATGGGAAAATATGTGCTTCTGAGTACTAATTTACCCGAGAGATTCGAAAATCAATAGTTGAAATAGAGCGCAAATTGTGTGTTTCTCGCTCGGTATTGTAACAAACAATTTCTCAGAAAGAGATTTAATCACTAATAAACGAACATGGAATAATAAGATGTTAATTTCGATTCACAATGACCATGCCCTTAAACAATACAAACAGTTCTACCATAGTTAGAAACATCCTCTCTTAATTTTTGAACTCTCAAGCGGTGAATCACTCTGTCCAAAAGATGGTACAATTATCTCAGTAGGCAAATGGGTAGTAGAAACAACTCTCGCCAGACGAAACTAACAATCTATAAGATGCTCCCTTATAGTACAACGTAAAATCTTTAGCCCTTTATGAGTTGGCAACTACTATCGCAATCGATGGAACGATAAACGACGACATTGACATAGTCAAGTGAATTACCGTCCAACGATGTCCATGTTTCCGTTGGAAGGACCAGGTACAGAGCGCACTTACTACCATCGGTATCATAGATTGAAGGTGCCTGGAGGAGGAACATTGATCCGTAACCCGGTATCAGGTTGCTCTAGTCAGTTGAAAAGAAGATCCCATAACACAGACATGTGCGATCAAAATCGCCAGATAGATCGATTATTATCTGTAAGCTTCGTATTAAACAAAATTAAATTTATAAGTTGAATGATATTGAAGCCAAAATTGCGAATGTGTTATTGAACCTAATTGTAAGAAGACAAAATCTTTTGCTTTGTAGGCACGACTCAATTCTGTAACTGCTATAATCATAATAAACTCAAATTGTAATATCTTAAGCTTATTGAACAACCAAGTGCAATCGCATTGCAATCGGCCAATAAATATACAACCTACAATTTCCACATCCAATAAAATTATATCATTACAGCGGAAATATAAACTTAGCATTACATGGCCAGAGAAAGTCCGTATGGAAACCCAATAAGGCCTAATCAAAACTCAATCAAAGCAATTTCATATACGAGTTTTGAGCATTAGAATTTAATACCTAACGACCGGTTTCAGCAATTGCTTCATACTCATATTTCAGTCCACAGCGCAATTGACAGTTTCCATGATCCGAGTTCCAGCTCACAAGTCTAATGATCAGTGACAGCAGAAACCAAGTCGTATACTCAACGATGGATCATGGAACTAATGATGACGATGTTAAATCGCTTGCAAATGAGTGACAAGTCAGTGGGTTAATTACAAACTGGCTCACAGCTCAGACTGTCACACGAGCTTAAACGTGCCCAGGGATACAGTTAAACAAAGTTTAATAAACTCCATAATAGCTTACCTGCTTCAGATCCAATGTAATGGTTACATACTCAAATTGACGACCACCTTGAAGCGTCGGCGATTGCCACCAGCTCTCATCAAAATTGGAGCTAGCGATGAGCGATTCGATGGGTCTTTGCTTGGCACGATCCGAGGAGTGTGCATTACAGGTGGCACATTGCTTGGCCCAATTGCGATGCGGATAGGCGTCAACGAGTTTACAATACTCCTCTGCACCACTCTGTCCACATGTGGCATTTACTGTTATAGTCGCTCTAGGTGCCACATTGAATAACGGCGGATAGAGACCACCTATGCTACTCGAGGAGCCGGCGCTTACATCGTCCGCCTGCTGGCTGTTGAGTAGTCGTAGTGCTGAAAAATAAGATAAAAAAACAACTTTGAAATCGTTGACATATTGGGCAGGTTCACAGGCTAATCAACAACTACAACTGTAACCACAGCAACAACAGGCACAGTCTCAGTGGGCAATAAATCTGGCGACCTCTCTGGGGCAGGTTGAAATATTGATTGCCGTACATTTTTAAAATGTATCTCAACGCTGCAGCTACAAACTTAACACGTTAACTTCCAAGATAAAGTTTTCTATTTATTTTGTATATATATGTATATAGAATGTATTAGGTTGGACCAAAAAACTTTTCTCTTTACTTTATAACTTCTCTCTAATTTTATGTTTGCAGCGATTTAGCGATGTTTTTGTGTTGGGCATGTCTTCAAAGGGTTTCCTATTGAATGTGAGCACTCTAATCGCTATAGTTGGGTCGCCAGAGGAATAATAAGAGAAAATAATTGTCGAATTTTTTTTTTTAATATTTGTGTTTTTTAAGTTTCTCTTAGCTAATTTCGGTTGTTTTGATAAACAACAAGTTGGTTACCAACTGTTTATTTTTTTTCTAAAGCATGAAAATTTTAAAATTCGATTCAAACCAGATAAGTTATTACAATCTTTGATGAGATTACCAGGAATTTATTCATCATCTTATATATTTGAGAGATACGTTACCCAAGTTGAGGCACAACCGCCACTTGGTGCCCCCTGGCAAGCTTAAAGATGACCCCGTATTAGGACAATGAGCTAATGTGTGCAGTGAAGCTTCTAACAAGGCGCTCCAATAGATGCTTTACATTAAAAAAAAAAAGTAAAAAGCACTTGCATTTCATAATTGTATATAAAAATTAGATTTATATCACTAACTTGCAGGACCGTTAGCATCTTCTGCTCCAGGAGAGGACTGGCGGCAGTTCCAAGATTTTAAGCTACATAAACGCATTAATATAGAAGTGTCGAAATTGGACTTGACAAACAATGTTGGCTCTGCTGTGGTATTTGCCAGAGAAGCTTGTGACCTTTAACTTTTTTGACGTTGGTATATCGTCAGATAACAAGAAGAAGAAAACGTTAAAAGCTTTAAATACGTCCAACTTTGGATTGTGGTTTAATACCATAAAAAACATTGAAGTTTTCGTTATAAGTAATACATACACATTTTCAAACTAACCGAAATGCCATCAAACTATTTGAAGAATGAGGTAAAAGCTTGTGATGATGTGTGAGACAGTTCCATAGTTTCCAATATGAGAGTAGTTAAAGACTAGGGCAAGCGAGAGGTGGCACTTAAGAAGGTGTACAACAAATTGTGTACTACTTTTTTTTGGTCCAGCCTAATATATATATATTTATAACATTTTTTTTTACCAGTAGCAGCTGTGCCCAGCAGTGCAACATTTGTTGACCTGGTATGCGATTTGCATGTTTGAGCGCTTAAAATTGTATTTTGTCTACTATGTTATCGTTGTTGTGTTGCTGTTGTGTTGTTCTTGTGTTCAGTTTGGCAATTGTCAACAAAAGTTTTGCGTATTTGCTTAGCCAAAGTAAAAATGTTGCTGCACAAAACGTTGACGTAATTGCTGTTAAATTGTACTTAAGTTTTGGCAAACAAAACTTTTGGACTATGGGAAAAGTTTTACAATAAACGTATGGAGTAAAGCAGAGGAAACACTGTCTTGGCCGCTTTTTGACAATGACTAATGGACACAATTTAAGAATGACAAGCTTAACAACTTTGAAGGACATCCTGACTAGGACTACTGGCTAAACGAAGGGGTCTGCTACGACTAGTATGTAAGTTACTCTAGTTTATAGTTGGTAAAAGAAAAACGATGAGATAATTGATGCTTAAAATGGCACAAGTTTAAATAACATACAAGTAAAGAAAGTGTGTAAATAGATACGACAAGTACATGACTCTTCAGTTAATTGGTTTAGTGAAAGATAAACTGAAAATGAATTGTTCTTTATAAATTAAAAGCATAAATGTGATACATATGTATTAATATAAGCTAGGGGGCTGCACCCCCAGCTCGCTCCCCTCGCCAAGACTCGTGCCCCTCTCGAGGTTGATCATATTCCCATTCCTCTTCATGCTCCTCTTAGTAGGTGTTGAGATTTTGTGCCTTTTTTTTTTAATTTTTAACTCTACCTCTTATAGTCTCTGAGAAACACGTTACAACGGATGGACCTGTTCCTGTTATATATGTACATTGCACAAATCTATAATAACCTTTTACACTTTACGTACAGGGTTTGAAAACCCATTCATATATAGATATCAACACTTTCATAGTATACTATTTTGGTCTCATTTGTTGCATGCATTTGCTTTTAAGCGATTTCTGGTAACCACTTAGTTACCGCATTTGTTAACCACAAATCCTTTTCCTTGCCAATTAATAACTTTCATGATTAATACACATTTCGATGGCTGCTTATCGAAACTAAATTTTCTTTGCCATTTGTCCGAATTAGTGTTGCCCATTTCCAAAGCTATAAATATTTGCCGCCTTTTCAATTTGTCAAAATATTTAATCAGCAAAACTTTTCTCACTTAGGCTGTCAGCGTCGGACCAAAAAAAGCTTAGGAAAAAAAACATGATCGTGCATGGGTCTGTCTTTCTGTCTGTCCGTCGGTCTGTCTGTCTGTCGGTGTGTCGTGCCACCAAAAAGGCCAACACCAACTCAACTTGGCTAAGGCTACCGAAAATTTGTCATTTGTCAAAACATTTAAATGCCATTTGCGTGTTGCTGGCCAAATGCGGCAAGCCGCGTGTGGCAAGTCGCTGCAAGCGATTTTGACAGTTGCTGATAATTTTTAGAGTCGCTTTCCGCTTTTAACACTCTTAACACTTTTAACACTTTAAACACTTTGCGGTAGCCCCCAGGGTTGGTCAATATGCTGTTTCGAGTAGCAGTTCCAATTTGGTTTATTCGTTTTGTTTTCGTGGTTCGCCTTCTATTTAAATTTCCCAGAGTTGATTGTGTTTTTTGATTCAGCCTTAAAATTTTCTATTTCCATTTTTTTGTTTTCTTTTCTACCCTTTTAACTTGGCTTGTTACAATGAAATTAGTGAGCGAGTTCGGCTAAGTGAAAGTGATATTGCTTTGCATGTTTGCTGTCAATTATTGATGGTTATTATGGCTATAAAGACAGTCCATACGATCTTTCGTCAGTTTTTTTAGGTTTGCGGCAAGTGGTTGGCGAATGGATTACTTGTTGCAAGCAATTTAAGCATATAAATGTTGTAAGACATGCGCAATTTCGTGAAGTTTTTCAGTCAATAGTTATTAGATTTTCAACACAACTAACATAAATGATTTGACAAAAAATTTGACTATTTGCTAAAATCTCAAAACAATTAAGTTCGATCAAATGTATATAGCAACGGTTTTTGAATGTGAAATAAAGCAGCGATTAGTTTGTCGATGAGATTTTGTATAGTATAAAAAGCTTTATTTGGTAACAATCGTTTAATATGTTTTGTTGTCGCCCCCTGTTCGCTACGATTGCTAAGAGCTAAGCAGGTCATTATCCTCTTCCTCTTAATTTACCTCTTTTCCTACGCTTTCCTCTTCATCTTCCCTTCGTCATCAACTTTCTCTACCCACTCTCCTAAAGCACCCCTTTACTGAGACGAACCATGCAAAACGGGTATCATTCAAATCACTCGAGTTGTTCGCCAGTTTTTGAGAAATTAACGTAAGTCCTAGTAAAAAATTACTTTTCGGTTGAAAAAATTTACTATTACTTTCGAAATAGCTGGCATAATGAATCATCGTAGATGTACATTTATATTATTTATTATTTGATTCTCAAATGTTTACGATATACTCATCGGAATCGCTGAAACTTTCCATTTAATCACGGACAAAGCACAAAATATAAGCTAAGCCACAATCGTTGTCACGAATTTTTCGATTTTCCGAAAAACTTTTCACAATTTTATAATGGATTACTCCGAATTTTGAAATTTTCTGTGAAAATCAGATGTTTCCGTTGGATTTTCTACTTTGCTTTATATAGATTCCGGCACACAATTCCGATATCGATTTTTTGTGTTCATGCTACGTTTTCATGAAAGTCTATTATGGGGATGCAAGCTGTCGGTTTTTCTATTAAGTTCTTTTACAAAAAAATGTGGATAAAATTGTAGTCCACTTCATTCGTTCTTTGTTTAATGTTACGATAATATAGTCTCGTTTAAATAAAAAACAAGTTTATCTTTCTTAAGATCATATGAGGAAGTGGGATCGTTTTTGTGTAAGAAAATAGATTTGTGGTCTCCAGATATTATTGGTATTCTGAACAAGAATACCTGGAATTTCGTGCTAAAAAAAGTTAGGTTAGATGATAGTTTCTGATTTATATGTGATAATTCGGAATTAAAAGTGTGATAATTAGACACCCTATGCAATTGAGTATATTCTCTTGTATATATAGAGAACACTAAAAGCAGAAAACTAAAACTTTTCAAAAACTAGAAATTGACTGTCGCGATTGACATTAAACATGGACAGCATATCCTGTAAGCAGGTTTAGCAAAGGTTTAATTCCGATAAGAGACGATGTTCTTTCAAATTTTTTTTGTTTTCGTATTTTTGGTACAACTTTGCTCGAAAATCTGAATTAAGTTTTAGTCCAGCAATCAATTTAAAAACCAACCAAAAAAAAAAAAAGAAGAACGAGCAATTCTAACACAAGACCAATGTTTGCACTGCAATTCGGAGTTTACAATGGCACGCTTTACAAACTGCTAATGCACAAGCTCAATATCTTGCGACGCAAAGATTTGATAATAATGTCAATGAATTCTAGGAGCTCATAACGATGGACGAAATCCGCATGGAAATAAGATGGTGGTTGGAGTGCGCAGCTAGCAGGTGCGGAGCCCCTTGTCACCATATAGATTGCTTCAGAACAGTGGTTAAGAGTAATCATCTTTGTTTCTTGCTAACTTTCCCAAAAGTTCCTTAAGTTTCACCTACAACAAGCAAATTTACAACATAATCAAATTTGTAAATATTACTATGAACTTAAAGTTGGTTTAAGAACGAGTGGTAAAAGAGTTTTCTGCCAGTTCATATTTTTGTAATTTGAAGAAAAAGCAATTAAAAACAGGTAAGTGACTAAATATTCGCTCTGAAACTGCAGCTTTTAAGTGTTCATAAGAATTCCCTTGCGTAAACGCATTGTCATAAAAGTCCAACTTTATTAATACACATAACCAAAATCTCAAGTTTTTTAAGATTCTCTCATATACTTTGGCACGTATCCCCTTAAATTTCGATTACCCGCCGATACATCACTTAGCTCAAAACATCAACCCAAAAATAATTGACTTAAAAATGTATTAATATTCCATTAAGTCAGAGAATAAAGCATAACCTACTACTCATCGTGTCCATAGACATGGCCTGTAATTGAGCCGTTTCTGATTTGTCTGCTCCTCGGTAGTGGCCACATTTGGCTGCCTCCAAAGAGTGGCACTTGGACTTTGAAGCCATTGCCAGGCTTCCTCGCTCAACGCTTGTCTGCTGTCTGACGCCTATTTATGGCCATATTTTGATTACTCTGCTGGCTGCTACTCCTGTATCACCTACTCTTCCGTCTCCTACTCTTGGCCTTTTTTTATACTTTATTTGGGACCCGGGTTGCGGTAGCCGGACGGCCTGTCAAAATGCATAAAGTTTGTATTCGTCACGCTGCCGCGTCGCATCAGCATCGTTGTCTTCGTCATCGTCGCCATCATCAACAATGTTGTTGTTGTTCACACAGGCAGACACATATGAAACATGTTGCTTTTGTCGCCTTGCCTTTTTTGGGGCCTAAAGCAATTTTTTATGATTATTAAATTTTTCAACTGGCTCTTTGATTGTGTCGTCATAAGACATTTTGGCAGCTACTTTTGCTACCGAAAACTTTGTATTCCAGTTATGTTGTTTAGGTCAGGTAAAAATAATTGTCTATTGAACTTTGGCAACAACTCCTAGAAAGTTGTTGTTGTTCTTCAGTTGTATGCAGTCTGCAGAGTTCGGTTGTATCTTTCAAGTTCAACAACTCAAACGACTTAATAAGCAATTGCTAGCCTGCATTTATTTATAATTTTCTAGCTCAGTCCAGCTGGCATTTCTTTTTTCCAGTTTTTGCATAATTGGCCAAGACACAAACACAACAACAACTGCAACAACAACAAATACACACAGCTGTTCCTTAGCCTCCAATCTTAGCCGCACTCCGGTAACCCATGGTCCGCCATAGCATCCATAGACAAGCCAAAAATAGTGAAAATATTTTTGTATTTTATGCGCTGTCGATATGAATAAAATGCACAGAACAGTAAAATGCTTTCAACTATGCAGTCCCAGACATGCCTCCAACCATGGGCATGCACATGGACCTGGCCCTGGTCTGTGGGTCTATGTGGCACATCTATGTGTGTGTGTGCTATCCATAATGGTTCGTAATTAATCAAAAAGAGAGAAAAAGTAGCGACAGGCCTCATCTATATTACTTTGTACCAAAGCTCTCTTCGTAGTTGTCTCACTTGCTCGCGGTCTCAGGAGCTTCTTTCTTCTCGCTTAATTTTATGGTTTATTTATTTACCTTTCGGCTGCTACTGCAACTTTGTTGCACAAGTTCTCTTTTGATATACATACATCGTTCAGGGTATCTATTTAAAGTTAAGCAGTTTTCTGAACCTTAAACGTCACATTTTTATGCATGATTTTAGCTAAAGACTTATATGTAAGTTAGAATATTCTAACAGTATTGATAAATAATATCGCTCAAAACATACATAGATCTTGACTTTTTGCACAATATTTTTGTTTCACTTGTTTACCAGGGATCCCTAAACGGATTTACATTAAATTTGCTCCTTTAAAGCTAATCTATAGCTCTAAGTCTAACACTTTGAAGGATATGAAAGGGTTGAGATTCTGTTGCAAGAGATTCTTTCATTGAGATGCAGTCGAAACAGTTTTTTGGAGCGGATTTTTCAAATCTCTTTATTAGTAACTCATATGTATGCTAACATAGATCTACGAAAAGTTGTAGCTAAATCAAAGTATGCGGGAAATGCCTCCGAAAAACTTGTGCGTTATTCGGAATCAAACATTTTCCTTAAAATTATGAGAAAGTGATCACAAAACTAAAAAACGCTTTTTCAATTTTTTGCGAATTGCAGTCAGCTAGACACATGATACTCGAGCACCTTATTTCCAATCGTTTATTCCTAACCATTTTCCGGCAATTGGTGTGGAAAAGCTTCCCAAGAATTTTGTTTTATTTAGAATTGTTTTGTACGGAATTGACTTCTTAAGAAAAAAGATTTTGAAAATTTCAAAAATAAGTCAAGGAAGACAAATGCTATTTTTTTAGTTAGCTTTATTTCGGGATAAAGAAGATTCAATTCGAGCGGAAATAAATTTCCCGTCTATATGGGATCTGTTCTCTTCGCTTTGTGTGAAAACGCGAATTTTTCGAAATAGCAATACTTCGAAAATCGTGCTAGAAAATAAAATTTGTGCGTAGTGTTATCATCTTAGATTTAATGGAGTTTCGTAATTGTTTCGCTTAAAATCGAAGGCCCAAGGAATGTTTAAAGAGAGCTCCCTTATTCCTGTTTCTACTTCAACTTCCACCCTGGTTAGCTGCTCTTATCACCACCCGCAATCAATGTATACATAATCAGGCACGGGTGTCCTGGTGACGTCACTCTGCTACCTTCTTTATGTTTCATTCTGTTGTGAATTTCAATAAACATAACATTTGATTGACTCTGGGCAGTAGTCAATTTATTTTTCTTAATTTAATGAGAGTATTAATTACATTTTGCAATTCTAAACTTCAAGCTTTCAAATCGTATTCTTTAACAAAATCGTAAGGTTTGTACGCTCTAATCCCTCAGCTGGTTTTGATTAAAGAAAAGAATACTTATCACTATAATTTTTTAATTCCATCGAGAACTCACCAAATCTTATAAAATCAAGAATATTTGTATAACTTGGCGGCAGCCACTTGAACGGTTCTTTCTAAAACCCGCTTTATTGACCTAAGCATTTAAGGTCCAAGCGTCATATAAATGAAGCCAGCTCCACTTTAAAATAGCTCATTTGACTAAAGTGATAAATTCAACACCTGGCCAGGAATGTCTAAGAATATAGCCAGAAAATTGTTTTCCAAGCATTTTCGCAACTAATTGTAGAAGAAAACTTCGAGTTAAACATCCGCATTGGACGTGTCAACAGCGAGGCGTTAAAAATGCATCAACTTGTAAGAAAATCTTGTAGAGAAAAGTGCCCAAGTTTATGAGCATGACCAAAGGAGCTGGGGCGGCTTAACGGACGGCAAATGCTTTAAAAACTAATGTACCTTGGTGGTCGGACCCTTTTAGCTCAGGCCAAGTTTTTTGGTGGCTGTCAACCAAGCGCTTCACTTGCTTTAAAGTTCGGAAAAACGCATAGACAAATGTCAAATATTTATTGAAAATAAACACATGCAAACAAACAAACAAATAAACAGACTAACAAACAAGACAGCAACAACGACAAACAAGAGTTTTGACGCATTTCCAGGAAAAGAAATAAAAAAAAGAACCTACAACATGGGGCATCAAACTGACCATAACTGAGGATGTTTGGTCATGCTTCAGCGCTCGACTGCATCGAGCACCAAGTGCGTTAAAGGCGGCAAACGGACGGACTGCGCTCAAGTGGAGGCTGCCCAACACAGTCTGGAGTCATGTTGGTGGGTGCTTCAAAACCCGCTGACCGACGGAAACAACAACATCGACATCGACAGTCAAGACGACAGCGACATGGACGCATGTTCTCACTGCTGAGCTACCGGGGTTTTGATGTGTTTGAAGTGCCTACCAAATGCAGCTCAAGCTTGTCTAGAAGAACTCTCTGGATATGTTTTAGAATAATATTTATGCATGCTTGACGTGATGTTGTTGTTGTTCTTGATAATGATGTTGATTATGAGGATGATGATGCCGTTGACTTTTGTTGGGTTATGCAAGTAATGCTTGATTTGGTATTGAACACTAGTAGCTATATGATGAGTCACGGCCAGGCTTGACTGCAGCTATAGTAAGCATCTGCACTGGCATCGCGATAGACAGCGTCACTAATGGTCGTGCGCGCGGTGTATCGATCGATAGACCGCTGATTGGGAAATACCATCGTTAGCTGTACTCCATGCATCGTATTATTGGTGTGTGGGAGTGTTTGATTAAGAGTTAATCAATCGAATGGGAGTAAAAAGAAAAGTGTTAGCGTTTTATTAAATGGCTAAGGTTAATGGTTTCTTACTAGTTTTCTTATGTTTTACTTCCTATTCTGTGGTTATAGGTTATCTTCAGTTCTTGACTGAATGGTTTCGTTCTTCAAAAGCTGTATGTGGCAAAAAACTAATTCAAAATAAAACTTTATGTGGAACTCGTGTTGCTTGCCAGCCCATGTGCTCCTAATGACCCCCATTCATTCTGCCAACCGCAGAACATTTCGGTAGCAAGAAAATCTAAATATTTTGATTTTACACCGCAGGTTGGCTAAAACCGGTTGCGATATGTAAGGGGGCAAAGGCAGTCCTCCATCTTTTCCTTTTCTCCTTACTTTATCCCTTTCTTTCCATCATCCTCGTCACCTTACACTTTGCCTTCCTACTCGCACTGATCTTCGCTATCTCTCTCTCATTCGACTTCCCTTCGACTTAAGCAAATGCACTGAAAACATAGAAACGGTTTATTCGATATACTCACTGAAATTTTCACCTCAATCAGAGATCACATTTGCGTGAAGAGGAACACAAAACAAAAAAGGAAGCGTATATGGTGGAAGGGTGCTCCGGATAGTCAAAAATTTGATTTGTAAATTTTGAATTTATAAGTTTTTGTGGTTTTGTTTTAGCGATTTGTGATGGTGGGGATGTCATCCACTTTTGACTAGGGGAGAGGGGGGTTCCAAATTTTAAAAATTATGTTGATGTCATCTATGAACAGTCCCTATATCGATTTCGGAATACATTTGCATTCGCTTTTTTGCACACTATCATGATGGGCTAACCTTGACTACAACTAAGGACCAACCCTGACAACAAGGGATATTTTCGCAACGTGCACCCCACAACTAAGACCAACAACCAAGCTCTTACCAACGAATCTCAGTTGGCTAATCGAGAAGGTTGGCCAACCTTGCCTACATTCGCCATTTTAATAATGCTATTTGGTTAGGTTGTCAAGTAATATGCGACTTGCTGACTGCAAAACCGGGATAGGATTTTTCGGGGCTTACAAATCAGTTACCCCGAATTTATCAGAAAAGGCCAAGGACCATAAATTGAGGTAACCTTTGTATGCTAATTATATAATTACATAAATTAATTTATGATATTTTTAATTCAACACGTAATGAGATACGCAGGGGGTCTCTAGACGGCGTGGCCCAAGGTTTTATTTGGATTTTACTTAAATTACGTGTTAGATTTCCCATGCTCTCAAAGATAGTTTTGTGACATTGATTATTTTTGATTGATATTCGGTATAATAAGATAACCGTCAATTTTTTGTATAGCCAAAAATTAAACTCCCTCAATTGGCCAGCGTTAGATTATGGAACTTAAATGGTCTACACGTTTCGGTCCTAAACAGTTTTTGCTGACAATTGCTTAATGTCAATATATATTAAGGAAAATATTGCGAACATTGGGTTGGGTTGAAAAAGCACTCAAGTTCTCATCTTGGTGCACATTTATATATCTATGCTAATGAAAGCCTCTTCAAAGTATATATGAAGTTTATAAGAACGAATTGAAACAATCTTTTCATCCTCTTGTTTCTATACTTGATCGATTTTTACCTGAATCGAAAGCGTGTTCAAGTGAAAGTTTCTTTAGGAAGATAATTTTTTTAGTAAAAACTGAAACGGAAAGTAAGTGAAAACTCTTTAAGTGATAGGTGCTGGGAGGAGCAACTGGGGTCGTAAGCAAACAAGCTTTCTGGATGGTCGCCGTGACATAGTGATTGACGTGAGCGTTGCGACAGAAAAAAAACCATATGGTCACACTAGACAATATTTGCGAACCAATGTATAAGATCATAGTTTCACATGATAAACATATAAGCGCCACTAATTAGTTGCAGAGGAACTAGTTACTGCTCAGAAACTTTAGGATGACAAATTTTAGGATAAAACAAAACAGATTATGAGAAATTAGCAAAAGAAGGTTACTATAGCTTTAGAAAGATCACCGAATGGATAGGGTGATTGGGACAAAGTTTTAGCTTTTAATGTAGACCTTTGCTGTTGATTAACCGCCAATACAGCCTCTTTCGCTATAAGCTTACGAATTTTTCAAGCTCCTATTAAATTCAATGTGGAACATGAAACGAATGCCTGAAGAACGATAATCTTTAGCGGTTTTACTTCAATACTGTGTGTTATAGAGATGAGGTTCGAAGTTTCCTTGCTTCTACTGGTGCACTACAAAGCTTCAATATAAATTAATCATTTCAATAAACACACACTGCACCCACTTATTTACCCTGCACTGTTTGCCCAACACAATTTACTTGTCTTTGCAACTGCAACAACCACAAATTAAGTCATTTTGTCAAGTTACATTCGATACAACAACATTAAAGCAAGGCCAAAGAGCAATTTCGGGCGCTCATTAAACTGTCACTAGTCGGCACTTAATTAAGCGTCTTGTTCCGCTTGAGCTCCCAAAGTTACGGGCTTTATCTAATCAGCAATCAGAATTGTGCAAGCTACCGGCTAAATAAAAGTCCATAAAAAATCGACTTCATATAGCGGTGCATTTAATAATTTAATAAGCGCAACGATCACGCGCAAAAATAGTTAAAAAATGTCTGCGATAATTATCACGATTTATGAGCTATTTTGGCGAGAAGCTCTTATCGTGGCACTTCCAATCTGTGGCTCATTAACTGCTCAAAGGTGTTGAAATGAGAAATAGCGTATCGTAGTATCTCTAAATGCATTTTTTCACTAGTCCAAGCCTTGTTTGTGCAGCACTTGAAATGCATTTGCTTGCAATAATAAATATTTGCTTTGGGGCGCTTTCCAACACTTGAACAATGCTGCGCATGCGCTTGCAGCTCTGAACGCAGCTATGAAGCTCGATATCAGAGAGCGTATTATGAACAGCCGAATGATTTTGTGGTGAACCTTTGAACACAATTTGATATTTAATATGTTCGTAGCATGTTTAAGCTGGAGACACGAGTCTGGAGTCAAATCGACGCCCACCTTTGAGCAGGGTTTAAACCGATTTTTTTTGGCTCGGCTTCAACACTGCTAATTTGTCAGAAGCTGTCAGTTTTGATTAATAATAATGAGCGAGTTTTATTCATTAATTTTTGTATGAATTGTGCGAGAGTCGCATAATAATGTCATAATTAAATTTATGCACAATGATTCATTGTCTGAATTTATGTCTGAGTTTTGTAGTTGAAAAAACTTGTTTGGCAAAATAAAGTTAACAAAGAAATTAACTACGTTTTAAGAGTGGTAATAAACTAACTGCTTTAACTTAGACTTTAGCTGATGAAGAGATTGCAAGGATTGTAAGGAGTCAAATGCAAGATAGACGTAGAAACTAAATTTAGTGTCTAAGTAAGTCTATCGAGTTTTTAGTATCCATACAGTATATTTCGCTTATATGGAATAATTGCTTTTATGCACAAAAGTTAGTTTCCGTGCATTTTGTTTGCAATTTTCATACAAATATAGGCGTTTATATGAAAATCCCTTGTATGTAATCGATCAGCTGTTTCATCGATTAAATTTTGCTAAAAATATTATCGGTTTTATGCACATTATGCAGAACTTTTTAAGTATTGATTTTTTTGACAGTGTAGTTTTTTTAATCGTTTTTGCATATAACCGATTTATGCATATATAAACTAATTTGTATATATCCGATTATCGTTTATATATTTAAGGTTTGTCATATAATTTTCAATTTTCTCAACATTCAATTGAATTCCTACCTCAGTTAAACTCGATCTCTTGCGTGCTATCGATAAATTATCTTTCTCAAATACATCGTACTTGTCCACACGTCGTATATCGCTTGAGTAGTAATTGGTCGTTAATGAACTTTAATGCTTAATAATATAAATTTATCGGTTACTTGGAATAATTGGGTTGTATTTCCGCTGTTACATATAATCTTTATCTACTGTAGGCACTTGCATTTTCGCTATTGCATATAATCTTTATCTACTGTAGGTACTATATTTATACAGTGAAAACTCTACATTGGGGTCCAATGTAGAGAAATTTGATGATGTCGAGTGATTTTGGTTTATTTGAGATCGTCTGTTTACTACATCTCTCCAAAACGTTTTCGAAAAAATTGGGTGACGCTTAAAAATTGATTGAAATTTGTTACCAGAAAGGTGCAAAACATTGTAGCACTAGGATAAGACTGAAACTTAAAATAAAAAAAAGGTGCATAACCGAAATGTTACTAGAAAAGGTTTTCACCTTATATTAATAAGTTTTTTCTTTTTATTATGTATTAGAATTTACAAGTTAACTCAGCTGACATGCTAAAAAGAATTTTTCATGTCACGTATAACATTATGATCCAAATAAAAAAAAAATATTTTTTCCCTTCATACTGAAGACCTGCGAGTGTCACGTGCGCATCCATGGAAAGAACTACAATTTCGTGTTTCACTGCGAAGCTGTTTTATGCAAAACGAATAGCGGGTAGAGAGAAGAAAAAAACAGCACATATATTGCTTTGTAAGTTTGAATGATAATAGCATATTGTGCAATGAAAGACTTTTGAAGAGCGGGATAAATTACAGAACATGTGCCAAAATATTGAGTTCTCATCGTTATTGCAAGGTGCATATAGTTTTTTTTTGCGGCAAGCAAAACTGGAATCTGTCTATTAGTAAAACTGTGGTTTTCGAGTGTAGACTTATTGTGTTATGTAGTATTTTAAGTATTTTTTTATATTTCGTTCATACATATACATATATATATATGCAAGTTTCGCTTGATTTAAAGTATTTTATGTATATTTAGCCTTCAGGAAAATAAAAATTGAAAATAAACAATATTGAAAAAGTACTACTGAACAATATGATATTAATAATGAGCAATTATAGAGGATTTTCAGATTCAGAGCTCTGGCTATAACTACTTCAAGTTCATGGAGGTTTTTGCAAAACGAGATAGTTAGTTTTAGATAGATAGTTTTTCAGCTGTAGCAGTTATTTAGTTAGTTAGTTCCATAGTACAATATTAAACGATAAAAACAAACTGTAATATCGATAATACCATTAATATGTGACTTTTGTTTTGTATTCAACTTCAGAGTGAAAGAATAAACGCAAATAAATGTTCAAGACAGCTTTCTGAAAAGCAGTCTTGGGTGCATTCTAGGTTTTCTATTATTCGTAAGTTCTACAATTTAGCCGTATAATCTAAGATAATGAGCGGAGGGCGCATTGCTGCATGCAATCAGCAATTCGTAAGGGATGCATCCTAAGAAAGCTTAAATAAGAGGTTTGGGTCTATTACTTTGGGAGGTTATTCAGGATGTGATTGGTTAGTTATCTAAAACTGAGCAGGAGACCAACCAACCAGTGTCCGGTAACTGCAACTGCTGAGCATCTCTTACTGTTAAGAATTACACTGTAGGTTTTTTGTTTCCATAAGGTTAGGTTTGTCTGATTGCTCGACAGATTGTCATGTAGTGTCGTTTTTGTTAACTGTTTGGTCGAAAAATTCCTTGAATAGAATAGAATAACGAACTATGGATCCCTCTCATGTAGAGATCTGCGGAAGTTTGTTTGTGTTATCGAATTTGGTAACCTATTGGCTATCACTAGGGAAAGAAAATCCAGCGGCTTTGGCCAACCCGAAAATTAGTATTGGCTTTTCTTAACGTATTAAAACCCAAAACAGGTTTATCTTCAATTATTTTGTTAATTTTTTAATAAAATTCCCAAACCAAACAAAATTTACCTTGACTTCGAATCTAATCAAACGCATTATGCGACACTTTTTATGAGCCTTCTTCATTGGCTTAGCAATTTTTAGAATCGCTTTTAAATTTAGCTGCACCTTATGCAAAATACTTGGACCATTCGTAGGCCAATTGAAATGTCTATAAAAGTAACATTTATTACCCAAGTTTAGTGACTTTAAACGAGCTGCAAGCCACAACTCACAACTTGGTCGTGCGTTCGTTTTCAAACAGAAAACTTCAAATGGTTGTAGTTAATGGTAACAAGCTAATGGCATTAACATGCAATAAACAAATCATTTCAAACACATTTTTAAGGCCCAATAAAAAACTTAAAAGCTATGGCCGAATGTTACATGTTTATTAGGCGCAAGTTGGCCATCTCAGAGGTAAGCTCTACCCAAAGATATGGCTTAAAATTAAAGCCAACCAAAGAAATAAATCTTTTCGATTCAAATATGTTTGCCTATTGCACTGCTTCCTTGACTTTTGGTTTTGGCCGGGCTACTACTGTGCAGTGTTGGTAACTGGTCTGCTACTCCTTTTTGGCCGGTTTTACTCAGCTGCCGTCGTTGTCTTGGCCGTCTTAAGCGTAATTAAGTTGACTTGTAAACTATTTAATTAGCACGTAAGCGTGTTTATTTTGGCAGTAAAAAGGCGCCGCGCATTTTGCGCTTTACAGTTGTTTGAACACGCCAACAACAAGCGGGTTACTCGCAAAAGACATCAGCACAACAGCGCCCCCTGGCTCCGACTAGTGTTCACTATTCAATTGTTGCTGTTGTTTTGTGTGCATTTTTCGATTGGTTGTCAACCATATAATGGCAATTGCATTAATATGCTTGTTTAAGCCGATGTCTGTCCGATTTTTCGACTTGTTTTCGACTGAATACAAATTTTTATCGTCTTGTCGCTGGTTCAACCAGTTTTGATCATTTTGATAAGCACTTAGTTATCCTGTCGCATCATACTATGAAAAATGTTGCTTTTGATTGGCAATCAACATTTTATTGAACAACTTTGAGCTGGCTTAGTCGATGTTTAAAGATTTTCAAAACCGATTTGAGCGAAACAAACTGTTAGTTTGTAGCATACTTGAGTTGTAAATTAAAAAGACGATTATTGAGACATATTTCAAAAACAATGTTTAATTGTTTTCCTTTCTGGGGGAAACGTCTTTTATAGCATACTTGTCTCAAAAACGTGGCTTGCATTTCAACATTTTTTTTTGTAAAAAATCCGGATGTTTTAGGATAACAACGAATTTGATACAAGTCCGAAACGATATACGTGTTGTTCATCATTGACGTCAACTTTGTGAGGGACATAAAATTCTGACGATTTGCGACAATCGGTGAAGTCAAAAAAATAACAAAGAATATGGGTGGGGGTGTCGATAATGATTATTGACGTCGTGTAAATGTGGTTAACTTAATTTTTGACAATTTGTGACAAGGAGGAGGTTCGTATTCTGAAAATTTGTGGTGACGGAATTTGTAGTTTATGAAACTTTGTAATTACATCTGTTAAATTTGTTGCCTTGTGTTGGCTTCATAATACTTTTGTTTTTGGTTAAAATCATTTAATTTGCATAATTGTTTATTCGGATTTTTAAATTTGTATCTCAATATAAGCCCAAAAATGTTTAACTTCTACAACACTTAAAACGAAAATTTCACGTAACTTGTCTGCACTAGAACTAGTAAGCTAGTAATATCGATATGTCGAATTTGTTTTTCCTTTTTATCTCACTATCGATAGTTTAAACACATGCTTAGCGGCTAATAGCCTACTTTCACAGGAACTAGCGCGACAATTACCGAATAAGGTTTAAGGTTATGAAGGTAGAAAAGAAAATAGAACCTATAGTTTTATCAACCGAAGGCACTATTGTTACTATCGAATCTCTTTCCTGAAACTATCGAAAATATCGAATGGCGCCACTGTCGATAGTTTTGCTGCTGTTTTTTTTACACTTCTTACTTCGCTTACTGAACTCAAACAAAATTTTCGATTATGACATTACTTTATGAGTTTGAAACTAAATATATATAGATGATTTAATTACAAAATAAACTTAAAATAAGTTACTACAAAAACTTATTAGCCTATTTCCATATTCTGAAACTTTTAACACTTTTATTCGTTTTTTTTTTAAATCAATTTCAATTTCCCTCAATGTCGAAATGCTAGCCACTTGCTGACTCATCAATCAACCTACAACCTCCAAACTTTTCTTGTATTTTACACCACAAAAGACAAGAAAACCACACTAAAGATACAAATGCGCCGGCAATCCAGACAATGGGCAACTTTTCGCAGTCTATTTAAATATGCCAGCCGAAATGCCACAACGCCTGGCAATACGACGGTGGCATATCCATCAACACCACACACTTCATGTCTGGGGGCAAGTTGCGGCACTGGAAACTGCGCAGACACATTGTAACGTGCCGCAACGCATGAGTCACACATTGAGTCTGCATATCTGTGAATATTTTTGTTTTTTAATGAACTCTGCACAATTTCAACGCTTCGAAGTTGGTCAATTGCGCGCCTGTTATCACTGTTCAGGAGATTTTGACAAATTGGCCAAAACGCCTACGCCGCAATAATGGCGCCCGAGTAGCCAAAGTAACATAAAGTGTTCGCCATGACTAATGAAAAGTGCAATCGCTTGGAAATTGCATTTTCACACATTTTGGCTTGGCCAAAGGGGCAGCTCAGTGGCCTGAGACAGGTTAGAATAAGCCAATGCCAAATCAAAAGCCAGCGAGAGAAATTCACAATAAAACAAATTGTCAGTAAACACGCGGAGCGTTCAGACGTACGGACGTACGTACGACAGGCAGGCTTTCAGTCGGACAAACGACTCTTGATAGCTTGTAAAAGCAAGATTTGGAGATTGACACAGTTTATGCGTGGGATATGAGCGTCAGTCCTAGGGGCTTAATATCATAATAGAAAACATCTTAATAAAAGCGTTGAAAATTCGGCTTAACCATCATCATCAACCATATCATAAATTTACAGATTCTCAAAGAGTCGATGCAAGCCCTATAACAGTTCTTGATATAAAGAGCTGGGAGTAGACAGCGATTTGCCGTACGGAGCGGTTCAAATGGTATTCGTGCTATGCTCAATAAGTCGCAGCAAGGCAAATATAACCTTACTACAAAGTAACTTTTATGACCTATGACCAGTAATTCAAGACACAAAATCCATTGAGATCTTTGAAAATTTCGAAAAAATGCCAACACTGACAATCATAACTTTGGTACTTAAATTTTCAATACAAGCTTAAAAGCATATTTGAGTGTATGACTAGATAGTAGAGGATTCAAGGCTTCATCAGGAAAGCATTTATTGCTTTCTTAATTCCAGAGATTTTCATAAGTTGTCTTTCCAACTGTTTGTAGTACGTCATTATAAAATAAATAGTTGTTCAATATGTAAGACTAACTTTCTATAACAACTTAAAATAAACAGTTGGTAACCAACTCAGGCTTTCCGTACGATTATCAAAACAACCGAAATTAGCTAGAAGAAATTTATACAACAAAAAAATGAAAAAGAGAAAAAAATTTAAAAAAATTATTTACTCTTGTTATTCCTCTGGCGACCCAAATGCTCAAATTTAATAGGAAACCCTTTCAAGACATGCCCAACACGATAGAAAATATTTAGCTTGGTAAAGTAGAAATTACTAATTTTATTGGAAAAACAAATTTTTTAAAATAATTTATTCTTATTATTACCCTTGCGACACAACTATAGCGACTAGAGTGGTCAAATTCAATAGGAAACCATTTGAAGACATGCCCAACACAAAAACATTGCTAAATAAAAATTTGGGATTTTAGTTGTTTGGCCAATGGCAATACTTTTTTGCGGAAAAGTAAAATGAATCGAAAAAGATTATAAAGGGGACGTTAGATAGACGTTAGGTAAATGGTTAGAGATAAGAGAACAGAAGTTTCTTTGCGCGAATTTGATTACCTTATCTGCAATCAATTGAGAGTTTAAAAAAAAACATTTTTCTTCTTGACTGGCCATAAGAACCCGTTACCGTCTCATAACAACAGTTTTACGCGTTGGGTTCCAACATTTACGCAGAATTTTGTTAATGTCTTGGTACATTGCCAAGGTTTTTTCTTGCAATAAAAGCTTTCATGCCAAAAATTGATCTTGCAAATAACTTCACCTCTGTCTTTTTTGCTTTATTTCTAAAATCACGAATTCGACTGCCGCATAAACCGGTCATGTGATTGTTAGCAATAGCGAAATCGACTGCGACTGCCGCATCTGCGCACTAAAATGAAGCCAAAACGTGGCTGACATTTGGCTATTTCGCTTAAGCGTTCCAGCCGGGAGCAAGCGCAGTCAGAGCCAGGCTGCCAGCTTTCTGTCGAATGCCGTTGGCTGCCTTTAACTCCCTCGATCTCTTTCCCCCCACAGACAGCACTCCGCGGAGTGGCGATTGGATCACGCTGGTTGGGTTCAGGCGCGGCAATCGCTTTAAAAGGATTGAAACATTTGCGCTGCCATGATTAGTGTTCCGAATAATGCAACTGCCGTGTTGCCACGGCGACTGGAACCAACACTAATCAATGAAAAATTGACACGCGACATGCAAAGTGACGAGAGTAGAGCTCAGGTCCATTTGGTCCACTTGGTTTTGACAAATTTCTTAATTAATGCGCAATGTATGTTGCTAATCTAAAAAAGGGAGAATTCTTTAGCGAAAAATGTATCTATTAGATACAGTTTAAAGTAAAACGAAAACGGCAAAGCATATTATAATAAAATAAATCTATAAAATACACTAAACAACAAAAGTTCATACATTTTTCTTAGTCTTCGTAAATCCCCAAATTTTTCGCATATAAAGTGAACCTTAGTTCGAAGTTGAGTTCTTGAAACCGTACTCATAGGTTTGAAACCTGGAACCGACACTTTCAAGAAATTTCAGAGAATTGAGAACTAAGGCTCAAAAAGAGTAAACTTATTGATAAGTATTTAATTTCAAACAATGTAACTTAATAGAGCACCATCATCAAGAACACTCGGACCATCATTATATTTTAATAAAAAAAATATTTTTTAATATAATCTTTCCAAATTTGTACATAGATGTGGTCTTCTAACCAGTTCCAAGAACAAAACACTTCTTCTAATGTCCGATCTTTTTGTAAATTCGAAGACACAACTAATTTTAATACACCTCTCAACAGATGTACATATCAAAAGCTCCAATCAATTCGACGAATTTTACAAAAACGCAATGAAAGCATAACCAACCCAAAACAAACAAACAGCTAAAAACTGCAATGTTGGCTTCTTTCGTTAAGATCATAAAGAATATTTAGTTCTGTGCAAGAAAAACGTTCATGCTCAATAATTTCCTATGTATGTCGATTTGCTCCGTAATATTTATACAACACTTTCAAGTGTTTCTCTAATTTTCCACTATTTTTCCGGCAAATGAAAGCAAAACACATTCATTTCCTTTGCTTTGGACTTGCCCATAGTCATTCCAAGAATTGAAAAACGTTTCAAGTGTGATATGTTCGGTGCTCTACTGTAGGTCCATGTGTTGACATGCGGAGGCATGATATTGAAATATTTGCTACGATTTAAGATCTTTACAAGGGGCAACCCGCTGACAGACGACAACAACACAGGTAGAAACTGTAAACTGATATTGAGTAAGCCATTCCGAAACTCTAGTCAGCTCAGCTTATCACTGACATCAATTGAAGATACTTTTGCTTTGAGGCGTTACCTGCAGCTCAGGGCCACCTGATCGACGCGGCGTCTTCGTCGTCGCATTTATCAATGAAGTTCAATGACAGTTACCAGGCATTGCATTCGATCAACGATCGCTTATCAGTTCAAGACATATATTGACAAACGGCTTGATAGCGACGCCGCTTGTCCAGGTTGCATGTGGCATGTAGCTTGGGTTCCATTCATTTGCCTGGACCTGCATGTAGACGTAGGCGAGACATGGCATTTTGCTGATGACACTGATGAGCGTGATGATCCGATAAGAAGCGAGTTGTGCTTTTTGAATGAGTACAATTAGTGAGCAGCTACATAACGGAGAATTCCAGAGCATGGAAAAACTTGAGAGCCTTGCAGCTTTGTGCTGTCTTGAAAATCTTTGAATTGAAATTTAGAGTCGATTTCTTCTTCATTCCCAGTTTCTTAGACATTATTGAGAGGTTCTTAAACATACATATACCTCTTTTTTGAAAATTATAATTTGTGTAGTTTTTAAGGCTACATTAGTTTAGGCTGTCTAAAGTTGGGACTTGGCATTAGAGGATTAAAAGTACAAAAAAATATATTTTGTGTTCTTGTATTTGAGTTTAATTTTTTTTTTCTACTATAAATTTTATCTCCATCTATATATTCTGCTAGAAGAAAATTTGTGTGGCTTGGAGGAACCCACTTTATACCTAAAACGGGCGGGTAGGTTGCTACCCCCAAGCCTCAATTTTCACCCGACGGCCCTGGGTCTGAAATAGTGATTCGATAATCTGCACATTCAAAACTTTTGCTTTTTATACTCATCAATCGCTAGATTAAAGAAATAAGTATAAAAATCCAATGAAAGCCAACACTAAAGTTCACTAAACTTCTACCACATACTTCACAAGTCAATAAAAAATAAAATTAAAAACAAATAAAAATCAATGACAGCGTTTGAATGAATGACAGTGGGCCGGAGACAAGGCTAGAGGGGCAAAGTTTCAAGTAGTCAAGAGCACAGACAAATACACGTGTTAAATGCATACAGACATTTTCCCACAAATCTAAATTTTCACAAGGAAAAGCGTCTCGGGCAGCATTGTTGTATGTATTGTGTAATGCAGTTAACAAGAAACAAACAAAATATGTATGTATATAAAATAGAAAGACATAATAGAGGAGACAGTGGTCAAGGCGGTGTTAAAATCAATAAATAGCGTAAGAATCTCTCAAGCCTGAAACTTTTATATAGGCAAAACAAATATGAGTAACAAGCAAAGCGGGTGAATCCCCCTAAAGGGGAAAGAAGAAGATTGCGTCCATGAGAAACATAACAGTTATGTGCAATGACTAGAGGGGGGCATAGAGTTAATGAGCTGATAAAGTGTGTGTCTGAGTGTGTATGTGTGTATCTGTGTGTGTGTGTGTATCTGTGTGTGTGTCGCGTCTGTGTAGCTGGTTAGCCGTGGCTTAGCTTGCAACAGCAACAACAACGGAAATGCATTCGCGATCAGCTTGGGTCAGCAGCCATGCCGCTTTATTGTATCTATAAGCTGTCGCAGTGTATCTTTCGGGGCTGTCATCTGGCTTAGTGACCCATTTTACGCATTGCCTTTATGAAACTTTCATTTTTTCTTTTCTTTACTCTTTTTTTTTGTCTTAATCTAAACAAGCCATCAATCAATTAATTGTTGAATTTGTTGTATACAAAGAGTAAGAAGCAAACTACTGTGGATACAATTAAGACTGTACAGCGAGTAAAAAAAAATAATCGCCAATAACACTATGCAACAAATTTGGGCTCAGTTAAAGGCCTTTGGCTAAAACATATGTTTTCCGGTAAATATTGCATCACTGTTTACGAATTATCGCTATTTTAAAAAATTCAAGATTTCCAGAGTTGCGAAGTCAGCAAATCTCATATTACTCGGGAATCTTACTACCGAACGGGATGAATTGTAGCTTGTATTCAAGGTACTTAAGTTTCGTTTCAATGATGATTGGTCTATAATAACTCGATTGTCGATTAAAAGGCAATGAACACCATAAAAAAAAAAATTTCGAAATGTCGAATTTTTGAAATAGCGATAATTCGAAAACCGTTCTAGCCAACTTAAAACGGTTTCCGGAATTGGAATCAACGACTCCAAATTTACAGGAAAAGATTGTTTTATCCGACATTTTTTATACCTTTAAAAAAAAATGGTTGATATTTCCTAATAGCTTCACCATTTAGATTTGATGTTGAAATGTTCGCAAAGAATCAATGCATCGAATTCAAAAATAAACCATTAAAAATTTGTTTAATTTTGATATAATTGATTTGGCATAAAAACAAAAAGAATTTTCCAAAATTAATTTTGAGTTCATTGCCCTGCAACTTGCAATCGAATCAAGTTAGACACAAAACGTGTGAAACTTATTGATTTGGTATTAAATTGTCTTCATTTCGAGTTACAATTTATATGGACTGACATCGCAGCTCTCAAAATCTCGAATTTTTTGAAATAGCGATAATTCGAAAACAATGCTTAAAATTCTAGTTTCCGGATTCGAAATCAGCGACACAAACTTTACCGGAAAAGTTATGTTTTAGACATAGGCTTTTTTTGTTGTTGCATAGTGTAATTTGCTCTATCAATTCGCGTTTATAATGCTTCGCAGAGCATAATTCGCTTTATGTCTTATCTGAGCAATTTTTGTCTATAAGCTTTTATTGGCGCTTTTTTTTATATTAATTAACTAGTGTTTATTTACAAACGAGTGATTTAAATGGCAAAAGTTGTTTTTGATTGAAGAAAGTCAGATTGATAAGGATTGCAAAATATCCAAGTGATTACTTTTACCTAAAAGCTACTGAAACGCGTAATATTACAAAAAGAAAATTTGCATCCCACTTCAAATCGTTCAAAAAATAGTTTTGCTTTGATTGAAACGAGAAAGGTGTTAAAGATACATATAAATACTACTACTACTATTTGTAAATAGGTGTTAAGAGGCATGATTCAAAGAATTGGTTTCAATCATCTAAGAGTTTCTAATATCTTCTCTGAATAAAATGCGTACACGGTAAGGATTACGAGAACATCGGGGTATTATGAACGTCCAGAGTTAACTTCCCCGCTAAAATGTTTTTTATGAAAGTTTATGATCCATAAGTTTGAGTTGTTTAAAGATAAGGTTTAGTGAAATTTGACTTAAAAGGATCGCAGACTTTATCTTTGGGTCCGGAGAGTCCCCCCTCTGATCTTGTATCTATGTGGGAATTGGGAAGGCTCTACATTTACGTAAGTGCCTAAGTGTGCCTGACATATAGCCTGGCAACTGTTCTAACCTTACTTAAACCTAAGATAAGGCGAGATTACTGATTGTTCACCAATGAAATCGATTATATATGGACGACAAATTTACGCTATATTTACAGATTTTAGCAAAGCGTTTTACTCTGAAAAACATGATTGCGATTTTACAAAGAAGATATTTTAGGTAATTTTAGTTTTTGCTAGAAATCTCTAGAGGGTAAACTTCGAATCTATTGCAAATTGTGTCTATCGAAATCTTCTTTAAATTGCTTTTGGCTTAAAAATTGCCTTAAAAATAAAAATTCGGATAAAAACGGTTCAGGGAAATCGCGGTTAGAACTAAATATTTGAAATACAAACAATGAAGTCTCTTTGACTTGAATTATCTTAAAAGATTAAGCCAACTACAACCATAAGTACAGTGATGTGTACTCTAATTTTGTTTCCCTGCCAAACTGTACCAAAGGTTTTTAAGCAAATTCTCCCACTCAAAAAATGTTTCTCATCTTACTTTTGTGCCTTCTTTGTATCTACATTGGACCCTTCCACATCCTGCCCCTTTTACTATGTATTTCCGTATTACTTCCTTTGTTGTGTAAATTTTTTAACCTGCATTGTGATTTTATAGATAAATTTTGAGTTTATGGGCTCTTAAAAGAAACAAAAGACCAGGGCACCTGGATATCTGTCGTTGTTTATGCAAATATACGCCCTTCTTTGAAGGAAGCGCATATTTGTAGAGACAGCTGCAAGGTATTAAGATATTATTTGCTTAAAGTATCAAAAAAAATGTAGCGCAACGACTAAAATGGTGGCAAAAGGATTTATTTGAATTTAATCGAACTCCCACAAGTATTTTAAGAAGCCCAAGCCGCAATTATAAAATAAAATGCTCGAAATGTTTAAATAGGAAACACATGTCAAAACTCTACTAAAACAATAAACATTAATGGAGAGTACAAAAAATATACGATATACAGAAGAAGAGTAGCGGCAATTCATTAAAATAAACAAAAGAAATACAACATACAAACATACAACATGAAGGACGCTTTAATCTTTATAACTCTGGAGCAACCATGTAATTCGATATGGAAACTTAATATGTATGTACATATATCTTAAGGGCAGTATGCCGGAGCACTTAAAAAAACGCTAAAACACATAAAATGAAAGCATATGAAAAACGCATCAAAATTTCTTTGGCAATTTCAGAAAATTATAGCCACAAGCTGCAACTAAACACTGCTGTAATACACAAAATAAAACTTTACTAAATCTAAACAAACTAAAAACATAACATTTCTGACCGCACAACAATAACAACAGCAGCAAACAAACAAAGAATAACTCAGAGATGCTCACAGCTGCAACATTGGCTGACCAACAGCTGTGATGATCTATGAAAATAAAGTGAGGGCCTCCGGAACTGGGACTCTATTAAGTGCGCCACAGATACGGCAGTTAACATAAATAACACAGGAATTCTTCGTTGTTTGAAAATAAACTTATGCTTAATTGTTAGAAGATGTTTGATTTGGAGTCATGGATAATGGCTAGGAGAGCAATTCCCGAAAACAACAGCTATTCAAGATGCTAGATGTGCAGCTTTGAAGTGTACGGGTGTGTGTGTGTGTGTGCGTGCCGCCGTTGATGGCTATAAATTAATGTTATACGCCAAGTTTTGATAAGACATTGACGCCGCCTAGCAGACAACGGCGACGTCGCACAGTGGATCCAACTGACTTCTTTTTCGGCAAAAATTATAACTTTGAGGGATTATATATTTTCAAAATTTAAAATGCATAGATCAGGGAATTCCTTAAGCTTCTGCGATACATTGTGATAAATAAGCTGTGTATACCATTAAAAAATGGTAGTAAAGTTTGATATTAATACTGCAAATGTCCTTTCTTTGCATGTCATGAAAAAATTCCATGTTCTAAATTGTGCTTATTTTTCAATAAATCGTCCTCGTCGAAAGTTTGTATATCTGGCGAAAGTGTGTACGCTAGGATCAAAATATACTCTAAAACATCTTGCCAACAGATTTTCAAAATTTTAACGATTTTTTAAGCAATAAGCACATTTTATAGGTGCAAGCATAAGAAGGCTCCCTCTATCGCAGTGTAAGCTTAAGTAATTCTCTGTTACATGCATTTTAAATTTTGAATATATCTTTGCTCCCTCAAAAGTTATGATTTTTGCCGAAAAAGAAGTAAGTTGGACCCACTGTGCGTCGGTCCCGGTCTTTGTGTCTTGCCTTGCGTTTAACACACATTTAACGGTTCAAGGGGCTGTTAATACAAATTTGAAGCTCGTTTAAACAGACACCGCAGATAACTGACGAGAGGAACAAAGGGAGCCAGTGAAAGATCACGAGTTGAGCGATATATGCATGTAATATGCGGCTACAAATTGTGTTAAGGTATGGACCATTTCAATGTTTCATGATGCTCAAAGAAAAGTTGTGGGAAAAATGTGCGCTATATAGAATGTAAAGTTTTCATACTCTTGGCAATAAAAGGATGTGAAACGAAATCAAAAGACCAAATTTGGGCCAATATTGAGCAAAACTAAGATGACAATGCAGGATAAAGCAAGCTCGTAATGGCAAAACTAGACAACAGCGATAAGGAAGATGTCTGAAACTGAGATGATAGCCCCATTGATGATTAATACTACTAATACGGTGAGTACTGTCATTAAAACAGCTGGTAGCACTCAAGAGTTCCCAATGATCCCAACGCACTACTCTAATAAATAGCTTAATGACAATAAGTACAATACGAGGGCTTCTATTTATATTTCGAGAATGAGCAATCGATAAGTTTGGCACGTTTTAAGGGACAAATTCATAGAGCGTGGTAACAAACGAGGCTTCATGGAAGTCACCCAAAAAATTTTCCACGGTCAAAACATAAAATGGAGCTGTGAACATTTTCGTGCGATTATTTTCTTACTTTCGCTCAATTTGGTTTTTGGCCATCAAAACCACAATAAAAATATATTGTTGCCAGAATTTAATTGTGGTTGAAGTGTGAAGATCGTCCAAAAACAGTTGCCTTGCTACTTTAAGAAATCAACGATTCAGTGCATGAAATAATGGTGCAAGATCGTTATGTATCTTACCACAAAATTTGGGCATTCCCAGGCTTTGGTTCCACCAGAGTACATTCCATATTGCCTTAACATTTAGCCGTTGAGTAGATTTGTTTACATTGGATTCCATATCATTTGACAATCGACAAAAAGAAGACTGGTGTTGATTGTTGCAAAGAGAAGTTAAACGATTTAAAATACGCTTATAAGATCGTAGCAGGCGACGAATCTTGGGCTCAATGCATATGAGCCCGAAGATTAACAGCAATCTTCTGTATCGACTTGTTTTCGTAGACGAGCAAAATCCAACATTACCTGTTCGCGCACGAAGCACTTCAAAGAAAATAGTCGCCTGTTTCATCTAAAAAACTGGACATTCTTTTTAATTTTAGATCTATGCGTAAAACTTAACATAAGTCGACTGAATCAACTGGTTGAAAGTACTTCCAATACTTAAATAGAAAACTCTACCCTTGTCTCAATGTTTCCAACTTAGTATTCCTACCGATTTCAGGCTTAGTTCTTTGGGTTCTGTTCAGGCGCGAACGCAAAGGGTGGATTTGGGAATGAAAGATAATGACAGTAATATCAGAGCAATTCTACGTCTTGTTGTAGAAAGTCGTGATAGCGCTTTTAGCCAACATTTGGCAACTGCATATAAATTAGTAAAAGCTTCAGTAAAGGTAACTTTAAGTTTACTCATTTTTGGTTAAAAAAATTACTCATTATGTTTAATTTGACATTTCCTCATTGTCGTTACTCTTTTTATTACTCTGAGGTTATGTCTATGCATATTTTTACTTTAACATTTAAACAGCGGCATAGATTTAGCCATAAACGTCCGTCCTAAAGTTTTAGAGCCAAAAAGTTGAAACATTGGAAACCAGTGGGATCCTTTACAGGTGGGCGTACCGTTTTGTAAAATAGCTATTCATTTACGTTCATTAGCATGGAAATGACATAGTATGTCTGAGCACAAATACACATTTTGCAAGTTTTCGGCTTTCTTTGAAGACAACTTTTTTTCCTATAATTATTCCATAATATTAGATATGGTGGCAAATGGACATCTCCATCATGATAAACGTAAAAATAGGACTTGGATGGGAAAATTCTCTCATATACCAAATCGACATCCACCATCTCTTTGTCGATTATAAAGCATAAATTCTTAGCTCGTTGAGAAATCGCGTATAAGCCGCTTTGTCTGAGTGATATATCCTTGGAGCGATTCTTCGAAGCATTCCTGGAACTTCTTCATAAGCCAATAATATGAGCGCTTTGCTTATTAGGCGATATTCCCTATGTGACAATAGATATAAGTAAAAAGACGAATCACTTTCAAGCATAAAGTGGTATTTCCATTTAAAGATTATTTCCTTTGTGAACTTTATGCTTTGCCTTTCATTGAAAAGAAAACTTTTAAATTTAAACAATAAATTATATTGTTATTCAAACTAATTTTTCGGCCCTTTTTTTCAAAACTATTAAATGCTTTTCAGAGCAAACCAAACATACTTCCAAACAAAACATTTCATGTCTACAAAAGTTCTTAAAAATAACAAAACCTTATGTATCATAATGGGGCTTCCCCTCTATGCATATTATCGCCAGCAACATTGTATGGCATGAAATTAATATCAATTTTAGTGCCACACGCAACATTCCAGTCCAATATATTATTACCCGCATAAGCTTCAACACTAAAGCTACTCTTTGCCACAACTATAGGATTCATAGGTTACTCATTCAATTTGTGTCTGAAGTGAAACCAATTTTTACGACAGTTTTGGCCTAGACATGATAAGCCACTTAAATTTTATAACCAAGCATGCCACTGACAGCCTCTAAACGTAACCAGCGACTACTCCCGAGAAACACCTACTATAGTGCTGGTCTCTGAGAAAGAAAAAAGCACAGGCCTTTGGTACGGAACACATGTTCCTATTAGCGCGTGTTAACATTGTTGTTGTGCATGACATGCCAGAGATACGCATGGAAGACACCAAACCATACCTTGCCAAAACCAAACCAATCCAAGTTCCAAGCATTATTATCCTCTCTCATAAGAGTGTGTCCGTGTGTGCCCGCCTACCAATTTACCTATCCAATCTACTTATACCAAGAGCTCTAACAATTGCCTATTGTGTGCATTGTGGTTCTTGTTTTGTTGTCGTCGTTGTTGTAGTTGTTGTTGTTAACCTTAACTAGCAACAACAATAACTTGAACTGGGCTGGCGCTATTGTTGTCGCCATGCTCGGGGTCATCATAAGAACGAACGAGTCCCTGAGAAAGTCTAAACAAATGGCGCACTCAAAAACACGCAGCACGCAGACCAAACATATGTTATTTTAGGTGCAACAGATGATCTTGGGTTATATGGAATCATAGGGAAGCACAGGAGCTGAAGTATTAAGGGATTGTGTGTGGGAGTTGAGAGAAGCGGGTCAACATTAACATAAAAGCAAGTAAATTGCGGAAATTATCAAAATGAACTCTTTCGAAACTATTATGTAAGATCGTTTTACGGGTTCGAGCGTAACTATGAAGCAAAATCGTGTTTTGAACCAGGAAGTCTTGACGTAAATATTCATATTTCGATAATGGTACTAAAATGTTTCGTCTTTGGTTACAGTTTTTAATCGGTTCATATAGGCTTATGAAACACGCTTGCGATTCGATTCCTTGCCTAGTGCGAAGGTTCTAAAACAGGCTACGTTTTAAGGCCTTGCTGCTTAACTAATCATCTTACTCCCTCTTATAGGACTTCATGGAAGTTCGAATACTTTAAGAATTTAAAATAAATCTATCTGAAAAATGAAGATAAATATGTTGCTGTTTAAAAATGGAAAAAGAAAGAAAACAATGAGCTCCGTTAATATTGGGTAACGATTATGTTTTGAATCCCTAGTTTGAACTATTTCTTACCAAAAGGTACAGCAAAAAAGTTTCAACTAAAAGTATTTTCATTTAACTTATCTTCCTTTAGAATATCGAAACAAGTTCGTTACAAGTTAATTCCAGAAAAGAAGCACTTTGATTCTTTAAACGCACATAAAAATTGTCTAACTGACTGAAAAAATATGTAATAAAAACTGGAAGAGCTGGTATAGAAAATTCTTCAAAGCAATTCCTTGCAAACACCGAAATTCTCTGGTGTCTTTTAGCTCACTGCCCAACAATTTGACAACCCTGTGAGTACAGTAAGTCAAACCATAGATAGGAAATATGTTCAAACTTATGAACGGCAAATTGTTGGAATACAAAAAAAGAAGCAAATTATGTATTAAGCAAGTTGTGCTGTCATAGCGCAAGATACAAATGCAACATGCTGCCCGTAACTGCCGCTCTCACGTAATAACATATAGAATTACGAAAAATCTCTTCCTGTCACAACTTTCACATGAAAGTTCTTTCAACTCGAGCGCCCAAATATGGACACGTTGGACACGATGCTGCACAGTCTGACCACAAAACGCGGCAGCTTGCAACGACCACAACAACACGGAAACTATTGGCCACATTCTGGACTTCTTCAGTGCCCACAATCGATCATGACGTGCTGCATTTTCAAACCATATTTAGAATGTTAGCAGGGCAGTTGCCACTTTTGGCCATGGCTAGTTAACCGTTGCCTGAACATCGCCGCCAACCAACATACAACATACACTTACCATTGGAATTGGACTTGCTGCCGTTCTTCTGCAGGCGTCCATTGCGTCGCCGTTGCATGTTCTTCTTGCCACTTGGCAATTTGTTGTCCTCCTCGGCAATGTTACTTTCAATCAAAAGTCCACTTTTGGTTTTGCGACGTCGCGTAGTGCCCAATTTACTCAATGTCGCCGACTGCTGCTGTTCCAGACGCTGCAGCTTTCGATGATTGATTTTGGCACCCGTCCAGGACACTATGTTGGCATCCAGCTCGGCGGAGCTGGTATTGCTCGAATCAGGCAGCGTTTCTGCATTTAGTGTCAGCTCTGTGTACTCCTTGAGCATTTGGGCGGGTGAGTAGCTGTGCAGGCGCTTGCTATGTCTCCGGCACTGACCACAGCTGAGTACTTGCAGCAGCAGCAACAGGCACAGTGGCCAATTGTAAAGCCTTTTGACTTTCATTTTTGTGCGCTTGTGTCTAACGAATTTTCACTGTGCACAGCAATGCATTATTATTATTAAAGCCTTGACATTGAATATGAATGGCACTTAAAGGCTTATTAAAAATATTTTACGCTTTTTTTCAAATTACACTGTCGCACACAAGTACACGCACAATCAACAAATTTCTTAGAATTTTTCATTCATAATATTTCCTTTTTATATGTATGTCTTTTATTTTTTGTTTTATTTTTACGATTTCCGCTTGTCAGTTGACGTTGACGTTGCGGCCCTTTTATTTTTACACACTACAAAATTTCCTCGATTTCTTTACTTTTTGTATGCGTTTTACACTTCATATGCAAATTTTTTACTTATTTTCATTTATTTCTGCGTCTGACTAACTTTATCTTATTTCATTTGCGCTTTTCATGCCTGCAGCATTTTTGCGCTATTTAATTTTACTTTTCATTCCAATACACGCATTTCCCTTGCACATTTTCCGCTCTCGCTACCTCACTTTCTTGGGCACTTTCCGCAGTCGCCACGGTGACAGCGTACAAATTTCTTACAGGCTATTTTCGTATATCCTCGCCACAGTAAAACAAAACAAATAAATCGAGAGATATATAAAATAGATAGATTGTTGCACTTGCAGCCGCTTTTCTTTGCACTTGTATTGCATAAAATTAAACTCGATTTTTCACTTTATAGATTTCCTTTTAATTGATTATTAATTTTATGACGCACTCATTAAAACCGTTACATATTATAGATTCGCATTTACAGCTATCACCCAAAGACGATTACGCCAACTACTTCCCACTGCACAAAGTCGCTTCTGTGCCAGCTATCTATTGGCTGCAGCTTCACCGAATCAGCTTCGCTCTACGCTATTTTCTCGCGCGATCTGCGTCCTACGCAAACGACCGTCAAACCCAAACTGAAGCGACAACGACTGCGCAGACCGATCGTTCGAGCCGCCAAAGGCTGATCGCTCGGTACGTGCCAGTCGTTGCGGCAGAGCAAAATGCATTGGTTGGCTTTGCATGAGCGCCTGTGTGTGTGTGCGTGCGTGTGTGTGTGTGTGTGTGTGAGTGAGTGTGGATTCGATTGTGGATCGTATTGATATTGCTCTTGGCTGCGGCTTAAATGCAGCGAGAATTATGTGCTATATAAATTCAATAACTTAGATTGCAAAAAATAAAGGTTCAACGTTTTGAAGATTGTATTTTTCTTAATTGAATATTGTTTGTTTTACAGCTCACAGCACTTACTCTCATATGTATAATGTTATAGTGTAATGGTTATACCAACGTAGAGAGTATAGTAGTCTGTTGTATAGAACATACAACCCCGCGTTTGGAGTCCCCAATATGTCCTTTATCAGGATATCATAGAGTCCGTTCGAGCACAAGTAGGGATCCGAACGGATTATGCATTTGCATTCTTCGCATTATAAAATGTCGTTTACTAATCAATCGTAGAATATAGAATATGCCACGGTGTATTCTACAAAAACCGATTCTTCGTCTAATTGATTCCTTTCAACTTCTTATATGAAAGGATATAGTTTCTGTTTCTTGTAGAGCTTCTCGACAACTGTGTTCGCTTTATTCTAGTACTTTTTTTTATCTTGTCTTTTCCAGATTCTTCTTATCAAATTACCTAAAAACTAACCCATCAGGCTTTTGATGCTTGTTTTTTTTTTGTTTTCTATTAATTGCGAAAACGCTCGAAAAACAATTTTTTGGATATATGCTTAGACATTCCTGCCCAGGTGTTGAGTTTATCGTTTTAGTCAAATAAGGTTTTTTTAAAGTGGAGTTGGCTTCATTTATATAACGCTTGGACCTTAACCGTTCAAGAAGAAACCGCCAAGTTATATAAATATTCTTGATTCTACAAGAGTAACCGAACTCTCGATGGAACGAAAAGAATATAGTGAAAAGAATTATTTTCTTAAATCAAAACCAGCTGTTAGAGCGCACAAACCTTAGTCGCCATGTAGAGCTATGAGTTTTTTATACTGGCTCTCTCGAACATAAGAATACTTTTTCAAAAGGCTTTTGGTATCGGTAGATAACAGCATATAGGTATTAATTGACACAAACTATCTAACTAGTAATGGTTTCGGTTATGTTGACAGTCGATTTTCACATTTTGGCAAACAGTTACGTTATAATATTTAAGAATCGATATATAAATTTATGTATAGTTTGATAGGTATTTGTTAAAATTTTAGAGCAATAGTAGTGGTTAGCTACGTTTTTAAAGATGATTGTTTTCCAACACCCGATATTCAGTTGCCTAGGCGCCAAACACGAAAACTCCAAGTTAATCTCGTCAATTTTTTTTATTCGCAGCTGTATGAACTGTTGGAATCATCTCTTTTTATTTTTAGTTATCTACATAATCGTTTAATCACAGACGTTGTTCAAAAGCTTTTCCGCAGCATAGTCGAGCTCTTTTGATGTTAGGCATTCTTATTATGCCTGAGTTTACTTTCAATTTCAATTTGTAGGGTGGTAATCCGGGCAACTTGTGGATAACCGATTGAAGGGAAACCGCAATGCACGCGTTTAGTTCATCAGCTGCAGTTATTCGTGGAATAACTAGAAAAATGTGTTGAAACACCGTACAACAAAATCAAACGCCTGGTTCTTTAACCTTTTTAAATCAAATGCATTAATCGAGTTTCATACCCGTTGTGAAATTTGTATTTTGTCTGCTTTTTCCTTTGCTCTCACCACATCATCTCAACGAACTTAAACAAAGTTATCAAAGGGCAATATAGTTGTCTCACGATTTCGAATCGCTTCGCTAAAAGCGGTTTTAGATTAGATCATTAAATTCAAGATGATCTGTTCTGCTACTCCTCGATTTTGGTGGTCTTTGAATTGGGTGTATTTAGTCATCACTACTTATGCCTTCTATGTTGGACTCCAAAATTGACCACTTATGTTTTATATTTTGGTATCTCTAACCGATGGACTTAGTACCGACTGATAAATTCGGTATACAAAACTATCGTTTACGAATTGAATCTCTGAACACACAATCATTTTTTCTTTGGTTTACGTTACCTAATATGGGGTCCCATTTGTGTTCCATAGGCTCATACACTTTCCCTTATTAAATCTCCCCCTTAGAGAATCTTAGTACTACTTAAACTTAGGTTCAATTCTCTGCAAGGAAATTTGTGCTATTAGCACAGTTTAGTTCCACAACTATTTACGTCCTTCACGTATTAGTTATTGACCTTAATCCTCTGTGACGCTTAAGAAAACTTATCCTGCCTGCCCATGAAAGTTGCTTTTGATGAACTTCAAAACAATCTTAACAAATTTGAAAACGATTCAGAGCATAAGATAACACAGCTTTTTCGATTTCGGAAAAGATTTTAAGATAAGTATATTATAAATATTAACTACATCTAACTGAATTTTATTAACAGCTTTTGAAACATATTTAAAAACTTGCCTTTGATACAATTTTTGTTTACAAAAATCAAAACTTAAGTTCCACAAAGTGATTTTATTCTTGCTTTTGGTTCTCTTGCTAGACGCACTCTCTTTGATATTTCACTCTCTAAGAGTGCCTGCTCGTCGTTTACCTGTTGCTCGTTGTTTTTGCCATTGACTTTACAGGTACTACTGCTGCTCGAATGGATACGCATAGAAGTCGCGACACGGTTTATTGGGATTTTCCGGTACGCAAATAGATAAAATATTAGGGCTCTAGCACCTTTTGCCGGGGTTTTGTTTTCTTTCCACTTCAAGAGCGCCCTGTGTTTTATACCATTTTTTTCTTTCTTTCATTTGCGGCGCATTTTACACTTTATTGTTTGTCTTAAATTACGTTTTGACAGTTTAAAGTTAGTTGCAGCGCCCTTCGCTCTTTGTTTTATACGGCAATTTTCATTATCCTTGCGGTGCTTTTGTTGTCCTGCGATCATTCTCAAGTGTAGCTGCATGACACAGCAGGTGCCCTGGCCAGGGGCTCAACTTTTGAGTGCCGCAGCGAATGCGTCACTTAACGCCGGTGCGTCTAACTAACTAAGGTATCTGAAAGATACTTGAAAATGCTATAACACTGTTTAACAGTGGCGCACGTTTCATGTTACCCGCAGCTATTTGCAACTCAATCGTGTGCCCTTTGGCGAACTTGACTGTGGCCCCTGCATAAGTACAGCTCGTTGGCCTAATAAGTTGCCTGCCAGATACTTGTAGTATCCGTAAGTTGCCAATGTATCTGATGCAATTTGTTGCCGCTGCACTTCAACACTTCAAGACAGCCCAGCCCAGCCCCGCGAGCAGCAACAGCAGCACAAAGGGCATTTGTCGAAGCGTGAAACAGCAGTTTCTCGAGTTCCTCAATAAACGAACCCATTGCCAGGGCCAATGCCAAAGCAACCAAACGAGGTCCAAACCGATCTTGCCTTGCATTTTTTTTTTACTGGCTGTGACTGAGCGGCATGACAAGGATTAAGTCGGCTTTTGTCTGTTGCGGCGTTTAAATTGGTTCCCTTACATATCTAAATATATATGTATGGAGTAGCTATAGTACTCCGGCACATGGCCGAACGAGTTGAAAAAGGTTCGCGCTCGGTCTACATTTCGGTACTTTGGCATCGCATTTCCTTGAGGTTGCGTAGGTTGTGCACATGCTTAAGTGCGCAAGGTACTTGAAAATCTCTGTGGTGCGGATAACAAGGTTCATGACGATAATGGTGATCCCGATTTGTGCTTGATTTATGTGTCTTAATTGAAATGATGGTTAACAAATTGTTGGCGCATGTCGGCACAGAAACACGGTTTGTCCTTGGTAATGTTTGCAGGCTTCTTAGTGTTTCCAGGAAAAACATATGCTTACATAAGTGCGGGTAATGTTTTGCTCTCAATTTGAACTCTTTTTGAGTGACAACTTCCTTTGGTACCTCTGTGTCTTTATATTTTTATACCACTCTAAGGGTGAATCCGTATCCAAGATTAGTGCCAAGAAGAAGTCTTGGTAGATCCATTGAGTACATACATCGGTATCTTCTAGTTTTCGAGAAAAATCACCATTAATGTTTTGATGCTAAATTAAGCAGCATCTTTTCTAATCTCAGTTCCTTTTCTTACGCTCGTGAACTAGCAAATTTTCTGATTATTTGTGTCTTCAACAAGTTACATATGAACATTTAAGTGAAAAACTTCGTTAGCTTATAGACTCTTTTTCTCTCGGGAAAAGCTATCCTCCAAGTATATGCAATGGGGAACAAAACCTTAGAAATTTTGAATTTAACAAATCTTTATAAGGTTTTGTCAATTTTACGACCATTGTGCCGTTAAAAAATATTAATATAAAGAAATAAGTAAAAAAAATATACCACGATTTAAAATTGTTTTCGTTTTAGCAAACGATTACAAGAAGAAGAATAAAAAAATCCATAAACACATAAGAAAACATTTTCCCACAGCAAGAAATCTAAATAGCTCCAAAGATGAGTTGAATTTATGATCAATTTGAGGTTTACTAATAAAATGATCAGCTCCTTCAGTGAAGCACAAATACGCTGCCAACCTGGTATTTTGGACATCATTAATTGCCTGAGGAATGCCTAAGAAAATAAGTAAGTTCCTGGAAGCTAAACATTAAAATAAACTGCCTTGTTAGCACTCTCATGGACCATGCACGGCCGTGGAATTGCAACTTACTCACCCACAAAATGCCGCAATTTACATAACAAGACCAGTTCCCAGACACAGACCAATGTAGAGCAATCCGGAGCAGAGCAGACTTGGGCAGATCCCGACAGATGAAAACGCAATCAGTGGCGCTTGCCAGCGGTGAGGCAGACATATACATACATAGATACAACGTCTGTCAACGCGTAATCCATCAAAAAGCTTTAAGACATGTGAGCAACAGCAACAACAACAGTAACAGTAACAACAGCGGCATTGGCCAAGTGGCAACTACAACTACAAGTAGAAACAAACATAAACTATCACAAATACAGCCCCCATGGGCGATTGAAATCAATTTGGCGCTTAAGCACAACACACAAACAGCGCTCACCTCACATGACACGCCCCCAAAAAGACAAGCCACAACGCCTACCAAACGTCCACCAAGCAGCGAAATGCCCCACAGGAATTGCAGCACAAGCTGGCCAGTGTTGCCAGATCCACGTCCGTCTGCGCCAGTTTCGAGCATTCGAGTGCGCCCAAGCTGCCACCTAACTCTAATTGGGCATAATTTAAATTCCGTTCGTGAGCGCCATGAATTGTATTTAACGTTTGCCGTTTGCCATTTGTTGTTAGTGTAGCTGCTGCAGTTGTTGTTGTTGTTGCTGGTGTTGCAGTGTTGTTTTTTTGGCGCTTCCAAAGTTGGACGCGCCCGCATCTATGGTGGCATTGGCGGTAAATTTCATTTGATTTTATTTAGTTTTTTGTTTTCCATTTGCTACCAGACGGTTTTTTTTCCTGATCTTTGCCAGCGATGTGCATAGAAACTTCCTTATTTGTTGTTGTTGCCGCGATACTTGCTTTGTATTTTAAATTCTGTTCTTAATTGGTTTTCGCCTTGAGCTGCAGAGCAAGCTGCATCCGATGCCTAAGTTTTGATAGGAAGGCAGCTATTAGGAAAATTGAATATATAGGTTAAGAATTTCGAAGAGAGAGGGAAAGGTCATCGGAAAATACTACAGGTTCTTGCTTTGTTTTTAAGAGATTAAGATTTCAAATTGAATAAGTAAACTGTTTCTTGTTGTTAATCACCCTGTATCTGTATCTATCGTTTTTGAATTTTGAGCAGCAACCATTTCCAAAGATCAATGATCAATGTTCTAAGCTTAGGAAACCCACTTTTAAAGTATCTGACTGTTTTAACCTTTACCTAAGATTACCACTATGCAGTAACCACATTTAAAGTTCTAACGCATAATCAAAAAAAAAACCCTCTAACCATTTGCATTCATTGTAATTGCTAGCTGTAAAATCAATAGCCTGCCTTGAAATGTATATACTAGAACCCAAACCGCGTACCCACAATTATAACTTAATTTTACAATATTCAAACCAAGGGGCGTAATCCTATTAATTTCCCATCAAACTCTCTAATTAGTAAGTCTTTCAAAAGCGTACAAGGGCCGAATCATAGCCATGTTGTAACCTTTTTATACGTAAGTCTACGTGACCCGATCAAGTGTCAATATCAAAATGCGCTACGCAGCACTTAAAAGGTCGTAAACTTGCAGGGAACCCTTTGAAGCATTTCCAAACAACAAAGGAACCAGCGACAAGAGGCGTCAACAGGCGTCGGATCAGATCAGAGTTGTTGCAAGTCTTTTGAAAATTAGTAAACATATTTCATGCGCACAGGGTGGTCATGTTCACTGTAAACCGATGTTGGCTCCTCAAGAAGTTCTTGCCATGGGAGAGTGAAAAATGTGGTTGTCATTTCATTATAAATGCACTATGCATAATTTGATAATTTTGAAGAATTTTGAAGGTATTTCTATGCGCTTGTAGTGAATTGTTGGCTTGGCATAAATTTTGGGGCAGGTTGCGTCCACGCATAAATGAAAAATTCGTTGCTATTCATATTTGTGAAGGTTTGAGTATAAGATTGAATTGTGTGTAAGTGCTTTGGGTTTGGTTGTTGAGTGAAAAAGCTAAATGGTAGCATTTTTTTTTGTCATAGGTCACGAACTTGTATGGTCAAGTGCTGATGGTCGATAGGGTACACTCATTGAAATTCAAGGTTGCTAAGATGTATGTGCTCGAGATGCGAGTGTTTCCCCTAGTTATGTCATTGCAAACAGTAAAGACTCTAGAGTTTATGCATGTCATTAATGAAACAATGCACTGCTTACAACTTAATGGGTTTTTGAATTTCCCTACGGAAAATTTTCGTTTTTTCTTATGGCTCTACCTTCAACTTTTATACACACTACAAATAAATTACGTTATCTTTTATCTAGGCGTTTTATTCTTGTATACCACCTCGTAATAAATTGATGTATTTAGCCACTTATTACTTAGATTGTCTTGATGCTGTTGATTATTCTTAAATGTTTTGATATGTATATATATTTGTAGAATATCAATAGACATTTTAACGATAACATGACACCGTAAATCTCTCTTATTGCCTTTTATAAGCGATGACAACCTTATTTCTGTCATTAACTGTCTCAAACACACGCGGTTAATTTTTCCATTGCTTAGCCTCTTTTCCCTCATTGGAAATCTTCTTCATTCTTTCTTTCTTGGAATAATAATAGGAAGGAGAGCTTATGCTGCCGACTTGCTTGCCAAAGAATAAAAATTGGCAAGCGACCTTCCTATTATTATTCCATGGTTTCTCTCCCTTAGAGAGCCTGCAGATCTGACGTTTCCAACTTTCGTGATATAAGTCGCTTCTCTCTCCCTATTCAGAATGGCTTCTCTATAGGTTGTTCAACTACGACATATTTCCTGGAATTTTTTGTATTCGCATTTAACAGCTTTTCTAATAAACTCCAAACTGATATCATACATACTAACTTCAACACGGCTTTCGATTCCGTGATCGATAAACTTCTTATTCTGAAACTTGAGCTTTCGTTTTTTCGGTCGAAATTTTTTAAATGGCGAGCTATTTACCTCTTTGACAGGACATAAGAGCTAATTCGGACCATCATTTCTATAACAGTTTATGTGTCGTAAGGAGTTCTGCAAGGAAATCAACAAGGACCCCAGTTTTTATACTTTTTATCAATGATCGTGAGTTTTTATGCTCGCGTTCTCTTTTTCGCCGACGATGTAAGACTGTGCTGCTCATTTAAAGAGAGATAGTCGTTAAATCGAATGCTGTAGTCATTGTCAACTCGCAAAGGACCAATGATCAATGACAATGTAGAGGCCACCAAGTTTTTAATCATCAGCCAAGCTCTCGTCAAGCACCCTACCAACTCATATCCGCAAGCCTTGAACAACTATGCAGGCAGTTTTTTCTTGAGCCGATTGATTGTGCCACAAGCATCTTCAAGACTAGACGGGCGTACAGCCATGCCGTCATCTATGATTGGTGACATCGGGAAGTTATTCCCTCTTAATCTCTACACGAAAACACACCGTTACTAAATCCTTCACCCATACGTTTGACTTTTTGGTAGACGTTCCTAATGCCAATCCAATGTCAATCGTTAACTTAGAAATTTTGTGTAAGCGAGAAGTAAAGTTACGAAAAAAGAAGGAAAACTAAGAGTGTATTCAAATGTGAGTAGTTGGAAGTCGTGAAAATCGCAGAGTCGAAAAAAAGTTTCCTACCTATTTTTGTCTTGCTTTGAACTTCATAAATGAGCCGACTCCACGGAGCACATTCTGTGTTACGGTACGGCCTTTGCAGGGACATGGGTGCGCATTTGAGGAAGTGATGCACTGAACATGAGCGAGGTGTATACTCTTATCTTACGGGAGTCGGAAAGATTGTGGCACTTTCTCCTATTTAAACTTTCCTTTCTCGCTGTCTGCCTGTTGTGACCAGTCAAGGAGAAGTTGACTAAGGAGCTCCGCTTCCTGCTCAGTTCGCTCAGCAGGTACGGTAATGCAAAGCACGTCCTCCACCTTCTAAACCATCACTGCCTCTACTTCTTCTTTTCCAACTTCTTACCCATATCTGCAACTGTATATCTACATATCCTTCTCTCGGCTTCTCCTATGTTATTTTTCACTTACACGTACCCTTAAGATAAGTCAGTCATATGCCGTCATCAAAAGTTGGTTTTTAACCTTGGTATAAATATCTTTTTCTGCTACTCAGTCTTTAATGCTCTTGTGAGTTACTCTCCAAACCATTTTGTGTGGTCCACTTTATAATTCGCATAGAGTAACTGTTATAGAGCAATTTGGCAAACTCATAATAGTATCAAATAACTGAAATTAGCACACCTTGAGAGATTACTAATAAAAAACAAAATATTTATCTGTGTCTTTGGGTCTCGATTCCCAACTAACGAAAGGGAAATGCCAAAGCACGCCCAGCTCAAGCTCCAGTGCTGCGTGACGCTCAGAAAGCGCTTGCTGTGGGGAGAGAAGAAACCAGCCTGAAGATAAATGCGTTTAGTAGGTCACTGAGCAAAAGAAGAAGGGGCAACAGCAGAAGGAGTTGAAGTAGAAGTGGGCGTGGCAGAGGCAATCAATGCAGCGTGCATAAAAAGTAATATTTTCTTTCAATATTTTATTGAAAAGTTGCCGCTTCAGACGCTGCGGCATGTCGCGCATGCGCGATTACATGCAACATGTGTTAACCCATGTTGCCCTTGCCTCTGCTGTAGAGTCTTTAGTCTGCTGGCTGCCGCTCTTTGTTGCACAGTCAGAATGATTAAGCGCATTCGCTTAGTTGCATACTGTAATACAATATTATGAAATAAATCGTTGGCCTGTGGCAAATGAATTTACATTACATATTTATGGCTTTTATATACTATACAAGTATTTTATTTATGTATGCCGTTAAGACAGTCCTGCATGTAATTGGCAACCCTGATTCGGCGGTGCATCCTTTGCTGTTATTTTTAGACAGTTTGCTTGTTTACATGGTTGCTACTCTGTTGGCTCCCTGGGGCAAACTATTTTAAATATTTTGATTAGCAATCGACGGTTGGCGCTGCGTAGACGCCACTTACGCCTTGGTGCTACACTCCTACACACAAGCCAATTAGTCCTGTGCTGTGCGTCCTGCTCTAAACCTTTTGGGCACTCGTTCCTTTTTGTGCTACCGAAACCCATTAATTTAAACTCCATTTAGTACTTGGACCTCTCTTTTGGCCTGGCTGCAGTTGCTCGTTGTTAGCCTTTGCGTGTCGCCTCATTTGCTGTCTGGCTTATTGCATTCCATGCATAAAATATTCAATTTAATTAATTTTAGACAAATCACTTAACAAGCTAAAATTGTGTTCTCAAGACGTCGTTGTGCCTTCTGCATGAGATAAGCTAAAGTAGACTTGAAGTTAGGTTATGAGGGGAATTTGGAAAGAGGCAGTGGATATACGATACATTAGCAAAGCGAAATCAGTTTCGTTATGACTGGTACTGTCATATAAATTGAATAAGCAGCCTTTACTTTGAAAGTTATAAGCCAGTAATGGTTTTTTAATTGATGTGCATACTTAGTTACACCGCTTCTATGACAAATAGGTCCATATAAACTATTTTTGGAATATATATATTAAAATCGAAGCTGATATTTCGTGGTACATACTCTAAGACCACTACGGCACTCAGCCTGATATATTCATGCTCAGTCGACAAGTATCGAAAAGGAGGAGTGGCAGGGTCAAAGGAGAAAAGAAGAGAAGACAGGAGACAGAGGAGATAAGAAGAGATAAGATGAGATGAAATGAGATGAGAAGCGATGAGAAGAGATGAGATAAAATGAAACGAAATGAAATTAAATGATTAATAAAATTAAATGAAATAAATAGTAAAATGAAATGAATGCAATTAAATTTAATCGGAAAAGTGGAGATGAAATATGAGGGAATGGTATGAGAGGAGACGAAATGTGGTATAATTAGGGTGGGTGACGAGCGGAGTGAACAGGGGGCGTATATATATTTTGTTTTAAAATGAGTTACATGTTTCATTACATTAATAATGTGGCTAAAGTGCTCTCTTTCTCTCAGTACAGCAATTATTTAACGTTCGATGTTTGTCTTATGTTATAAGTTATTTTTATCAAGCACATAAGGACAAAAATTTGATGCAAACAATCGGAACGCTGGCCGACAGTGGGATACCCTGTACCCATTTTCCCATGAAAATCGAATTTCTGTACAAATTTTTATATCGGGGTTAGGGGCAAATTCGGCAAAATGTCAACAAAGTTTGGTTTATAAGTTTGACATGAGTCTTCGTTAACGTTCATAGGAGGAGAGGCCTAAAACTCCTACATTATTACCTATTTCTTTTAAAGTTTCTATCCAATTTTAATAACTTTAACACAGCGCATGCACAGTAACACTGTAAATGACTGTGCGAAGTTTTAATTGGATAACTTTTATGGTGTGGGTGTAAACCGTGAAAATCTCTCACGGACGAAGGGGACAAGATATCGATATAATTCGACAAATTTCATCTGCTTGAATCAAATGCGCATCTTTTGGTAAAGGAGCGGAGACAACTTTTATGGTGTCTGACATCTCTTCGTTCACACTGAAGGACGGACAGACGGACATTGCTATATGTCGACTCGACTAATGACAGTCAAATTTGGCTGCATTACATGTTCAACATTTTCCACAAACTTCCGATATTTTTGGATTTGCGTCAACCAATCATGAGCTCTGCTACTGGATAATCAATGCTGACCATTGAAGAACTTCGTTAAGCGTTTTACCGAAAAATTAAAATCTTTTATTTTGGTTTAGATACATACATAATAATAATACAATACCGAAGTACTAAATTCGGGCCTGAAAGAATCACCACTACTAATTCCACTTGACTTTTATCTACACCCTTTTAGGTGATGAATTTAGCATGGCAATTCTCTTGATATTCTTCACCTGATGGTATGATTCAGGCATACTTTTCATTCAAAAATCGTATGTCATGGGTGATTTCTATGTGAAATACATGTATGATATAACCCTATATTTTTTCCAAACATCATTTATCATATCATGGCTGAAATTTATGCACTGATATATCCGCCATTACAAAATTTTAAAAAAAAAGTAATCAAAAAATTGTCCAATTGTCCAAAAAACATCGTAATTTTTTTTTTAATCCTTCTATCACAGTTTCCATTAAATGTATTTTTACATGTTTAAAATGTAAATGTAAACAACTTCATAAACAAAACCAATTTATTGCTGCCTGCATATCGAAATCTTTAAGCTTATGTATGCGCTTCTCTTATATAGTTATATGCACAAGTAATTCCAGTTGCCAAAAGGCCGCAAAATCCTTTTAAGTACCCGAAATCACTTAATTACCATATGTTGCCGTCTGCTGCAACCGCTGCAACTGTTGCATACAAAAGTAAGTAAGTGAAAGTCTCGGCATCACACTTGAGGCTAATTTACGTTGGACAATTGTAATCGAAACCAACTTAAAGGAAACAATGCATAAATTTTAAAGTTGAAAATACTTATATAGTACTTAAAAGTGAAAATCGCTTAATTTAAGGCTGCGCCTTGTTACAAAAGTGACATTCAGAGGCAATTCGACAGACGTTCAGTTGTTGACAGCTTATACCGTTAACAAAAGAAAGCGAAAGACAGCAGCATAATGAATAAGTGAAGAAGAAGAAGATGCGCACTTGATTAACTGTGATGGATTGTGCTTGACATGGTCATGTCCAAGGTCTGATCATTATCATTTTCACAATCCTCATAACGATCAGTTCCATCTAAAATGGCAACAACTGATGAGATTTTGGTGCCTTTTTTGGCTCAACGTCTTTGGTCATTGTCCCTTTTGACCGATTTGCAATTGCAACCTGGTTAGCAAAGGTAGCTAATGAACACCTTAAAAGGTGCTTGAGCTCTGGCAACAGGAATGTGGATTTTCCTTCGACTTTGGCCGAACCTTTCTTTTCTGCCTCCCAACAGAACAGCTTACATGCATTTTGTCACATTTTGACATATTTCTGCAGTGCAATGCTGGGAAATTCTTTAAGTTCCGACCATATTTGGTGCCAATTAGTGTGCAGAAACCCTTTTACTTTCCAGCCAAGCTCATTACCACGAAATGAGCTGCTCGGCTAGCCTAGTCTTAGCCAATTATGGAGGCGCAAATGAAATTGCTGACGGTTTCCCGGTAAGTTGGAGTCACGTCTTGAACATGTAAGATAAATTGTTGACAGTTTCGTTTAATTGCAACTCTGCCTGTCTGACTGACTGAAAATTAATTGCCATACAAGGCGCCTCAGTTTATTGGTAAATCTGTATAAATATAGAAATGGCTTTGAATGGCAGTTTAGTTGACGTTTTTATGACTCTATTAGATAACTGCCCCATGGCCAAAGTGAGGAAGCCTGTTGTTGTTGTTGTTTGCTTAATATTAATTTGCAACATGCACATATTATGTAATGGATATTGCCAACACACACATCGCACATGAAAAGCCAAAAGAAACATGTTTGCAATGTTCGCCTAACAGAACTTGGTGATCTTCCATATAGCGACCTCCACTCTTCGATCCACGTTTCTGCGTAGGTATAACAAGTCCAGTTCTATGAGTGCCACTTAATTGATTCATCATTATATTGTTGTACATATATCAGTGGTAAGTGACTACCCATCATGTTTTTTATGGTTATACATGTATCTATTTATGTATCTATATCGTGTAGAGCCTTACACAAAGGTATTCGCTAGCGAATACATTTACGGCCTGGTATGGGGCACTCCTCCGCGTGCTTCACTCCGAGATGCCAAAAGTACGCTTTCTATCTGATCTTATAGAGAGTCGACTTTCTTCAACAACCGCATTAAAGACCTTTCTCCCTGGAACTTCTTCGTGGATAAGCACATCCTAATCGAGCCAGCCGAACCGCTGTATGTTCTTGACTATGTTAATGTTGCCGTAGAGCTTGTATAGCTCGTCATTTCACTGAATGGGCGAGTTGTTGCCAACGCAAAAAGGATCAAAGATCTTAAGAAGTGCTTTCCACTCAAACATAATGCAAGGGCATCTGTATCAGACTGCTTTAAAAGCCTTGATTTAGCGCTATAAAAAAAAAACGAGAAAATTGAGCATCTTGTAGAGTGTTCGTTTCATTTGGTTTGTTTCTTGTGAAGTTTTTGATTTGAAAATGTATGAATTGCTTATTACTTTTCTACTTGAATTTGAAAAAAGGCAAATATAGGTCACCGAATGATGTGAGAAGCTTATGGCAACCATGGTCCATTGGTGATTTTGGCACCGAAGACAAAGAGTGTTCTGGACAGCCAAAAAAATTTGAAGGTGAGGATTTTAAGGTATAACTCGAGGATGATCCGTGTGAAACGCAAGAAGAACATATAGAATTATTGTTATATTAATTATAATAAAAGAAACTATTTCTAATCACTTGAAAAACATGGAAATGTTCGAAAATGCTACATCGTATTGTTAGTAATAATCCAAAGCGAAAAAAAATCATGGGACCACCTGGTCTTGCATTAAGATCAACGGTAAAGCCGAATACCATAAGCTCCAAGCATATGCTCTGTATTTGGTGGGATCAGCTTGGTGTTTTATACTATGAGCTGCTAAAACCTAATGAACATCAATGGGGATCACTATCGACTACAATCAATGAGTTTCAGCCGAGCACTGCGCACGGACAAAATACGAGCAAAGATACAACAATGTTATTCTTCAGCATGTTGCAAAACCGCTGAAAACATAGGAAGTTTGGAAGGAAGTTCTATAAGCCTGCCTCTTCTCATTATTACTTGGTCCGACACATGAGTCGTGCCCTGTCTGTGCAGCGTCTCACTTCTTATGAAAATACCAAAAAATTGGTGGATTCGTGGATAGCCTTCAAAGATACATCGTTCTTTCCCGATTGAATCCTTAAATTGCCTGAAAGATGGGAAAAAGTAGCGAATATCGATGGAAAAGGAAGATAAAAATGAATATGATGCACATCGAGAAAGGTAAGGGGTTGAACGAACGGAGCAAGCAGGTGGCGGATACTCCTAATTTAACTTAAAAATTAATTCGAAAAAGGACAAAATCAGGGTTCTATCGATCTTATTTTGTGTTTGATGATGTACGTATGCTCTAAAACCTATATACATTCATACGATCATATCGCTTGTGTTTTCAAATCTTTAAAAGATCGTAGTACAGGAATAATTCTGCGCCTTTATCTTAATTTTGTTTAAAATATGAATAAAAAAAAATTAAAAAATCGTAATTATGTTATCACATGTAATCAAACATAATCAACTATGTATGTGAGACACTCCTCTCATTAGTGATGGCAAAGTACAATTTGTTGCAATGCATTTCAATGAAATCTTTCTGTGTTTTTGAACCCTTTTGATGTTTTACTATCTCTGGCGAACTCTGCATTTACCCGGACTTATATAGCATATGAGAGTAAAGTGCTAACCCATTTATGACCCTATTCTTTATTGATGTGTCCAACAAAGCAATTAATAGACATGCAAAAACACAAAAAAACATCACAGAAACATTTTTCCACACACAACAGGCGATAGACAGACAATACCGTCAGACAACTTTATTAGCTTAATTAAAACTCTTGAAAAGGTTCATCAAGCAGTCTGACATTGTGCACGTGTGTGTGTATGTGTGTAGTATCCATTGGATGCGCTCCATCACAGCCACAGAAATCTCTGAAAGAAATATGCCTTGAATGCTGGCAATTTAGCAAATTTACAGCTCTGCTGCAAGACCTTCTACCAGCGATCCCCATAATGAAAACCTAGCCATAGACCACTCCACTCCGTATGTTTCACAGCGCGCTCGCAAGTCCAGTTGAATGACGTTTTACTTGATTGCAGTTAATTTTTCTTTTGCTCTGCTCTGTCCAAATGCAAATTCTACATTTCTATACCAATGTTTCCCCTCTGTCATTGGCGTGTCTCAACGGCTGGAAAACCTAGAGGAAGACTTGAACAACTTGTGGCTCTACAGCAGCCAAAGTCACATAGAAGTAACAAAACTTTGATTGTCTGTCGCCATTGCGTGTTGTTAAACCGTCTTTCGGGACGGAATAAGTATGTTCAGTAATATAAAGAAAATATAATGGTAATAAAGAGAAAATAAGTATCATTCTATGCAAATATAAACTGTTGCCGGTATTCAACTATAGATGAACATCCTTTTAAGCAAAGAATCTGCGTTCAATAGGTGCCAAACCTACGAAGTTTCCTGGTCAAAGTTGAGATGAGTGTGTGGTGTCGCATGAGTTGCTTATAGAAACCCATATATTTTGTATACGGTCAATCATGTATGCCATTCTTCTTTAGGAGCAAATTAAAAACTTTAAACGGTGTTTTTGCAGAAACATCAGATACGAAAATTTTGACACTTATTGTGCTTCCTTCGAGGTAAGATGTGGAAAGTAAACAAAGTGTAGAGATTTATTTAGAGAAACATGCTTGCTATATAGAAGACTTTCTCACATAACTTACATAACGAAGGACACAAAAGTATTTTCTAGAATGAACTTGAGCGCATCTCGCGCCAAGGCACTTAATGTTCTATTAAAAATCCTATCCATACATTAGTTAAAGAGTAAAGAAGCTATTTATTTAGTTTCCTAATGGAAGCTTATAGCTCTATCTATAAGTAAAAGGGGCAATAATAATCCCACGGTGAGCAAGGCCGCTCAATGATGCCACATGTTTCCAACATATCAGAAGGCGAGCCCAAAGGCTTGAGCCAGCCCAGAGGCTTGAGCTGCCAATGTCTCTGCGTATCTACATTAGTGCGAAACCAATCGCATTATCTTTCATCAGTGAAATTTTTCGAAGGGTCTGCCTCTTGATACATTTGGCCAACATTCAAAAGCAAAATTTCGCATCACTTGGAGGATTGTTCTCGAAAGATATATTTTTATATACGTTCCCTTCATATTTATTCCCCTGAGATATGGTATGGTTGTACGTACGCTATTTCCTATTTGAGATATTTGGTATACCTGGTCTTTATCTACTCAAAAAAAGCAAAAACAACCTTAAAATATGACCCTGAAGGCAATAGCAAAGATGGAAATAAATTCATCGAGAAACCCTAAACAACAGTATATCATTTATAAAATTTGAACAACAAATATCAGAGTTATGGAAAACTTATTTACACCAACGGGATTTAGGGAGACAGTGAGATATTTCCAAAAGAAGCTTCCAAATTAGGTGTGGTTTTGTCAAAGCTTTATTGTAGTGGAACTTACCCAACCAAGTATAAAAAATATAAAAACCAGAGTGTTAATATTTATGAGGCACGAAGAGGCGCGGTTATTGGAGAAACACATTATCGCCTATTAAGCCTTCAATTTGCATGCAATTTAAGAGTTCCAACGGGTTTTTGCTGTTAAACTGTTACAAAGTGAAGTTCAAGGTAAGCTGAAAAGCGAGTTTTGTCCGAAAATGAAAAAAGGAAAAAATGGGCACTTAAAATTGGTTTGCTTGGAACTGAACTTCAATTAAAATTGCAACAAAGTGCCTTAAAGGAGGGAAAGAAGTAAACGGGTTTACTTACTTTGGCACTTACAACTCCTATGCTATGTGCATTCGAGGTGTAATTGCTTTCCCAGTGGCGCTGAGCAACTGGCAGTCCAATGATCGTTGTTCTTCGATAACATTCTTTCCAGCACGTTCATGAAGCGAAGTTTCCCAAAAGATTTCTTGCAAAAGCGGTAACTTAACTTTTTAGTAAAGTTTGCAACAGTGGGTTCTCATATTTCGCCAAGTTTTTCAAATCGAAGGACAATGGAAAAAACTAAATTGCTTGTCGGCGAAAATCAATGACTTTTGCAGTTGTGAAGATATTTTCAAATTTTTACCGAAAACCAGTTCACATTTTCCCATTGCCCTTCGCTAAAAGAACTCCAAGTAGAAATATGGGTATTCTGCTCCGTCTACCCCTTTAATGAACAGATGCATTTTCTTCAGTAATACCTTTATTTTAACGTTTATATTCTGCAAATATGCTTAATTGTATTAATTAGTATGCCGTCACGAAAATCTGTTCCTACACTATGATAGTGTTATGCTGGGTGCAGATGGTGTTACGCTTGTGTGTGCTGTGTTAGCAGTGGCCTCAGAAAAGAAAGGTTGCATGATAACAAATGTGCTAGATGGCGCTAGCATATGCCTGCATACAGATTCACTACATAAATACGTCAAATTAATGCAAGAAAAATCAAGAAAACATGGGGTAATACATATGAGTTCCCTAGGTTAGGTTAGGTTAAGACAGATGTTAGACATACTGCCTGACACAATTAGGCCTTTTTTTACCACTGTCGAATTAGATCGATCAGTTTAGCACCATCCGTGAAAAAGGAGGCAGTGTCAGGGAGCCCAGGAGTACCAGCGGACCAATTTTCCTTACATGGATATTCAGAATAGCATCAAGGGCATCACTAGGCTTAGTACAAAGGGCGCCAGTAATGCAAAGCTCTGCACCACCTTGTATTTTACTCAATCGCTTTAGGATTGACTTTACAATGCAGGCCACGAAATCCGTATACCGTTGAGGAGGATGGGCCTTACCACTGCCGTGTAAAGCTATTGGCCATCGGTGCCTTTAATCCCCAGGTATTTCGCACTGTTACTTATCATTTAATATCATTTAGCTTAGGGGTAGTAAGCAATGGTATCATTAATCTTCTTGTGAACAGAACAAGGTATTTCGGAATTAACGTGCCACTCATTACCGCCCAATCGGACAGCTGTTTTAATTTGTCCGTCATATGGTAATGGATTTCCAAAGATTGGCCAAGAAACTTTTCCTACATGTAAAATCCCAAACAAAAACTTCGAAATAAAAAGTAGGGGCGATTGCACATAAAGTAAATCGAAATTTTTTAAGTATTGCTTCATTCTGAAAGATTTAAAAGTTTACCAGATTCGTCAAGACGGTTTTGCCTAAAATTTCATGTAAATTGCATTTGGTATGTCTGTTTTTCATTTGTAGTCTCATACTGGGATTCATATTGAGTTGAAATTGGGTTAAGTGAGATTTCTTGCATACCAACGATCAATGAGAGAGAGAGAGAGAGATCGGAACTTGAGTTCAGCTTGAATGTCTCAACGGAAAAAATACAAAAAAAAAGAACTTGAATAAAAATAACATAATACAAAAAAATATACTCAAATTAATCAAATTTATTTCTAAAATCAATTTAACACCATCGCTCTTAGTAGCTTTTTAAAAGACGATTTCGTTGAACAAAACCAACTTAGTTCTGTGTCACTCTAAACATTAATGCTGTTTGTTTACCATTAATGAACTTGTAAACCAAACAACGACTTATAAAACGGCAGAGTATATAAACTTCGGCTTAATAAACTATAAAGTTACTTCTTGGGTTTCTTTGCTTTACTGATTAAAGCGCGGATTGTATCGATATTTGGGGCGTAATTAGTAGTATTAAAAGTTGTGTGACGCCAAATGGTTAAATGAAATTCGCAGGTGGAAAATTTATGGCTTAAAGTGTGATGTGGGCCAGGTGTTGAGCTCCTTTCTAAAATGCCCTTAAATATAAAATAAAATGGCGATTACGATCTTCGCTTGAAATCGCATCAATCATTTGATAGAGTTGACACCTTGGCATGACAACAAACAAGCAAACAGCTTGAGTGTGTTCCAGCTTCCGCATTACTTTAACCAGAAAAATTCAAATTGCATCAATTTAAATGTATGCAAAGCATCAAGTAGTGCCAACTGGGCCAATAAGCTTGCCAACTTGCCCAAATGAAAGACATGATCATGCAAAGGAAGCTGCCACAACAATAACAGTTACAATGGCAACACACTGATCAGGTTACACTGAGTTGCCTCAGCATGAACTTGATATGCAAAATAACCAAAACAAAGGAAAACAAAACGTAAGGAACGAAAAAAGGAGCTCAATTCGGTCCGAATTGTGGCCAGCAAAAACTGCCAATACCGGGCCAATTTGGAGTTACTGTTGTTGTTATTGTTGTCACCTTGATAAGTATCGCTGCTACCAAAGCTACCAAAAAACCTTATACATGCACATAGCATGTGTATGGAAGCGCCCGTGGTGCCCCAGCAAAACTCAAAGAGGTCCGTGCTCGGCGGCAAGACAACAAATTACATGCAAATTTGTTGACCTGACTCTAAGCGCCCATAGTATGGAGGTAACTGTTTTTCGTACCGTATTGTTTCACATGATTTTGAGTAGTTTAAATAACAGTTAAGAAAGTTCATTGATAATTTTAAGTGTTTTCGAACTTATCGTAGAATACAAGAACTCTTAGAATGGTCTTACTTCGATTAAGCGGCAATTTATAATCACTTATTGCTTATATCGCTAACATGTACAACCTTCCAAAAAATACAATACTTACTTCGTAAGGTTGTGAAATCAACAAAAAATCAAGACAAATCAGTGTGAAACTCTAAGGACTTGCGGATACATTAAGCTGATAACTGAACACTGATACTAAATAAAACAGGTTTAATGCTCCTATTAAGGGTTATAGGATTTAACTAACTTAAGCCCTTTTTTAATGAAACTCTATTTTTATAGCAAGCCAACATGAAATCTCAAAACCTAATAAAAAATTGTAAAGCTTCTCATGGAAAAGGTAGACTTATGGTTGATATATTCTCTTTATACAAGGTAATATAATAGATACGTGTGCAGATTTGGATGGATCGATAGAAAAATGCGAATAAAATACACTTAATAAGACTATTATTATATTATTAAAGTAAACTAATGTGAATAACATATTGGGTTGTCGTTTTGATCATCGACCAATTTCAGCCTACTGGGCATGTCTATTGTCACAAGTCTATTTTGTTCGGTTTTCTCCTAGGCATCTGCCTGAATTTGGTGAAATTTCTAGCACACGAAAAAAAAGTGAAACTTTTTTGGTCTTCTGCGCACGGTGCTAACACAGCAAGCGTAGCACCACCCGATACAAACACTGGCTTATGTGTCTGTTTTACCGCCAAGACACGCCAATCAGAGTAGAAAACAGTCAATGGCACTTTCGATAGTATCGATATTTACCACTTTTATCTAATATTGTTGATTTATGAAACTATCGATAGCTGTTTAATCAACTTTTTTGGAGTAAAAAAGAGCTTAAAGTAATAGAATGGTCATATCATCAAGTTTGTCCTCATAAAGAGCACAAGGCGCTGAAAAGCCTTAAAATGCTTAATAGATGGTCAATTGCTGGCATAGTGTCTGTCCGGCGAAGAAATGAATTTCATTACATTGATTTTCCTTACATCGCAGGCTCCATATCAAACCGCTATCGCTTAGCAATATACCATTCTACGAATCAACTTCTTTGATTTCCGTGAAATGTTTCACTTATCATCCAGAGCTTCATTTACGAGCTTCATCAAAAATGAATGAAATCAATTTCAACCTATGAAAGAAATTAGTACTGTTTTGTTTCATATTTGACGGAGATTGCTCATCATTCCAAGGATTTGTATCTTGTTTTCTTATCATTCGAAACTTTTCCAATTTTGAAAAAAGTGAGGCTACAAAGCTAAAATTCAAAAAGAGCGTATATCAAAATAAAGTCAAGCAACTGCTATTTTCTTACAGTAACCAAAATATTTTATGATTTGAAAGTATAGATGATGAAATTGATTGATTGATACAAATTAATTATTTTCCAGCTCAAACGCCAATAAACTTCACATCTCTAGGATATTTCTGATACATTGACGAATTGATTTTGGTTGAAATTCGATTTTAAAAGATTCTTGGCATACCGACAAATTGCTTTCCAGGCACACCCCTAACGGTCTGTCCATATATTACGTAATAACTGATAGAGAGGAGGAGAGGGGGTTACCTAATTGAATTCGTTTGATTACATGGTGGAAAGGAGATTAATGCACTGATGACGTCATCATTATATAATTTTTTTTTTCATACGTTCAAAAAGAAAATAGAGATTAAGGCGAACATGATATTCCATTTCATTTCTAATATGAAGTGTTGAATATTTGTCCATCAAGATACGAAAGAAGCCGATTCATCTCTTTTCTTTATGCTGAAAACTGCGTTAGGGGTAGTGACTTTTCAAAAGAGCTCAACCTATAGTTTGTCGGATCACTATAGAGTGCTCTACGTAGAATTTTCTTTTAATAAAATTTATCATCATTGAGTAAGATTAGTATATTAACAAATCCAAAATTTCTCAATCTCTTTATGAGATTGTTTAACATTTATTAGGCTAACTAACGATCCTAACAGCCAAAATACAGTTTGGCAGTCACCACAGCAGATGTTAATTTTTTTGCTGCCTAAAAGTATGCTACAAAATTAGTTTAACAAAATAAGGAAGTTTTGATGGCAGCCTACAGGTGGCGCTGCATCACTGCCGTAAGCATTCAAATAATGAAGCTTATATAATAAGGAACTACAAAAATTTGTTCAAACAAACTTTATTTGACGTTTATAAATGTTCCTAACTTAATTTAATGGCCATGCAACAGAGTTCCATAAGAAAGTTTAGTGTCATTCTTTCGTAAATAATAAAAAAATAAAATTTTATGCAGAGTCGGGACGGTGCCCGACAGTGGGATACCCTGTACCCATTTTTCCTATGAAAATTAAATTTCTTTATAAATATTTATATCGAAGCGTTGCAGTTTATCGGCGTTATTAAGGTAACTTGGCTGCGGGAGGTAGGGGGTTGATTCGGCAAAATTTCCACATTGTTTGGTTTATAAGCTTAACATGAATCTTCGTACCAAATTTGGTGGCTCTAACATAAATGTTAACCTTATCATTGTTATAAAAGGTAAAATTTTGTTAACGCGTATATAGGGGCCTATTCACATTATTATCTATTTTTTTTAAAGTTTCTATCCGATTTTAAAATCTCTCACGGTGGAAGGGAGATGTGATTCGGCAATCTTCATCTGCTTAGTCGAGTCAATACTACTACATACTACATATGGTCTGCCACGCCTCCTTCTGCCTGTTACATACATTGCACAAACCGTTAATACTCTTTTACACTTTGTGAACAGGGTATAAAAACTTTTCTTTTTGCTGTCGTCACAAAACTTTGTTTGATGCGTTTATAGAGCATAAATACGTTTTCTGTTTTCCATATTTCAGGCTCGTGGCTTTAATTATCCACATATGAACGTCAAAAACACGAACAGGATACGTTAATATATATTATATTACAGTAAAAAAAAGCTTCGTCTCTTTCCAAACTCGTTAATTGTTATTATTTATATTGCGAATTGTTTGCATTAGCATAATCTATGACGTCTATTTACCTGAGACTCTGACTTTTCTGTCAATAAGGCTTCTACCCAAGTTTTGTTGAATTTACGTAATTTCTGTTCTTAGAACTTTTTATAAATACTTGATAGCAAAAATAAGGAATGATAGTCATTAACGAACTTTTGCTGATTATATTATTTTATGGAGTTAATGAAAATGTTACACTTCTTTATTTAAATTTTATATTTCTCACAACCTAGTTGTGGAAACTCTTTATTATATAGCGCTTGCTCTTCTAAGAAAGACTTTTTTCACCGCCTTAGCGCCCAACGCTAGCTCGAGCTTTTGCTGGTTTCGATTTTTACTATGAAAACTTCAGTTTCAGTTGTATATCAAAAATATTTTCTTCTTCTTAACTGGCCATAACAACCCGTTATCGGGCTACGGCCTGATGTAAATACATTCTTTCATTGGAATTGTGGTTTTACGTGGTGGGTCCCAAACCCTACGCGCAACCCTTTTAAGGCCTACTAGTCTCTAAAGAACCCAGTGCCATTGTTAGTCGCCTCATACGACAAGCTTTGACTTGCTGAGGTGGTATTCTCTAACGCGCTCACCACAAGCGGGAATATCGAAAATAGAGATTTGAATTGAGAATTGAGAATACTCGTTGTACCCATACGGACTACTTTTATCGATAACCATTAATTATAAAAACCCAAATTTTGTATTGCTATCTACTCAAATGTATGTAGCTAACTATATCACACTTTCCCCTTTTAAGTACCTCGTCAACGAATATTAAAAATTTTCCATAAAAATATTCAGAACATAAAAAAATCATTGCTGTCGCTAAAGTTAAGAGCAATTTCGAATAGTAGTGTCGACTAACATAAGCTGACATGCAAGTGATATCAAATACATATTCAACAATTAAGGCAGAGTACACGAGTTATGGCAAATATCACACCTACATTCACACCCTACAAACACACACTCACTCATGCACACTCACTCACTCAAACAAATAAACACATTATTCAATGCAGCTCGAGGCAGTTGACCGCACGACCGAGTCAAGCGTTGGAATCGGGTAATGAATGCCAAGTATTTGACAAGAGTCGCGTGCGATATATCATATATGCCCAGCTGTAACTGTACTCATAAAACAAGCAGTTGTTGCTGTTTTTATAACTATTTGAATCTTCTTCTTCTTTCTTTGCTTTTATAGTGCAGATGACAGCCTTAGTGCACAAATTAATAACAATTGGCGCAATAAGTTTCACACTTTTTGTTTGTTTGTTTTTGTTGTTGCGCGTTTGGCTAGTCATCAGAACTATGCAACAAAAGCAACAAGAACCCACACATTAAGCGACAAACTAGAAGAAAGAAAGAAAAGCGTGCAATATGTTCTAGTATTGTGTAGAAAGAAAGTCGAGTGGAAATTAGTTGAACAATGCAATGTTGTAAGTGCAAAATGTTCAAAACTACTTTGCACATACACAGACACACACACACATACGCACACACTCACAGATACAGACAATCGTGCTTAAGTGTGACCAGGAAGAAATTGCTCGCTAAATTGTTAGCTATTTATAATGCTCAAGTTGTGTCATTTCTATAATGGACTGTAGGTGTTGAAGAGTATTAATGAGTGAGTGCAACTTAAAAGTTTTCTAGATTTCTAGACATCATTTTGGCTTTAAACTATTTTAATAAACTCGACCTTTCTCAGGAATAAAAGAACGTACCGAGCAAGTGTGGTGGTTCTAGTTGAGTCGGATGATCGATTGATCTCATCGAATTTGTCAGAAGTAAACATATGTAAATAACACATATTCATATTCCTGAACCCTGGTGCTACTCGTTCCTGGAATCACAACAGAATATAAACTCTGCACAACGGGAGAGATTACAACTTTGAAATATTTAGATAGTCATGACCGATAAAGACCATCTTGAAATGGGCAAAGAAAAAGCTTAAATACAATATGGGCCCCAATATATTCGAGCAGCATAATTTTACACAACTTGATCAAGGCTTTCATCAATTGCGCAGTAAAAGCGAAGCCAACTCTCATCAGGAGCCATATGAAACAAGCGGAGCCGATCTATAGGAATTGCGCTAAAAAGAAATTGCAGTATCTTTCACACGGCCTAATTGCGCGATACTAGTAGTAGTAGATACACTGTAACAAAAGAGCTACACCCGCAACTATAGGCCAATCCTCTGGATTCGATCTGAGCTAATGAGAAGTGACAAGCGTTCGTATAGAAGAGATTGGGTTTATTGAAAAAACGCTCGATTCCTGGTTTAGCCGTTTTGGCTACCTTGACGATCCTAAATGTTCTAATTATGACACTACTGAGGATGCTATGCACGTTGTTATGTACTGTCCCCTTATTCTTTACTGGCCACAACAAACCGTTACCTATGGAACTCTTAATTTTAAGATAGAGTACCATATGACATCCGAGTTGACAAAACCATCCAATGTGTTCCATGGGAGGTGGACGGTGAGATTAAGCCACACATGGCAGGTGCTCACGTAAGACAATTTGGCGTAGATCCATAGATACTGTTAAATTTGTCAAATAAAGAGAAGAAAAGCTTGAAGTGTTATTCAAATTGCGATGTTTTCACTATTCTCCATCACGGCCGCGCAGTGTCTTTCTCTTTCGAGATGATCACATTACACTCTTTGAAATCAAACACAATTTCGAATGCATTTTACATTCATCATTTTCATAGATTGTCAGTCAGTTGACATCTTGACACCAGAAAGGTCAACTATTTCGCCAATTTATTACGGCTTTTTGTTGTTAATTGCATTTGTTAGATTGTCTGGCATTGTTACTGTAGACAACGACAACACCAACAAAAATGTGCAACAAAACATAAAAATTGTAAATAATAGAAATTGTCATTATGTATTAAAAAGATACATTGCTTTCATACTATCAGAGAATGTCTCATTGAGTTGTTCGTTTTGTTGTTGGGTGCGTGAGTGAGTGAGTGAGTTGCAGTGTCAAGTTGTCAGCATTGACAACAATTGCTATTATGGTTGTTGTAGTTGCTGTTGCTACTGTCGTCGTTGTTGTCTGTCTCTTGGCCCGGGTTTGGCTTGTTGCGCGTGCGTGTCATTGCCGTTGCACATTTCCGGATTTTTGTTTTATTTTTAATTCAAAAGTATTTTAGCTTTTAACACTTTTCTGCCGTCTAAGTAGCCGTTGTTGTTGCTTCTGTCTGCTTTTCCGCTGTGACGCATCTGGCCAAGTCAAGTGACGTTTTGCACGGTTTGTTTTTGTTTCTTTTTTTTGTCTTTCAGTCGTTTTCCATCACTTTGCACGTATCCGGCTCGAATGTCACGAGCGCGCATGTTTAAGTGTTTGTGGGTGCAGCTGGAGGGGCGCTGTACGGGACGTTCTTTGTGGGGTTAAGCTTGATTAGCACTGCGACTGACACGGCTTATCCACTTAAATGCAAGGCAAGCAGCTAGACAAAACACCCAAACCCAAATCTCGAACCACTCTCTGCGATTTGTCTGCACTTTTGTGTCTCAAAATAGAAGCTTAACCCTCTTGGCACATGTTTGACTCACGTGTTCGTACGTCTTGTCTTTATCGCCTTAGCGTGCTATTTTGTCATCTTTTTACCGGCTCTTTGCATTTGTTTATCTAGCTCTGCCACTTGCAACACTGTTGGAAACCAGCTGAATTCAAATGCATTTGAAAATCAATAAGCGACACCCACAAGACAGCTTATTACGCATCAAATGCAACGACATAGCGGCGTCTTCGTGGCTGTCGTCATACATCCATCGGGCGCAGTGTCGCAGTTCATGAAAATCGAGGCTTTTAAGAGGATTAGTTTGATTGAAAGCGTTGGGGGACACAAGTGTCTTGTTTGTAGATATAATACCAAGACGCACAAAATCGATAGGCTATTGTACTCAAATGGGATTGATGCGTCAAAGGATGGTTAAGCTACAGAAACTAGTTGGATCTTTAGGTTAAAACAGTGTGGCCTAGAAATGAGTCATAGGTATAGCGCACAATTCGCTTAGAGAATGTTGGGAAATTGCGTTCTCATTTGAACAGTTTTGCGCATGTCTATTAGAAAGCCGAATTTATTATGAAATACGTGCTTTAGTTCCCTTGGCAGTTTAGAGTGTTTTCAGGTTGACAATTTGTCAATTAATACTTATCACAAGTCTAAGGCTTATTCACCTCGACCGGCACTGCTTTACATTTCATACGGTGATCGCGATGGCTATACCGCGTTTCGGTCAGTCCTTTGGATGGCATTGTTAATAGCGTTAATAAGAAGTGGTTAAGTAGATTTTCGTAATGATAATGGTTAAAGGGGCTGTTCGTATTACGAAATGCTACGGCGAATGGCTGCTTCAGAAGTCATTTCATCCTCTGCCACAAATGACTACAAGCTACCGAACTATCGGTAAGCAATAGCAAAAATTCTGCTACTGCTACCGAACTGTCAGAAGCAGGAGCAAGAGCAGGAACAAAAATTGTACGACTCCTGCTACGGAGCAGGACCAAATTTAAACACTGGTTCGTAACTTGTTTACATCATTATAACAACAAATGAATTTAAAACATGGTAAAATAAAATACAAGGTACGATCACTCTTCTGCTTTCAGTTGCTAAGATTTTTGCTAGCGACAGAAACTGACTAAAATGTGGCTGTTATTTTCTCACTCACTTTAACTATCAATGCATACTAATAGACAGTGAAAACTGTCTAATCTAGACACTGTTTACAGTGGACAAACTGCCTGAATTGAACATTTTACAAGAAACCAAATATATTGCTTATATTTGCGACCTTATCTCCTTAACATTAGAGTTTTTAATGTTTGATATTTCATCGAAAAGAATTTTGTCATTGTACAAATTACTTCCTGATTAACTTATAAACTTTTAGTCCATCCGCTTTATAAAAAGTCTATGTCACTGTTTTTAGGAGAACCCAGTGTCAAAAACCAAGGTAGAGCTGCAAAACACAGCTAGTGGCGCCATTCGATGTTTCGAATTCGGTTTTTTTTCTTCCTACCTTTCTAATACCCGTCTCCCACTGGAAGTTGCACGACAATTGTTAGCCGATAACAACGAATTTTGTATAGCATAGTAATCCATTGTTATCACTGTTGTTTTTGTTTTCAAGGCATTTTTGGCTAGCACTTGTCATGCAACTTCATACAATAACATTGTATACAAATAACCTTTATTAGGCTATTAATTTGTATGTACCAAATGTAACAAGCAAACGCTCTCAAATCAACCAACAAACCGCCTACATTGGACAAACGTGTTTAAACCAAGTGTGTACAATGTAGACAGGTTTCACTGTACTTATAACCCTACCTGGTCAAGGATACCTAGTTTCAGGCATAAACTGAAATATTGGCAGCTAAAAAGTGGCAACAAGTATGGTTGATCAGAAATTATATTATTATATAATGATTTGACGTCATTGATCGTTGTTTAGATACCCTTCTTTTGTTTTTATTGACTTTCTAATAGTTACGTCACTTGTCGTAACCTTAACGTTATTCATGAACAGCTTCTGAATACTTATGTAAATACATAGCTATATATTGCATAAAAACGACGATTTTCTAAACAATTACCTTGACTTGGAGGGAGGACCGCTTAAACTGGTTTCACTAAACCGTTCTCAAGGTTAGAAAAAAAGAAGCTCACTCGAACTCTCTAAAGTTTACGCTTTTATTAGCGTATGTACATTTCCAAACATATATATCTGATATACACAAAAAATTTACTTCAATTTCACAAAATCTTGAAAAACTCCCACGCAATATTTACTTAACTTATTTTCACCACTTAAACGTCTTTTATTGCCATATAGATGTTACGGCTTCATTCTACCATTACAACAGATAAGATATTTGCATTTATTGGTATAATGCCATAACAATTCGATGCCGTCAATTGGGGTCAAAATGATAACAATTCACACCATAATGTGTAATACTCTGGGTAATTAACCCAGTTCAAAGCGACAGCTGCCAACTCTCAGACAGCTGACGGACTGACGAACTGCGTCTTTTATTACCACCTGCCCAGCCTGAAGCTTATCAAGAGTTGTTGGCAAAAGTAATTTGTTAAAATTACAGCACACATTATTTATGCAATTCAATTGTTATTATAACATTTACAAAAAATAAAAAATAAATAAAGCGGAGCACTTTCGCTGACTGGCACAGAAAATAAAAAAAAAATATATATATATTCGTTTTATTTATTTAATTTCTGGTTGGTATTTTCATCACACGCACTTTCTCATTTCTCATTTCGCCTTCGCTCACAAAGAAAATCAAGAAAATAAACTCAAAGACTTGACTTGAATTAAGATGATCGTAATGAAGATGATGGCTGATGAAAATCATCAAGTAGTTGCCTTTTGTGCTGTAATTTCACAAAATTTTGTAATTTTTGCGCATGCGTCAAAGCGATTCAAAACGCTAAAGCCAGTTTTACCGTTAGTTAGACCCGGTGCGTGAAAGGCCACAAATTGAATATGAATAAGAAGCAAATAATTGTAATTTATGGGTGTTTCTTTTACAAACTTAATACCTATTTTGTTTGGTTTTGTGTAGGAATTTGCATTATAACACTATGCAACAAATTTGCTCTCAAATTTCGAATTTTCTTGCACGGTTTTTGAATAATCGCTATTTTCGAAAAATAATAAATTTCGACACTTGCAAAGTCAGCGAATATCATGTTACTCGCGCACATTGCCCCGTAGTCCACAATGATGGGCCCATGAACTATTATTTTCTGATTAAAACACTTAACAACAAATATATGAGGTTGTGGCATTCGATAAACATTTGCAAACTAAACGGAATTTCGAATTAGCGAAAGGGGTATGAACTGTGTTGGAATTGGGCCTGAATATAATTCACAGAAAACATTGTTATCAAAAATCCCGTTACACGTGTAAATGCATCGAAAGATGTATAACAAATTTGTACCCAAAACCTTTCGGTTTGTTAGAGAATCACCCATATGTGAATCGAATTTGCTCAAACAATTTCACACCATTTGTGAGTAATTGATATATGAATCACATACGTAATGCCGCAAGAGGTTCTGCCCCTCCCCTGCTGCGCCGAGACAAAGACCAATACTTTGGTTGTCAATTTTGACAGACGGTTGCTTTTGTTGTTATTTTTATTACTGTTTGGTTTGGACTTTTTGTGGAGCAAGGACGTATAAGCAAAGTTTATTTTATATATTGGCAGACCTTGTATTTCCTGCTTTCACCGTTTATGGCGGCTGTCCAAACGCCCACGCATACACATACAGCCTAAAGTATAGCCCCTTCAACCCACTTATGACCAAATATGGCTACTTCATGGGTGTGCTCTTGGTAGATGGTCAAAGAAAGCGTCATTAAAATAAATCAAGTGTTTATATGCCAAAAATAAAAAGAGCGAAAAAGTTACGGATACAAATACTATGTAAGTATGAATCGTGTCGCAGCGTATTGTACCGTATCGTTGGGAGGTACTACGGGAAGTGCGCAGTTGCGACAGATTGCCAAATTCGATTTGCATTCGAATGCAAATTTTCAATTCAATTGAATAATGCAACAATTCAAGCTTTTAATACGCTTTGGAATTTATTTTCAATGGCTGGATTTAAAAAGAAAAACAATTCTTCAAGCGGTTTTTGGTTCTGGCTTGGGTTGAGTTGGATGTAAGTTGGAATATTGGTTGTAAAAGCAAAAGAGTACAAATTGTTATCTAAGTTGTTTACTGCATTATTTTAGCAACAGGAACAATCCCTGAACTTTTAACATAAAAAATAAATCTTCCAAAAAGGTAAACAACTGAGGAAAGGTATGTAAGGTATGTAACAGGCGGAAGGAGGCGTGGCAGACCATATGTTCAATGGACAAAAATGATCAGGAGCAATAATGGAGTCGATATAGACCTGTCCGTCTGTCCGTGTTTGGCCAGCTTTCACCGACTCTATAAAAGTTAGAGTAAAAAAATGTTACCAAAACATGCGCATTTCCTCAAGGCTGAGCTTCCCACGTGACAAATTTTCGTTGTTTACAATCGCTCCGATGAGCCTATCAATTTGAAACTCCTCAGAGATGTGGGAAATTATGGAAATCGGATAAGTACATACATCAAAAGTTATAAGTCAAAAATATGCGAATGCTCCTATTGTTAGGGTTTGGGACCCACCACGTAAAACCACAATTCCAATGAAAGCATGTATTTACATCAGGCTGTAACCCGATAACGGGTTGTTATGGCCAGTTAACAAGAAGAAGAAGTCAGTTTTTGTATTGTCCGATGGAGGAACAGATCTGGATATTAATAGCAGAATAAGTAAAGTCATCAGTATGAAACTTTAGTCAAATTTTCCGACGCACAAAGTTAAGGCCATTCGAATCCAAGGTCAAATAAGTAAAGGCTCTATCTTCATCTTCTTTTATCTTTATAATGCAATCAGCAGCTGATCAAAAACTGTTGAATACCGAAATTGGGCAGCGGAAGATTCGCCAAATTGGCCACATTAAGAGGAGACCAAATGTCAAAATCGCAAAGTAGTTCGTCGATTGAAATTCTCAAGGTACTCGGCGATTTGTTAGACCAACAACATGGATATCGAAAGTCTTGGCAGCAACACAGCGCAAAATGCGGCCACAGCTGAGGTATCTCGCTGCAGGCAAATGCAAATGCAGCAAAATCGAGTCAGAACTTCCCATTTAAGAGCCGCCGAATCAACCGAACGGCTCGAGTCGCGCTTGCCTCTACCTCTAGCTTTCGTTGACAGATTTTGTGCACATTTTTTAGAAAAAAGTAATAGTAAGCTTCGATATATTTGGGATTTTGTAGTTTTACGCTATTCCATTGTAGTTAATAATGCATATTTTAACCTAACGCTCGAATCATCTGAGAATTTCGTATTTTCTTATCATATCTGGTATATTTTTGACATTTTTATAAATACGTTTTCATAAAATAGTTCGAAAGCTACTTACTTTTGGAAACAAATAACAATTTGCTAAAAAAAACATATCTTTAATCCAGACAATCAGACATTACATAATATAGAAGTAACCAACATATTTTCCAACAACAAATTCTTTCCTGTCCGAGAGGCAATTAAGAAATATTTTGAGCTTAAAAAATATAATGACAAATGGTCCGTCACACTTTCATGTCACACTTGTCAAGCACTCGGAGTGCCTTATCTATTAAAAAAACATTTTCCCACTAAAATTTTTCAAATGAAAGCTAATTTTTCACACATTTCACTTTTTCTGTTTTTAAGTATCTGTGCAACTGCATTCAAATATTTATAAATAAAGAGAAATTATAAGAAATGTTCCTACAGAAAATTTCGGCGCCGCAATTTGTTAACAATTTTCACACAACGCTTAGGGAACTCAGACACTGACAGCTTCCACCTCCATTTTCCAGTCTCAGTCGAAGTTCCAATACAACTCCGCCTTCAACTTTGATTGCAAGGCGGCAATAAATCGACTGTTTAGGCCATTAGTCAATTTTGACAAGCACTTTAGATGTTGGCTCCCAATTGGCTATATCTACAGTTAACTATGAAATATCGTATAAATATTGTATCTATGAGATACAATTGCACTTTGTACACCAATACAAATGCAAGTAAGTGCAAATTGCATTTAGTTTACTTAAGTTTTTGCACAGAAATGGCTAAAGTTTATTTACTAGCTTGTTTACATAGCCATTTCCAGGTTAATAAACAGCTAAGCAGCCAGCTCATAAACCACTGAACTCTGAAAGCAACCTTTAAACTTAATGGCAATTTCTGCGCCTTACATCCGACAGTTCAATAGCGCCCACTGCAATTGGCAATGACTGCCACACATCCAAAGCCAAAGAGTTTAAGTTGCAGCAACACACATGTGGCGCACAGATGCTGCAACTCGAAGGGGCACCATCTGTGTGCAATATTGATTGCACTGTGGGACTCATTAATGTTGCACTGCCAAGGTTTGTTGTTGTTATTATTGTTGTTGTTGTCTGCTACTGCTCGTTGCCAACAACTTGAAGGAAATGCACACTAACGAGCTCATGCACGCTCATAAAAATGCGTTTCTTATATGGATTTGTGAGGGTATGGGTGGTATTTATTGTTTTTTCAAAGCGTAATAAACATTCTATAAAAGCCAGCAAGGATCGTGTTAAGGCCAATTGGATACGATTTATAGAGTTCACTGGGCTGCATACACTTTAAGCGCCTTGTGGTTGACCTATAAGCAAAACGCATTAACTAGAATGCAGAGAAAGTGAATGCATTCATTGAAAGATATATGAATGCTGCATAAACTTTTGGTGGATAGGTAAAGTTCGAACCAAGCATACACTATAGTCTTTGTAAATGAATGTATAAGTTTCAGTTAGATTTGCTTTGAGTTGTATCCCAAAGCTCGTGCCACATACGTAGAGAGAGCACGATTCATCGGAAAATCAACAAATATTAATTATTTCTCTTTGTGGCCTAGTTGTATCGTCATTTGTCCGATTTCCATAAGAGAGACTCGCAATACCTGAATCCAAGGGATAGGTCAGCACTCAACAGAGCAACCACGCAACTGAAAAAAATTTTGGATGAAGTCAGGAATAAGGACAACGCAGTTTTTAACTAAAAAATCACAGCCTTTGGAATAACACAAAATACTTTAAAAGGCCAGCTCAAAGAAGAGTGTCTTTGCAGATGACTTTTGCATCCTGGTGCACTACTAATCAAGATAAGGCCCAGGAGTTCGGTTATCACTTAAAAGAGGCGTTTAGCTCTTTTCAATTTTGCATAAGATATAAGTAGAAGAAGATCCTCTTAGACCCTATCTGCCAGATGGACCTTCCCATCAGAACAGTGCAAATGAAAGAGTCATATTGAAGAAATCCCCCAGACGTCCCGCATAAATGCCTTCGCAGTCAGAGCTCTTCACAAAGTTACGCTCTGAGGCTCAGCCACTTCCTTTCTCAATGAAAGTGCGCTGAGATCATAATGATCGCCAGAGCAGAGAAAATAGAGAACACTGTATTTTCATAACGCCTTACCAGTCTGCTGGTTATTCTCGTAAAGATATTCGAGAGTATGTTTTGCTGAAGGCCTTATCCCTATGGATATCCCATATCTCGGTCCCAAACTGGACAAGCGACTCACTGGGGTCGTCCCCAGGCTAATATTAAATACTTAGTTCACTTTAGAACCCAAAAGCATGTACTGGCTGATGAGGCACAACTCTCAACTGAGCAATAAAAACAAACTTTTACTATACATGGTTATCCTCAAACTCATATGGACATATGGTATACAAATTTTGGGGCGAATCTGTGAAGTAAAGCAGCGACCGCATCCAAGTATTCGATAACGAAGTCTTAAGAAGAATCCTGAATGCTACCTAGTGGACCCCTAACTTGGTAATACATCGTGACATGCAGATGCCAACGGGAATGGAAGAATTGCTAAGTTCAGCCCAAAGCACATAGCACGCCTACGCTATCACGATATCCAGCTCGCCCTCAACCCACTGGACAACAGCATCATAGGTACCCATAAGCGATTGTCGAAAATTCGACAAATGAACTAGAAAAACTGAATAAAAATCGAAATAAACCGATTAGTTCGTAATTAAAGGTACTTCGTTTAATGAAAAGTACAATCGAATAGGGCCAAAAAAGTGGTCAACCTCAGAATGAAAGAGTTTTAGAATTTATCTTCGTTTTGGTATTCTACAAGATGTGCCAAAATTTCCCAAGTACCGATAGTCTTAAGATATTCAAAATCAAAGGTCACGAAAACCATTTTGTGCAAACACATTAAACCATTTTGTAGATCATAAAAATCTCAATAAAATATAAATAAATTTTTTGATTTAACTAACCATTATTTTGATATAGCATAAGGAGAGGGGGCGGATGTTCGAAAACACGAAAATGTTTGCTGCTACCTTGAAAATAATTAATAATAATAAACAAAATTTGTATAGCATACAAATGCCTCAAAATGCGAACATAGATACAATTTTCGTTATTGAGATATAAAGAGTTAGAGACCCCATTTTTAAAAATTCAAAAACGTTATATGTCAACTTTGAAAGATTTGCAAATATCTCGTTTTCTAGACTTCAAATGATATTTGAAGTTATTACAAATTCGTAGAGCATAAAGTTCTCTACAAAATCGATGTTGGGCAATATTTTTTGCAATTAACCGTTTTTCAAAAAGAGTACAAAGAGTGCAACAACTTTGTGGAACTAGTGCTCCGTGAACAATTTTTGAAGTTTGTTTTGAGTAAACTATGATTGTGGTAATTTGTCAATAAAAGTTACAATCCATCGATATAATAAAAAAAACTTATAAAATTGCTACCAAACGAGCCGAAAATTATGTCGGTATGACAAACTCAGTCAAAACACCAAGAAAGAGAAGAGACTTCCCTTTCAATGTGAAGGAAAGAGTTTGTAGTTACAAAGATCTCCTTTTATTCCTTCCTTAACTCATGCCAAGGGAAATTTATTCTGTCGTGTGTGTTGTACTTGAATATGGCCACGAAATTGATGGTTATTTTAGGTGACACTAAGTTTGAGAGCATTTAAGAAGATTGCTTTTAGCAAAATCATTGCCGTGGTCAGCAAAAATTCCCATAAATATACTGAAATATGTAAATTTTCTTGATTTTATCATGATCTCTAGTATTAATTGTTTAGCTCAGCAAATCTGTTTATTTTATGGGCGTTACTTCATTGTCTACGCTTTAGATGTATTCGAATAAACCCAAAACCATTCACTAAAATCGATCAATTTTAATGTCTCTATAAACGCATATTTAACCAACTGCTTTATTAGTTCGTGACTGAACATCTTCAACTTCATTAAAAAACTACGATCATGTTTACTACTCTGACAATATACTCATGTAACAAAGTTTAAGTGTTTAAAAATTTAAATATATTTTTTGTCTTTTGTTACTTGTTTTATAGCCTAAAACCGAATTCCATGACAAGAGCTGCAGCTGCCATAAATATTTGTATGTAATCAAAGCGAATGAACCTACGTTCCGCTGCAGCACAAAAGTTTTGGGAGTAAGGGCCTAGAAAATCAATGGAAATGCTGAATTTAATTTCATTTCCCTGGGTTTTGTTTATGTTTATAACTAACAGAGATACATACAGATATGGCATAACCTATGCCTGATTCTGACAGGAAGGGTGAGGCATATGCATCTGAATGTGGCATAAACAACGCTGCGCTTATCTATGCGTTGCCATTGGCGGCGTTTAACCCAAACATAACGTAATACTCCAAAAACTAAACGAAACGAACCGCAACAACATAATGACTTTAATGTTCATGACGATGATGATGATGATGATGATGATGATGAGGAGAGTGAAAGTGCCAAAAGAAGCTGCTGCTGCTGCCGGCGACAGCCGGTTCCAAATGCATGGCCTCCGCCGCCCGTAGTAACCATGAATATGCGTGATTACCGCACTCGGGGGCAGCAACTCCCAGTGCTACGCAATATACTTACTACTAGAAAACATGCTACTTTCCAACACTGCTCCCCGCCGCCACATCTAAGCTGCTGCTGCTGCCAGTGAAATTTTCCATATGAGACATCAGGCAGCAGCTAGTGAAATTTTCATTGCGTTTTGTTTACAGTTTTTTGATTTTTTTTTTGATTTTCATTTTTTTTGTTTGTTTTTGCTTTTGTTATTGTTTTTTCTTTGTTGCTGCTGCTGCTCATGTTATTGTTGAGCATGCGTCAGTCTGATGACTTTGCTTGCATGAGCTACAATCATATCTTGACAAGATCATCAGCATCATCATCATTATCATTAACATAATCATCATTATCACAAATCAAATTGCAAATTAGTTGCGCTTCCTTGCCTGCCATATTGGTAGTTCGCTACAATTTCCTTCAACATTTGTGATTTTGGTGTATACACTTTAGGAGTGAAGGTATTTGAACATTCTAATAAAGAATGTCACAATGCAGATTCTAAACATCAATCAGGTTTAACTGCCAAGTGATCCACAGTGCCAAACTAAAAGATTTTCGTTTCCTGAGACTACTGCATATCGATTTTAGTATGTTATAGAAGTGATTTTTCTTGAGAGCACGTGATTTGTGGCTATTTGGAAAATCTGCGTCATTATTCGCCTTTGTAATAATATGTAAATACATAGTCTGTTTTGTTGCCATAGCGATTTGCGAACAGATGTACAGCAAACCAACCAAACTAATGCCAATCCATCTATTGCTGCACTTCGATTCAAAATTCTTATTTGGAAAGCCTAAAAGTTCACATAATTAATTTTAATCTAAAAGACTTTTTCCACTCCAAAGATGTTACCTCTTAAATGAGCTTTTTGATGCTTCAATAGCATCTACTAGTGTGGGAAAATGTTGACATTGCCCTTTATATTTGATAGTCAGGCAAAAAAAGGAGACGTTCCTGTAATGTTTTGAACCCTGTTGTTTCTGTGGAAGGAAGAGAGCTGGTATTGCCATGATAAAGGACAATTTGTCTTCGGCGATTCGTGGTCCTCAATTCAGTAAAAGCTTCTGGCAAAGATATGGTTGTACACCATTCAGAATTCACCGTCATGCTTTCCAAGTGATCATTTGCTTGAAACGCTTACAGTGTTTTTCGGCTTGGGTCGATTTGGAACACCCATGCAGTCTATTGCTACTTTGTTTCGGCCTCATATTCAAAGATTCGTCACCTTTTGCGATGTCATAAACGTGAGACACCATGGCTGTATTTCTTCAACATCTTGACGCCCACGAGGTAAATCATTGTTTCAGCTTTTCACAGTGACTAAGCTTGGACTTCATGGTCAAAATTCAAGGTACGTTGATCGAAGCTTTCCTGCAATGAAATTCAAACGATTCAAACGTTTCGTTTGTTCACTTTAAAAAAGTGTATCTAATAGTCCTCATTTCCCCACCAAAGCTATTCCATTTGTTATCTTTTCAGTTAAAATAGCAAATTGCTGTTATTTCTATAATACTGTAGTTGTAATTAATTAGCTGCATTTCATGTTCAGCCCCGTTCCCCTTTTAGTCATCCTCATCAATGTACTGCCTGTCATCATAGCGCCCAGTTTTGTTCAACAATTTTCGCGCGAATTGCGGAAATCATTTTTCAGTATTTTTATGAACTACTGAAATATAACTAATATACAATATTGTTGTTGTTGTTGTTACTTTATAAGCCTATGTTGCGATTTTGATTAAAGTCGACTGTTGAAATTGTTGTAATTTCGTTGAAAATCTTATTAGCGTTGTTTATCGCAATTAGTGTTAAGTTTTTAACGTTAATTTTATGCAAAAAAAAATGTTCAGGCATTTAGTTTCCTTTTTAACTTTACAAATTCATTTATTAATATAAGTAATTTAAAAAATATTATACAAAACATAACATTATCATGCTGTAATTTAAGTAGTAGTCAAATTGATCTTACAGTAAATGTAAAATACTGTCTGTATCACATATCCATCGTCATATCATATCAATTTTATTGAAATAACACTCTAATAGGCAACAAAAAGCCCTATGCCTGCTTTCTATTGCATAAAAGGTCATATCGAGCGTATTGTGTGAAAAACTAAAGCGAATCCCATTCCATTGGACCTTCTCAGTTTGGTTTTAGGCCTGGTAAGTCCACCATTGACCAGATATTCACACTACGCCAAATCCTGTAAAAGACCCACGAATGCCAAATCGACACCCACCATCTCTTTGTCGATTATGTGTAAAGCGTATATGCCGCACTGTCTGAGTTTCGAGTGCCTGCAAAGTTGGTACGACTATGCAGAATGACGTTGACCAACACACGCAGCTCCGTCAAGGTAGGAGGAAAGGGCTTCTCCGGACCTTTTGATTCCAAGGAAGGCTTCAGACATGGCTCCTCTAATGCAACCTGTTTAGCTTTGTGATGGAGTGTGTTGCGAAAGGCCGAAGTACATTCTTTAAGGGTGTCCAGTTTGTTGCATACGCAGATGATATCTACAGTTACCGGAGCCTTTGCGGCTGTTGAAAGAGAATCTGCCAGGGTGGGTATGGTTGTTAATGAGAGCAAAGTAAATGTTTTCTTCGAATAGAGAGACACAGCGGTTGGACTCTCATATTGATGTTGAAAACTATACTTTTGATGTTGTCAAGGATTTCATCTACCTTGGCACCAACGTCACAATAAAGAACGATGTCTGCATGGAGATCAAGCGGAGAAAAGATGCTTCTTTAGTCTCTGGCAGCGAATCCTTTCAAAGACAATCGAATAACCTTAATATTGTGCTGGGAAAGTGTATTTGCAACAAAAAAGTCTCATAGAAAAGGGTGGCAAAAACTAAGCATTTTTCTGCATATCTCACTCTCTTTCATACAAATATTATGTTTAGTCAATTGGACTTAATTTAAGCTACTGATCCCTTCAATTTTGTTTCCTTTAATATTTCATTTTATGTCAAATTTGCAGTTTTTTAGGTAATTGTTACTTACCTAATATGTTCAATTTAGGTAATAAAATCCTCATCATTTATTTCTGGGTGTAGAACGAGCGCTTCTAGTGAAGGTCATCCAGTTATTTTACCAGAAACCAACGTTTTTTTGCTTGGTATGTGTCTTCTATGGTTAATAGTTAAACCAATGGTGCATAACTTTTTTGTTAAATATTTGAGCTCTTGTCCCTTACTTCCGAAACATTGAAGACACCCCTCGTACCGGTATTTTTTGCTTATAGGTAACAAGACAGTGATAATGCGCGAGCACCTGTTTAGAAGACCCAAAGAGTGCTTGGTAAACTTCATTTTAAGGGAAATAAAGTGATCTTCAATAATCAATCAATAATTAAAAGCTAATTATCAACTAATATTTTTATTGTATTGCTAAATATTAGAACAGCTGCTCGATCACCACGTCAATAGCCGCACGAGAATGTTTCGATTGGTTCCAACTGATCTCTTTGCTTGGGTCCGCAGTGCTGGAGTTCTATAAAAGGCACAACGCATTTCGCTGCAACGTTAATGATTGTTGGTATTAGATTGAAATAATGCAAAGTTTAGGATTGCTCTGTATTATAGCAGCTTTTGTTGGCGGTGCACTGGGCATAGACTGGTTCAATGGTAAGTACTACTAGTTGGTATTGTAAGGCGACAAAAAATACTTTTTCTTATCAAATCTTTTCAAGGAGTCTGCCCGTGCAGATTTTTGAAAGATGTCACAGATTCTTCTTATTGTTCCTATGAATAGTCAGCACATGTAGTAGCAATATATCAAGCACAATATCATTTACTTTATTATTACATATGTGTAGTAAAAGTATATAACACCATCTTATATAATCATTTATTTGCAGTTCAAATCCAGCAAGACATGTCTCCATTCGTTCAAGTTGGTCAAGGCTACTATTTTCTCATTAAACTAAGAGTCAACTGGTTCGAGGCATTGCATCTGTGCCGATCATTGGATGCCAATTTATTAACGATTGACAGTGCTGAAGAGCTGAAATCGATAGAGGCTTATATTTCATCTAACGGCTATAATACAAAAAGTTCCTTCTTCTGGACAGCTGGCAATGATTTGGGCAACAGTGGTGAATATCAGACAGTTGCTACCGGGGAACGATTGCCATTTTATAGATGGACACGCGGGCAGCCCGACAATATAGGTGGTCTCCAACATTGTTTAAACATATGGACAGTTGACGTGTTTGGCATGAATGATGCGACATGCGAAACCAAATTGTTTGCCGTATGTGAGAAGACAAAACCAGTTACATACCGAGTTCCTATAACAAAGGCTTAATTGTTAATCGATTTGTAGAAAAAAATGTCTTTCCATTTTAAATAATCTATTTCACAACAACAATTAAATTAAAATAAAGCTAAAATGTAAAAATAATCTCGATTGACGGTAAGCTTTTCCTCCTAATTTCTTTATTGATATCAGCAGCATATGTTTACGCAGATTGTAAAAAATATTATTTATTTTTCGTGCTACTTAAAATATGTCACGTTTGCAATCGTAAACGTAAAATATTGTGTTACAATAATAAAATAACTTTAAATAATATTTAAAGTAAAATTTTTGGTCACGGTTCAGTTAGAACACCGGTATATATTTTTAACAAAAACAAAAAAAATATAAGTGACCTGTATTATTTTCTTTTCATTATTTTTATGAATTATTTTATATTGTAGTTTTTATTACTTCTATAACTTAGAATTATTATGGAAAAATGTCACGTTTGTCATATCATATTAGACTCATATTATAATTAAAAAAAAAATAAGATCTATCTAATGTTGAGTGATATTATTCTAAAACTCTTAAAAAAAAAATTCAAAAACTTTTAAATCTTTCGCTAGCTTCTGCGTTTCTTATGTATAGATGGCCGCGAAACCAAGTTCCAATTTTAGTCACGTTCAAATAATTTGTTTTTTCTTGGAACGAGCATTTTGTCTGCTATCAACTTCGCCACTATGTATCGTGTTACCAAAGTGCAGAAGAAAATAATAAATATTTTACATTGACTCTTCAAACGTATACGCTGGTCACGTTCATATGTCGCAAAAAATGCTATTGATCTGTTATCCTCTTTCCTCCGCACACTTGAAGCTAAAAATGTATACGACTGTATTTCCTCAAGCTAATCAAGCACTTCTACCTTCTTTTTTTTACGTCATGAACTCCTTTTTACCTTTAGTGGCACATAATATGGAAATTTATTGAACTTGTTTTGTTTTTAGAATATCGTCTAAAGATGAATTTAAGTTTGCTTTAAGTACAAAACTCTATGAGTTTCCTATATTACTATTTTCTTCCTACTGAATCTCAACAAAATATTTTTAAAGGCACAACAACTATCTTTAATAGTTAGGCAACACTTATCTAAGTGGCGCTCTTAAGAATAAAGCATCTTACCCACAACTACACACGAATTCGTATTGACGTCATAGTGGTGAGAAAATGTCAACAGCTGAAACTCAACTTTTAGACGGAGATTGTTGAATCATGTTACTGCAATTTTTTGACATCATTGTGTTGTAATAGAGCATACAACAGACCGCGAGAGAGAGAGTGGGAGATAATGTAACACTCATGTTACGAATCGACAGAGTTATCTGTTCAGCCTAACGGTAATAAGCTATGTAACATTGCATCATAGAATGAGAGATGCACAATTGAGCGAGGTGTAAGCATTGCTGCAAAGACAAAAGAGTGTTGCCATGTTCTGCGCAGGGCAAAAGTCACAAAGAGAGTCACTTCTTCTGCACTCTGAGGATGCTGCTTGGCATATGGCAACGACGACTTCATCGGTGACGTCTCCTTGAACTCAACATTTGTCGAGGCCATTTGGTGGGGCTTACATATAAATGATATATACTCCATGTATCTCTGGTATATTATGTGGATTGTACAACAATTTCATTTATTGTTGTTGCGGCGACTGCCGTTACGTGAGTTGCAAGACACTTTGTTCGACATGTGTGCAATAAAACCACGTTGAGTGTGTCTGTGTTCTGTGTGTGTTGTCCCCTATGTCGTTGGTTGATCCCCACAAAGTAGGCAACAGTTTTGGATTTGACAACAGCTGCCAAACTGAAAGGAAGTCACTTTCATGTCTCCTCTCAACGTCAGCTTGTCAAGTGCTGCTCTTGTTGCAAATATTTAAAAATTTATACGTCAGAAGGTCAAATTGAAAAGTTCCTTACATGTAGCCAGTTTATTGAAAGAGGCTTCAAATTGAAAAACCTTAAAAAAGGAAGTTGTTTTGTATGTGTATTCAACGAAAAAATCAAGTATTTGCATGCACCAACGATTTGTGAGCTAAAAATTTGGTTACCCGGCTGGCCAAAGGTCATTGACATTGCTTATTTGGGCAAATCTGTTGAGAATTAAAAGAAGGAAACTAAGTTAATAGAATTTAAAGTGAAACAGTATTTCAATCGAGTGAAACCTTTTTCATACCCATCTCATGATTAAGAATGCTATCCTTTGAATAAATTACGTACATATATATTGTATTGTATTGTAGTTTTCAATAAAATTAATCAGATGTGTTCTCTGATTTAATATATTAGCGTATAAATAACCTTCCATCTTTTATTCTGCGAGTTGAATTTGTCGCGTACATGCCGTGATGATTGCATATCAATGAACTCGAGCACGCGCTGGCATTGACGCATACTCTCTAACATATGTAAGAACTAGCTTCGCTTTTCTCCTTGTCTTCGCCTCCCTTTTCGCGGTCGTCTTGCTGTGCACTTTCGCTTTACTCTTCGCGTTCACCGTACTCATCGATTTTAGGACAAACAACTGACATTTCTCCCATCAGAAGAAAATGCCGCTCGTTCCCTGTCCATAGTACCACAGTAGGTTCAAATGTTCATGTTCTTTCTATCCTGTCAGCTGGCACTGTGAGACCGAAGTAACATCTATTGGCAAGAGTTATGCTCCGCTTGACCTCTATGGTGACATAGTTCGGAATGGTAACGGTGGTATATAGCATAGTTATCAACATCGATATCAGGGTCCGCCACGTCTCTCTACTGAAAGAAAATGTGTATTTTGTCTTGCTCCCATTAACAGTCAGACCAGACCGATTCTCAATAGTTAAATAGCTCCAAATGCTAAAGAACAACTGGGCACTCTTATAGTCAAACATTGTGCCGTTCCGATGTACACCCTCCATCACAAAGTGGAAGTGGTTGCAGGAGAGGGCATTGCCCTGTCTGTCTCGCTTGGTTTTAAAAGGTTCGAAGAGGTTCTCTTCTACCTAAACGGAGCTGCGTGTTTTGTTTAACGTCATTCCTAGATACGCGAAACGCGATCCACCAATGGTCTATCATATGCTTCTTTATAATCGACTAAGAGATTGTGGTCATGTCTCACTATCGATGGATTGACTTATGGATTTCAAACAGTAAACGTATTATGAAAAAATGTTCTTCTAATCTATTTGGAAAGCAAAAATCACTTTTTATTGCACTTTCTACTTTTCAACTTATAAATGGTATTTCAGTGAGCTCTTTACTTGTTATCTAAAAAAAAAAACATAAAATGATAGACAGCCTCGTCATCATTTTTACCACTCCTAGAACAAACATCAAGCTGGACACCATTAGGGTTTCAGCCGTGCTCTGCAGTAAATCCCATAATAATTCAAAGCAATGACATTTCCAGGATGACGCCAAAAGCTATGTATGGCTCTGTGGTACAGCCCATAACCAATAAAAAGTAGATTGTACAAAGCAGCTGGCGCAATCCATGGACCATAACAGCCCTCGTAAAACTGGCCAAAACAATTTTTGTCAAAATCCCAACAGACAAGAGCAGCAAAAACAACAAAAAGAAGCAGAACCACAACGACAATACCTAGATACAAATCGATAAAATTAAAAGCGACATTGAGTGGAGATTGTAGTGAGAGAGCGAGATAGAGAAAGAGAGAGTGTGATGAAGTGTGCGCAAGCTAAGGGAAATGGTGTGCATATGTGCTACGGCCATGTAATGGGATCATAGAAAAGCCATCAGCTAGACGACACTTTTGGCATGCCCAGAACGGAAATGTCTAAAAGAATGTCTGTTAGAGGCTTGTTTTTTTCTGTGTATTTCTGCATTTCGCTTTCGTGCGCAAATCGAGAGTAAAGTGTTGCCAAGTTTACGCTTAATTAGGCTAAAATGTTTAAACATAAAAAACTAAGGATGGCTGCCAAGAACAGTTACTGTGGCTGGCCTGGAAAAGTTGAAAGTGTTGCTGGTAATGGCAAAAGCTGCTGCATCTCTCTTAAGCACACACTCATTCTAACTCTCTCTTTCGCACTCTCAGACTCATGGTATCCTGTTGACTTGACAAAAGGAAACCAACAAGCATGGCTGCTGGCATCGGGATGCCATCCTCTGTCGTTGATGACTCATGCGATTGTCAACGTTGTCTAGGGGTATGTGGTCTATGTTGACGTAGGCAGACATTTCTCATCTGCTAGAAGCATATACCGGAAGCATATACCGGAGCACACCCAGCACTTCTACGAGAAAGTGATACATAAACTTGGGCTGTGTTACATACAACTTATTTAGTTACTTCACTGCTATGTTGTATACATAAACATGTGCGGCTCTTGCCTCTTGAAGTTGCCACAGAGTTTCCCAGTTTGTTGGCGCCTTTACTCTGTCGCTGCGGCACGTTGATAGACAAGCTGTTGATTGTTGGCAGAGTGACTAGATTTTGTGGCACTGCTGATTTTGTTCGTGCTTAGCAACATGGCCGAGAAGCAATTTGTAAAATGTTCGCTCGCACTCGGGATTTTCTTGGCTATTTGGAAATATGCTGTTGTTTGGGTTTTGTACAGTTTTATTATTGAGGAAACTGTTGAATGTTGTGTAAAGTCTGGATGACAGCAAAAGGACTTAAATTCGTATGTGTTTATGTTGTTTATATCTAAGTATAACCATATGTATTCAGCGCTTGATAAGTACAATTGGTGTTCTTGTGAGTAACTCAAAAGGTGAATAATCTCTAGGTTCCAAATGTTTACTCAATTAACAGAATCATACACTCACTTTGAAAACTAGCAGCTATTGGTATAAATAAGGGATTCTCTATTTATAAATACATAAAGATATACTAAATAGAAACTACCAGAAACTGAAAATACTATAAAGTGTTGGAATATATATGTGTGCTTTATGTGTAATTACATGGCAATCATTATACGAATATAATGTTTTCTGTATACCTATGTTGTATCGACACCAGCACATATAACATTGTTTTGCACACTTATCCAATATATCTTTCTCTGCCCACTCCCTAAATAAATAAAAAGTTGGCTTGCTATATACATTCCAGAAAGACGATTCGGGGGCCCTCTTCAAAGTTCCGCATATGCAATAAGGATTTTGACCTCACATCCCTTCACACTAGACAGATCCAAAGGAGACAGATCGCTTCCTTGATATGCACCGGATAACTGTATGTGCTTAATTTTATCCATTCTCTTTCTTTCTTCATGTGTCTTCGTCCCGAAAAAGGTTTAGTTCCACCAATCTTGTTGTCAAATTACACCATCTACTTACCTGGCCACAACTACCCGTTACCGGATTAGGGCCTGATGCTTGCTTCGCCCGCGACAGCTGCAATCCATTATACCGTTATATAAGGTTCATGTACTTTCTAAGTAGCGCTTCCAACTGAGAAAGGGCCTATCCCTTCGCAGGACTTTGAATTACTTTAAACAGGACCTTCTTCGAGGATTCGCACAACATGACGAAGTCAGCGGAGCCGACGGATCTTCATTCCCTTGACTATGTCAACTTCGTCGTAGAGTTTGTGGTTCCATCGAATGCGGTAGTCGTTGCAAACGCGTAAGGTCAAAAATATCTGACGGAGTACTTTCCGTTCATACACGCCAAAGGCATCTGCACTAGCGTCGTTCATCGCTCATGCTTTGGCACCATAAAGCAAAACGGGAAGGATGAGCGTTAGTGAATGTTAGTTTCATCCGACAAAAGTGACCTCTACCACTTAATCGCCAACTGAGACAAAAGTAACATCTTCCACTTGGTTTCCATGCTGACATCATTCCTCATTGTAACTTAAAAGTTAAGTTTTGCCATGCTTTTATGTACAACAAGACTCACCCTGGCAGATTCCCTTTGAACAGTCGCAAAAAAGCTACGGTAACAGATATGATTGGGGACGTCGATAAGTTATCTCCGGAAACAGCATTATTCTCGTCATTGCCTGACGGAGAAGTTTTTCCACCGCATTCCTGTGCATCCACTATCATATATTCCTCTGCATCTATACAAGAAGACGTCCCAGTATTAAGTCCCCCAGTCAGACGCATGACTTTTTGGAAGCACCTTCTGACCTTCTGCTTGACGACTTCTGCTCTCGCTCGTGCTTTACTGCGTGCACTACTGATCATACTGTTGGTGCTTCTGCAGTGGGCGTTGAAGACGAGCACGTTTTCCACGATACATATGTGTCCAAAGTCCCTTGGCGCCATCGGGTTAGGGGGCTTTATATGAACATCAGTCCGGAACGCTTTTGTGTATTTATGAGAACGTTATAATTTGTTCAAAGTCAAAAAGACACTCAATCTTTTGTAATAACTACAAACATTTTTATGTTTGCCAATTTTCACTTAAGAACACATTTTCAATTCGGGTGAACCACTAATTTGAGCATTTCCCAGTAAAATTTAAGTGTAGTGCCCAGTCAAGAACTCATAAATGTCATTCATAAGATGCTGACCAAACAATTTACAGCGAATTCGTTTTCCCAGCAACAAAATTTATCAACTTGTTAATTGAGTCATTTTTTGGTTGACAAATGCCTTGCGCCTTATTGTGTAAATATCATTTATTAAGTGTGAGTATATTTAAGAAACAAAGAATAACAATGAATATAACTTACACCTGACGAAATGGTAGAATTAATATGCCAAAATATTTGTTGTGAAATACGTATGTATATAATGTGAAGGCAATTTCAAGGAAGTGCGAGAGTTGCGAGATTTTTCAAAAGAAAAACGCAGACAGAACTTTTAGCCCGAAATGTGCATATTACTTAATTAAATTTAATGATTTTGCTAGAAGACTCGCAGCTACAAAGAACAAAGAAACGACAATTTGGGCGAAGAATTGTTGTCAAGGGGAAGTATCATATAGAGCATGGAAGGGTCGTCAACCGAATCCAGTTGAACGAACATTGGCCTAAGTGATTGCAGGCTTTTCTTAGAGTTGCTTTTAAGTAAAAGTATGAAATTAATGTTAATAATTTGGCGTATTTCTATTTTTATACAATTTGTTTGGAGTCACGCAAATGTGTTGTTCACCTGAATGCACATCGTGTGGTGAATGAAGTTTTAAAAAATAAACTAAGGAAGTTACTAAATCTTGAACGGAAGTTGTTTTGCAAGGATAAAAGCTAAAAGTATCTCTCAGATACAGAAGTGCTGTATTACAATGTTTCGCGTGTCAAATTTTTAAATCATCATAAGATTATATTTAAAAAAATTGTAAAAAATATCCACAAAAATTGCTGATTGCGTTTTCCAATCATATTTCAATGCACAAAATATTTTAATGGCTTAAATTGCAGCCGTTTAAAAAAGTTATTAGACTGCGTCAACAAAAAACAACAACAAGAAGACCATTATAGCAAGTTGTTGGCAGTTGTTCAGTGTCTCATTGCTGTAGTTGTTGTTGTTGTTGTCACAAACGCCTGATCATTGACCGTCACGCTCTGACGCAAAAAAGCTACAATACCTTGCGAGAGCTTTCCCAAAATCAACATCTACAACAACAACAGCAGCGAGAAAAATGATCAAAATTCGTGTGCACGCTCTTTTGTTGTTGTTTTTTTTTCTCCTCTGACGATGACGAGTGGGCGGCCCACACGACGGCTACTTAATTGATGCGCCGTCGGCCAGCGTAGCGCCATCACACCAGATAAACCATATACACGCGATTTACATTACAGACTCATACATATACAATGATTAATTGTATATACTTTACAGTTACTCTTTGGCTTGGGTTTTTTTTTTTTGCTCATACACTTCATCAATCTGTTTCAGCATGCGAAATTTAATTGAAAAATTTCGGAGCTTCCTGAGCCCCAAAATGGAAAGTGAACAAAGTTTTGCTCTGATTTGTTACCAGATGGATTAGGTGAAGGGCAACTACCGTATGTGTAACATTGTTGTGTTTACATTAAAAATTGAAATTATTGAGTAAACAATCATTTTCTGCAACACACCTACGACGCCTTCATGGAGTCGCCTCGTTATCATTATGTAAGTGTTAGTGGCAAACACTCCTGGAAACAGATTTAGTTGAGCATTGACCTGGTCATTATGCCCGTCCTTTGGAGATTTAACTCATCCATCGCCAAATCACGATGAATCGTGTAGGTATGCACATTCCATGGCGACCAATACCATCACGGTATTGCATCCCAATTTGCCAAATTTACTTCAATGTTAGACTTGTAAGTAAGCACCTTATTGTTAAGAGACAACCGGCTGTCATGACGTAGGAGCCGGTTGACCTTTCTCAGATTGGAGTAGCAAGCAGCTATGATACTGTATACCTAGTTAGTTCGAGGGCAGAGCAAAGGAGGCAGTGCTGACTCTTGGCATCATTAACCGCAATATACTCCAAAAGATATTCAGAAACAATCCCCACCGCGGCTTCACTGGGATAAAACCAGCATATGTGGCAATCAACCGGCACCGTCAAGTCCGTAGAGTACGAAAAGGAAAGGGCCAACCGAGCCCTTAAATTCGGTACCATGGGTTGAGCAGTTTTTCGAAGGCTGATCATTGCGGTTGGCCCCCTTGAAGGAGTACCTTGTTAGCTGTGATTGACTACAACATCGCGGGTAAAACCTTGAGTTCGGCGTGGAGTTGCCGTGCCCATAGGAGCATGCCTCACAGCATGCATTTAAATCGTTACTCAAGAGGCAATAGCTTCGGCTGATGTTCTAGTACTATCGAGGTACCGATTGTTTTTCCTTTTGGTCTCACTATCGATGTTTTTTTGCACCATCGATAGTTTAAACACCCACTAATCGTTAGGGTTAGAAAGAAAGGAAGGAAAAAGAAAAAAGTACTTTCGATGGTATCGAATCTTTTCGTACCGTTAGGACTCTCGACATTATCGATCAATATTTTTCCTGAAAATATCGGTAGTGCCACTGCCCATAGTTTAGCAAAGCTCTGTCGTCTCCTCTAATTCTTGGTCACCACAGCTTTTACAGAGGTCATTGTACGGGGCAAGAAGCAAAGCTGCAACGACAACAACTACCCAGTGTCCAGTAGTATTAGATAAATATATAATGTGACAAAATAAATTGAGAACTATCATAACTGAAAACAAGTGATTTTGCAGAAAATGCGTTTAAAATTTACTCTCAGGTTGTAGTAAGGGAACGGTATAATCTTTTCTCACGCGGGGAGTATTAAAGATAAAATTGCTTATGAACACAAAAACGTTTCTTTTTAAATGAGTGATAGTATGTTAAGAGAGCAAACTAGAATGAACAAACCAGTGAAGCTAATCAAAAATTGCTAGACTTAGGCCTATAACGCCTGCTTCTATATTCAGATATCGATATTTACAAGACGCAACATGACTTAACAATATAAATGAATCCATTGAGCCTTCCTTTACATTAAGAAAAATTACTAAAAATCACGCTACCCATCAACTCTTTCCAAGCTCAATTAGTACATATGATACAGCAAGCTTTTACTTTCAGCACAAAATTTTTTTTCACAATTAGAGCAACAAGAACGCAAGCCACCAAAAGTGTGGTCTACCACAACTCAACTACACTCTTTCGCACATTCGCACGTGACTGAGTATACATCATTTGCACACATCACTCAAAAGGCAGCCATCATGCAACTCATAAAATGGCGATGAGCATCAGGCGGCAGTTGAATGTTGCAATTACACATATTTCCAACTGTATATGTATCCGTAACTGTATCTAAGTCAACGAGTACATGTGTTTTGTGGGTTGCAACATCATCAGCTCATTAATTTTAGATGAGGCGCCACTGGCTAGCTGCGTTTCATTCGTTTGTGCCCCTTAGCTGTCATGTTGCTCATACGCAATGTTGCCTTTACATTAAAACTAATGTGTTTCATTTGTAGCTCGGTTGAGTTTTCACTCGGCCTACACGCTCGCACAGCTCACAAACCGCCCCTTTTTTGCAGCTGCTGTCCATAGCTGCGTTTTCACCTGAGAAAACGCAATGGAAAAACATTTCCAGCTGCGTCCATTCAAATGCTGCAGCAGCTGACGTTTTAAAGTTCAAGGTTGCCAGATAGTATATACAAATTTTTGTTGACTGCGCTTAGTTATTTATGCCATTTCGGCTCAAAGGTGAAAAGTTGCATTTTATTCGCAGCTTACTTGCAAAAATGAAACAGTATTTTGCACAGCTCGCCACATATACAGAGCCATGTAGATACCTCGGTGTATACAAATTTGCGTATAATATAGTTTTGTTTAAAAAAAAATTCAGTTAAGGTAGATAGTCTTATTTATGTATACAAAACATACGCAAAAAAAAGCAATTATATGTCCCACTCTGCTATAGTTCCATATAAGACGAATAGCGAGTAGAGAAAAGCGAAAATAAACTTTGCTATTCAGAGTTAATTGTTGTTGTTTTTTTTATGCGGTGTGCTGGTGCGTGATATTGTCTTTGTATGTATCAGGCATTGCCACCCAAAGTTGACCAAATAGGTGTTGTAGTCGAAAATGTGAACAACTTTCGAATTCCAATTTATGTAATAGGGAGAAGCTAAATGGCTGCGATAAAACTTATCGATAAGAAAGCAAGCTGAATGAGGTTGGTTGTTTTGAGTTTTTCCAAAGACAATCGATTCTTGGGTGCCGTTCCCAACGTACTGCTAATGAAACAAATAGAAGAATGGTAGAGACAAATGAGGAACAGGCCGTATCTTTTAATGATGACAAGGATGAGAAAGATTAAGAAGAAGAACGGTAACGGAAAGAAGAATGTGAAGAGGAAAAGGAATATGAACTACAATTTGTATATAGTCAAAAAATTTCAATTTTGTCTAATCGAATCGAAGTCGAGTCACTTTCAGTTCAGAAAATGAATGAAACATAAATAGGGAACATTAAAGTACCCTTGATTTCAGTTATGGTTGATACCGATACGCCATTGCGCGATATCGATATCTTTTTTAGAAACCGATTGCCGGATTCGAATTCAGTGACCTCAAATGAAAACGTATGCCTAGTGTTATTAAGCCGAAATAAGTATTAATCAGATTATCTTTATCTATAAGAAAATATCATCATAAAGTATAACGTAACAAACAATAACGCTCATAGTATGTTTATGCCAACTGTTTTTAACGATGTCCAATCGCTTAAAATGCAAATCCCCATTTGTATGTTTCATTCATGCTGTTCACATTTTATTTAGTTGTATATATTTAGTTTTCCTCAAAATATGTTCTCGAACATCTGGCATGCTACTGCGTGCTTTTGGAAATCTTTGTTGTTCTTGGAATTTCCTTACCCAAAATGTTCACTTTGTATGCGTTCCATTTTGATAAATGATTTGTTTGCAACGCGTGCATTTTATAGTTTGCAAGTTGCTGAATGAATTTTGGTCTGCATTTTGCCAGATTTTTCACTTTTCCGCTTTTCGGTCAAGCACTGAAAATCATGCTGTGCTAATGAAAGCCAGCGAACAAGAGTCTCCGAAAGGAAAACCCATTACCAATTCAGAGCACGCTCAGAACTCGCAAAAACGTTTACAAAAACTGATGGAATATTTATGATGCAGTTTTGTTTATGAAATGTTAGCCCAAAATTACGATGATGATGTAAGCTTTAAAATTGAATTCGCTAAAATGCCTCTAAAATGCAAACATTTTGGCATGGATTAATATTAGTCTTTGCCGCTGGCAGTAAAAATCATTTTCATAACTGTTAAGCAGCCAGGTGAAACCGCGGTTAGTTGCCCAGCTCATTCACACCTCAAAGCGATTACTTTGCGGGGTTCGAAGAGCAACCCAACTCTGCATAATTAACCCATTAACGTGTGCAGAAAGCGCCCTTTGTTTTTTATATTTTGGTTAAAGGTTTTCGACTTGGCTTAATTTCACTTGCCGGCGACCTTTGTTGCCATTACATGAAAATTACACAAAAAGTGTAGTAATTTTCATTTTTCAAATGTGGGTCGTGTGTTCAGTCGGTTGTATAAGGGCCATATGTCTATGTCTGGGTCTGGGCCTAGGCCTCTGTGTATTCAAGTGCGTGCTTACGTGCTTTTTGAACTACAAACTAGGCACAGTTTCTTATGGCTATTTTGGGGCTACGATAGATGGGTGTTACGGGGTACATGGGGAAATAATATAAAAAAGTGTCTATATTAAGACTCTTAACTCATGATCAAGGCAGTTTTCAATGTTTAAATTATTATGGCTTATATTTATAGCATGATTTACACTCACAACACATTCTGACCTAAAATGGATGAACTCGAATCTTTGGCTTTAGTTCTCAATTCGTATTTAACTTGCGCAACGTCTTTCCGTTTAGTAGAGTGCACTCGACATTTTAGGAATTTTAAGTTAAAAAATTAATTAGCCATGTTTCGGCCTGATGTAGTTCTTTCATTGGAATTGGGGTTTTACATGGTGGGTCCCAAATCCTACGCACAACCCTTTTAAAGCCTTGGGTGGCTCTACTGGTCGCCTCATACGATGAGCTTTGACCTGCTGATGTGGGATTCTCTAATCCGCACATTATACGAGTACATCAAGTTCATAATGTTGTTAAATGTGGAGTTTACGAGTTGCCATAGACATACTTGTGCCTTCTTCATCAAGGAGAAAAGAAGCAATAGAGTCCTCTCTGGCAAGCTCATCAGATAAATATTTAGGGAGCCAAGGAATACAATCGAAACAATCTTCCCTACTTGGAATAAGTGTAAAATGAAAGGTGTCTACATTTGACACACTTGGTTCGAAGAATTATATGCAAAATAGACAGGGTGTCTAATGTATAGAAATTTGAAGATTTTCAGTGTTCTGTTTGATTTGGTTGATTTGAGATCATTTGTTTGTTACATTTGACACATTCAAGTTAATAGCATTCGAAATTTTATTTGTGAACATTGTCTTGAAGTTTCTTGTTCAAATCATTAGTTACTTTGTAATCGGTACTGCCTCCTTCTCTACAAAGCGTTTTAAAAATCATTTGGTGACGCTAAAAAAATGACTGAGGGACCTATAACTTGCTGAAATGGTTTTAATTTGTAGCTTTGTAAGGCTTTCGTCACTTTGTTTTTGTAAAAACAGTGTGGCGAAATTCAGTGTCCAATTTTCAAAGTAGACAGGGATCAATTTACACAGTGAGAAAAATGCAATATTATATGAAATTTAGACAACTTTTGTAATGTAGACAGTGTCCAGATTAAACAGTTTTCACTGTATTACATTATTTACTGCCAAATTCCTTCGGTACACAGTAGATTGGTTTTGTTAGAATAAATGCATGGCATAACTAGGCGTAGCGCAAAGGCCGCCTGTAATGAACAGCTGTGCACCATTGTATATTTTTTCCCAATTGCTTTAGGATGGATTTCCTTCGCCACCAACTCAGAATACTTTAGAGGAGGATGGGCCGTACCACTGACATATAGAGCCATCGGACACCCATAGGGGACATACCCCATTTTAGACCAAAGGATCTTTTGCAGGAATAAAGAGCCATCACTTCCTTTTTGGTGTGTTCTTGTGTATTGAGATTTCTATCAAGTTTCCTATCCAGTATTATCCCTAGGTGTTTCGAACTATTACTGAATGAAAGGAAGTGGTCAAATAGCTTAGTGGGAGTAAACCATGGTGTCTTGTATCTTTTAGTTAAAAGAACAAGATCTTATTACTACCCGATCGTACAGCTGCTTTAATTTACTCGTCATAAGGTCAAACAAGGTTTGCTGAAATTATACAGAAACGTGGCAGCCCCCTCCTTCTATGGCACGCTGCAGCTTGTTGACTGCTACGTTCCATAAAATAGGGTATAGTACGTCTCCTTGAGGAGTACCTCTACCCACATACATACATGAGGAAAATCAACGAACATAGAAATGACTACCTATCCTGCATGTGAGCAATTGATTGATAAGTTTCACCTGTTGTTCATCGGGTCCCGCTATAGCTGCTGTGCCAGAGTGTATTTTTTAATAGTCAAAGACTTTTCTATCAATGATACTACCGAGTGGAGGACTGTTTCTACATTCAGGGTGTCTCTGAGCTGCAACCCAATAAGTCGATTGGAGCCCGCCTTCCGGAATCCGAACGGATCTTCTACTAAGACCAAAGTAGCGTTGATTGACAAGAACGATTCTTTGCTTCATCTTCATGCAGACATCGTTCTCCGATATGACGTTGGTGCCAAGGTAAACCAAGGCAAAATTTCAACAGCAATATGAAAGTCTTACTAATGTAGGAAAAAGCCTTTTGCGGAACTTGTCCTACAGACAACCACTAGTCTTTACAATACATCATAGCCTGCCCAAAGAACTCTTCATCTTTTTTGAAGATATCAAAATAAGAGGTGAGTCACAAAGTATTTTGGCTGAAAATTCTGGATCACGCAGTGGGAAAAAAATGGTCGCAGTTTTGAACATGGTAATGCATCATTCATATCGAACCTTATGAAACATTTTTTTACAAAACGGAAGAATATCCTACATCGCCAGAGTCAAAGAATTTTCGTCGTCCTTTTAACTCTTAGCTGCAATGACAGGCATTCTGGAAAAATACTCCGAGAACTGCTTCAGAAACACCAATTGTAGGTAGCATGTTGTTGAAAAACAATGGCAAAGAATTATGTCTTCGCGAAGGTATGAAAGCTATTCGGATACTTTAAATATTTCTCATTACATACAAATGTCTAAGATTCTATTTGAAACTTTTCTTTATCTCTTCGTCTTGCCTGGTCAACCAGGCAAAGGGTACTTCTTCAGGCGCCTTCTTCAAAAGTGTAAACAAAGGTAGTTAGGTCTACTTTGTACATCCTCCACCAGCCGTGCAAAGACCCCACCCAATTTAAGGCTCCGAACATTCCGAGTGCATACCTATAGCTGATTTGTTTGCGATTGTCAACTTTGGGGCCGTTCCTAGCCTGGTTTTTGCAAGCTTTTATTGATGGGTAGGGGTTCGCGACGGGTCCAAAGCCCTACGCACAAACCTGTTAAAGCTCCGGATGGAAATTAAAACAGCTATCCAGGGCACACCACGTAGAGGTTGTGGCTCAACTTGAGTTAGGTAGAAGCTTTCTCACTGTTCCTCCAGAACTCAGAAAGACCGACTTCTCGTATATCATGTCATATTCTGTGTATATTATCCATTACATACAAAATTCTCTCTTCTGGTTCTTTAGCCCATAAATATTTCAATCTATTTAGTAATCTTCCTTATCAAAATCATTTTTTTATTTAAGCTAATCAGAGTGCATAAAGACACATCCACTTATAAGCATCGCATTGTTGATTACTCTTCCACTCCTTGGAGTGTCCGACTATCAATCTGCATTATCTGCTCACTTCGACTACTCAGTTTATAAGATAGAACTTTTCGCTTGTGCACAATTTTTATCTTTTCCAACAACATTTTCATGCAGCAGCAATTTTTGCATCGTAAAATGAATTTTCTTATTTTGCGCAATTTGCAATTGCAACGAGTCGTAAAAAATCTTATCACCGCCTAGAGTCTGCTCGCTGCGCATGTTGCATGCAACAAAATGTGCTTCAGTTCGCAGCTCTACATATAGATATATACACATATGTATATTTATATAGATACAGTTCAGCTGCCCCCATATGCATATTGTGTGCATATTGTTGGCTTTGTGTGTGGCATGCTACATTTTGCTTGCATATCAAATTACTTTTGTTGAGCTACTTAAATTACAAGGGGCATCCAGGAGCAGCGTCGCAGACTATAGATGCGCCCAGCGCCAATTAGCTAAACAATTATGAAAATAGCGGCTTTCATACGGCACTTTGAACCCTTCGCTAGATTTACCCCTTATCTACAGCTTGTGACAAATCAAGTGTAGCACACAGTCATATGTTCTAATCCCCCCAGCTATGTGTCTTGGCTTTCCCACAGTGCCTTATCTCCTATGTGAAATGGGGTCAACTCGAGTCAATAGCCCCCACTAAAATATACCACATACCATCATTAATTTCCATCTTGATTTATTTGACTAATTTCAAATCGAATGCACTCACTGAGTAAGTGTCGAAACTTTAATGGACTCGAGCTTGATCTTGATGCGTAGCTGTCACTATGACACTCTTTAGGAACCGGTCCCCGGTTTGTGTTGTGAAAACCCGCCTAAGTAGTGCTGTGCTCTTGTGTATGAGTTCGAGTTCAAGAGAACCATAAAGAACTCGCATAACTAGTCGTTGCTCATACTTTTTTTATGCACAAAGAGAGCTCGGAGTCTTCTTATCGCTAGTATTTTGATCTTTTGTTTACAGTCGACATATTCCTATATTATATATTATAGAAATGACTGACGGACCGTTCTGGCTTAACTTTTAATTGGCTTTTGATTTGAGCTGCTCTTTTTTTTTTTAATTAAATCTAACTTTTTTTCTTGTCTTTCGATGTAAGTAAGATCTGTCATGAGGCACTTCGTTCTCTGCTATAACTTTTTGTTTTGAAATAATTAATTTATGCGTGCATTAACCGTTACTTGACAATCCACTATGCGCTCAGTGTGTGTGTGGGTGTGTTTGGGCACGGAATATTATCGATATATGTACGTCTGGAAAGCCGATTAAGCTGCAACTGCGACGCAATTTATCATGTGTGCCGCATGCTTGGGTGTGTATCATATGTACTCTGAGACCCCTTGTGCTGCCCCTGAGCTGCGGATTGTGGCTACTATTGTAATTATGGGTTTGACCATTTACCAGACTCTTACACACATTTTCTTTGTGATTAATTGTACACTTTGTCCAGACATCTGGCATGGGAAATAATTATTGCTCAAGGAATCGCTATAAAAATGCTCAAGGTTTAAGGGATTGCGTTTCGAAAATAAACCAAGATTTACAGTCATCTTTGGCTTTTATGTATATTTATGGCAGTCGCAAAAGAAGGAGGTACATTTTTAAAGGGTCGATCGATATACAAGTAACACAGCTTATGTAGCTACTGAGAACACAACTTTGGGAGGGAAGGAAATCTCAGAGTTTCTGATTTCCGTTCATTATGTGTAGTTTGTTTGTGAGCTACTTGATATACTAGTTTTGCACAAATTCATTTTAAATTGAACACAAATCAATTAAAAGTCGGTCGCCCAAATGAGCAGCGAGTTAGTACTTCTTGCACCGATATTTGACTTGAAAAACTTTCAAATGCCTTATAAGTTTAGATATACAGTCATCTTTGGCTTTTATGTATATTTATGGCAGTCGCAAAAGAAGGAGGTACATTTTTAAAGGGTCGATCGGTATACAAGTAACACAGCTTATGTAGCTACTGAGAACACAACTTTGGGAGGGAAGGAAATCTCAGAGTTTCTGATTTCCGTTCATTATGTGTAGTTTTTTTGTGAGCTACTTGATATACTAGTTTTGCACAAATTCGTTTTAAATTGAACACAAATCACCGATATTTGCCTTGAAAAACTTTCAAATGCCTTATAAGTTTAGTAATTGTACTTGTACTTACTTCTTTTTAACTGGCCATAGCAACCCATTACCGGGTTACAGCCTAATGTATTTCTTTCATTGGGATTGGGGTTTTACATGGTGGGTCCCATACCCTTTTAAGGCCTAGGGTGGCTCTACTGGTCTCGAAAGAAGAATTCAGTGTCATTATAAGTCGCCTCACACGACAAGCTTTGACCTGCTAAGGTGGTATTCTCTAACCTGCTAACCACACGGGGGTTTGTTTATTAAAATACAATAGGAAAAAAAAACAAATTTCTTATTTTCAAAGAAGTGAACGAGCAACTATTTGTTTATTTGTTAACATTTAAGTTTAATTTGCATTTTTTGTGTCGCCTTCAGGGCTGGCACGGATGAAGCTAGTATTAGATGGTGTTGGTGCCGGCATCCCTTCAATATGCATGTTCAGAGATAGTTCCGGGGAGACGAACAAACTGCACGGTTCGGATACTGCCTTCGACGGAAGCTTGTTTATCTGTCCCAATAGTTCATTTATGCGCTCACGATTAATCTTGATAATGTCTTCCATGTGTGTAACACGCTGCTCCAATGTCTCAATAATCGCATCCTTGGCCTTACTTTGGCTCAGTACGTTTTCATATAACGAATAGAGTATCATCTTTTGGGGAACTTGAACTATACCATCTCCCACCTGTTGGCTAATAATGATTGTTTTGATCTCATCGTTTTCCTCCCAAGTTTGATCCTGCTGCATAGCGGCAATTCGCTGTTCTTCTAAGCGCCGACGCTTCTCCAGGCGTATAATCTCGTGTACCAGAATCTCGGCAGCGCCGGGCTCAGCGGCTGCCAGCAACTCCATGAGCTGGCGGCTCAGCGATAAATTAAACTTGAATAATACCTTGTGATTGAAAGTCTCCCAGTTGACCAACTTTAGTTGCACACTGTTCTTCTTGGGATAGTTGTTAAGTTCGATAAGACGTGGATAGGATTTTTTCAAGATCTCTGCCAAAGGCAGTACATCGGAAAACTCGCGGCGTACGCGATTTATATTAACATTGTGTTGATTTAGCCAGTTTTTGATTTCCTCCATTTGCTGTTCGCTAATATTCTTGATATTAATATAATGCATCTTTATGTTTTATTTTGGAGAATCTCACAGAGTTGTTAGAAAATATAGAAAACAATTAGATTTTTATAATATTTAGTTGAATATAATTTGCTCGTATTGAAAAGTATAATTCCTAGTTTGCTGCGATAGCATGATATGGAAAACAATCGCAAAGGTATGTGGATTTAGACAATAGTTGAAGGTGAAAAGGAAAATTTAAAGTCAGAACTTCAACACAATTTTCCAAATATATAAGAGCACACAATAATGGAGCTTTTTCCGAGTACTTGATATGCTGTGTTGGACTTTGGATAACACGACTTTACAAGATCACCGCCAGCCATTTTTGGACAAAATAAATTCAAACACAATATAGCTAACACTTTGATGATATACCAATTTTAAGCTCATGCACATCATTCAAAACTACAACCAAAGTCACTTTTATCATGGTCAATGCTGTGGGCACTTTTTATATATTAAGATTTTTTTATGACAGGAAGAAATCCATCAACACGATTCTGCTGCTTCTTCTTACATGACACTAGCCAAGTTTTGTAAAAGTTTTTTCAGCTTGCATTTTTACATACAAGTTAATAGAAAGACAAAAAAACTCGCTTTCTTTGCAACTCATGTTGTAAATATTGTTGATTGTCCGAAAGGCCCGCAGATCATACCAAGTGTCCGACCCTTTGGCCGGACACCAGACCAGACTGAAAACACAATTTTACACTGTCACGGGAAATTGTTTGTTTAACATGCGCCGCGCGTTTAAAATTACATGATGAGCAACATTTATAAAAACAAAACAAAACAAAAAGAAGAAAAACCAAAGTAATCAAACATTGCAGCATGAAGAGAAACACTAAAGAGTATGCCCAGTAGGAAATTTGGGACTCAAAGCAGCAAACGTGCGCCGCACTTTAAAGCGCGAATCGATAACAACAATAAGCAATGGCGATTACGTTGCAGCTTATTTTTTGCAAAAAAAGTAAAATTCAAATTACATTTGAAGAAACGTACCAATCGATTTCAAAAATCGAAAATTACGATTGCATTGCAGTTCACTTTTGTATGCCGATTCACACAGTGCACGCCTTGAAAGCTACTTACTTTTCAAAGAGAGTAATCTAAATGGTAGGCACTGCAATTTTGGTATTGAATGCTTACAATAAGAATTACATTTAAAGTATTCCATTGAACCTCACTTACGAATCGGAATAATGGAAAATTGCAATTACATTCCAGGTTATTTTGGTAATTTGTATAGTAACCCCACAGCATACAATACACGCTACCATCGAAGCTTATAAGAGCAAATCGGTTTTAGCGATGGGAAATTGGGATGAAATTTTAGCTTTTCTTTACTCACCATAACAAACCCTTACCGGATATTTGATGATATATGCACTCTTTAGGTGATCCTTCCAAAAGAGACAAGGCCTGCATCTTCTTTACCTTCCTTCTACAGCCGCATTAATGACGATTCCCGTGGAAGCTTATACACTCAACTAGCTATATTCTGCGAAAGAGCTGGCGCATCATTTTTTTCCTCACCACATTGTTGCTTATATCTGATTCGACTAAATATATGAATAAAACTTATATTCTGACCGTATAGTTGGTGAAAAAAAGGGGTCCACGCATTTTTCCTTAGCCTATTTATAAAAAAGATTTTATAACCCTAGATAATAAAATGTCCCCAGGCTTAAAGGTTAATTTAAGTTCTTTGGATTCGCATTCGGAAATCTTGTTTTTCCGTTTTTATTTATATCACTGAAGCACATCAACATTTAGGGTAATTAAACATTATTTAGCTTTTTACTAGACAGTTATTGCATTCTTGGTTGCTCTATCGAACATTACGTCGACGAAATGAGACAATTTTTTCAAACTCCATTTGTTCTGTAATTTTAAAATTAATGAACTCGGAAATAAGATAGTTTCTTATACCACAAATTGTAAGGTAGAGCAGCGTAAGAAGCCCAAAATTGTTAATCTACATAATGCACTACACACAAAATAGAAGCCAAAGCAGGGAAGTTGTAAGCAGTCCCAAACCGGCACACAAAACTCTAACAAATGTTAGTTTACAAGTTTACCATAACGCAGCGCTCGAGCAATTTCCAACTGGGCAGTCATAGAGTGAGACAGCTAGAGGGAGTATAAGCGACAGCGAGGTCGCAACAAAAGGCTGCACATTGTCTGCAAGACGCGTCGGTCCTACGCAAGTTTTTTCCGTGTGTGTGTTTGTTTTTTTCTTTTTGATTATATATTTAGCTGGATGTCTGTTGGGGTCGTCATTGGGGTCGTCTTCATTCAATCGCCGCCGCCTCTGTCGTAGACGCAATCGTCTCGATTCTCAATCATTGGTTCCTTGGTTCTGTCTGGGCCTGGCGACCTATGCTGATTTCTTGGAAAGAAATTATGATATACATTTTTTTCTTAAATGTGCTGCCTGCCACATGCACTTGATAATGTTGCACTCGTGATTTGTGAAAAGTTCACATGCCACTGCAACAACCGCCCACGCATCTTTATGGAAAGCTTAATGGGATTTTAATTGGTATTGACCTGGGAAGTGGGTGCTGCTCCGGCAATGAAATGAATTTTGAATGTCGTTGCAAAGTATTTAAATGCCAGCAAAGGCTAAAAATATTGCTATTGCGAAGCTTTTCAAAGCGGCTTAATATAATATGTCACAAATAAGTGACTTAGCATACAAAAGATATACTATAAAAAATATAATAAAAAAGACAGCTGTTTGCATAATTAGTTTTAATAATTTTCTTGGAATTATAAATTAATGAGAAAAAGAAGAAACGAACTATCATAAGTTAAAGCTTGATTTATAAGTCAGTTTTCAAAAGATATGTTCCTGTTCCGGAACAGAACAGTATACACTGTTACCCCTATCACTTTCGTATTAAAGAAACGGGTCTGAGTTTTGGGTGCGTTACACACTTAGATAATCGCAAATCGACTTTGGGTCCAATTCCGACGATTGAATCCTGCCACACACACACTTCTTTTTGAGTTGTTACTTATGTGACCCCTTTTAATTATGGCTTACTTTGATTTGTTTGCTTCTGTTTCTTGTTGTTTTTTATGTGTTCTCAAGTGTCACTATCAATCAATCGGCAGCTGTTTCCATGTTGTAATTGGAATAAACAAATTTTCTTTTGTTTTTCTTTTTTCTGTTGATAAGAAACAACTCAAAAAGTCCATTTAATCATGAGTTTCTTTGTTTATTGCATATCAGCCGCAAGCGTTCACTCACGCTCAATATACAAACTCCAAAAAGAGCATCAAAACTGCAGATACTCAAAAAGATCAAACTCGAATGAAGCCGCATTAAATAATATCATACTGTCCGATTACCTGTAGCGTAACAGATAATCTAACAGATTATTTAGCACTCAATTTGCTAACACTGTTAAGTAACAGCGCGCTGTTAGCTGTACCAATGCAGCGCTGTTAAAAGTGCGTGAGCACGCACAGCGCGAGCAAAAAGAAGAGATAGAGAGAGAGAGAGCGCATGCAAAGTTAATTTTGTTTTTGCTTTGCTTTTGTTTTGTTTTTATTTTGAGTTTTGTGGATTTACTGTTTTAGCATAGAAACAATTATGAGCGAAGCACGTGTGAAAGCAGGCAAAGAAATTGCTTTTGTTTTTTTTTTGGAACTGCACTCGTAGCGTTGCCAGATAGTTGTTTATTTAAGACATAGCTGATCAGGGTAATATTTCAACAATTCAATCAGGGGTTGATTACGGCTATACACAACCGTGAGTGCAAACATAATTGCAATGTAAATGCGGGGCGTAAGTTCTAATGATCATTATGCATGTTTGAAGTGTTTCATATGCCTTTGAATTACTTTATAGGGGTAGTTTCGACCACTTTGTAAGGTTGTTGCTGCATGCAACATGATTGATCTGAATGATTGTAATTTATATTTAATGTGGGCCATGGAAATTTATTGTTTGTTTTGGGTTATGTTTGCTGAAAGAAATCGAAGTCAAGCATTGTTGGGGTGGAAATTTTGTGCTTAACTTTGCTTTATTTGTTTTGTAGCTTGTTACGAGAGACTGTGCTGTGAGAAACTGGCCATGTGAGCAATCTATGCACCAATAATAATATAAAACATCCAGTCAAAAGAATATTTGTCGCCCAATGTTCTACCTGCTCCTCTTCTTTTGTATATAAAAGATTTTGAAGTCGCACTAATTATTAAAATCTTTGAGAGTCAAAAAAGCAAAGTTTGAAGAAAAATTGATCCTTGCTTTATGATTACAAAAACGTCATCATTATCAACGGTAACTAACAAAAACTTCACTTGTTGAAGCTGTAGTTTTAAATCGATATTTAATCTAACACTATTTTTGTTATATATTTAAAGATTTTCAGAAACTAACATAAAATTTAAAAATAATTTAAAAGTTATTTAGTAAATTTTCTGCACTACTTACAAACATAAAATTTCTTCAAAAACTATATAATATTCGGACTAATTTCGGCTGCTTCTCAATTTTAAAGATTACATTTTTTCATAATGATTGCTTAAGTTAAACTAACTTAAGTTAAGTCTTAACTTAATTCGAAGGACTCGAGCTCATAATTTAATTAAAATTGACTGCTTATAAAAAAAAAATCGACGCAAACCTTTCGTAGTTTTGTTTTCTATTTATAGCTTAGTTACTATGCTTCAGGATATCTTAATTTTGTATTTTTTTTATATTAAATTTAAAACAATAATAAATCGACTTAACGATTATAAAATATCTTTATGGCAAATGAGAAGAATATAAAATGAGACATTACGTTCAGGACAAAATAATGAACATTTTAACACAAATTTTCCTTCATTTAACAAAAACATGGACACTGAACAATCTAAAGACGTCTCCTTCGAAGCCAAATGTCATTAGGATGGATTTGCCTCAACCTCCTTCTGCATGTATTAGTGGCCACTGCCCCTTCCAACGGGCTCAGATTAATTTCTTACCTGCTAACGTAGATAATATTGGGGTTTTACATGGTGGGTCCCAAACACTAATATTTGGCCTTGTAAAATTAAAATATTGAAATAATAAAAAATGTTTTTTAAATACCGGCTCCTTAATGTACCGCTTGTAAAGTTTTGAGAAAAATCGTTCCACTATATCACAAAGCTCGCATATAAATTATATTTCATATGATATATTCTTCCATGAGCATTCGCTGCAATGTGCGCTGCTCGTTTAATTGAACGATCTGGCCAAACCCTTGAGGCGGCACTGAACACAGTTGTGACGGGTAACTCCTTTCAATCAATTTGCTTAGCTAATGAAAGTTAAATGTCATAAATAACAGAAAGAACAACATTCGATTTAATTAAAGTTAAGCCGAAAATTAAACAAACCTACTAATAACATGACGCTAATTAGAACCCCTGCCAGTTAGCATTTCGCTGTGACGCCACTGCTTGTCATGCCGCATGTTCAGCTCCAACGACAAACCGCTAACTAGTAGTCAGAGCCCCCGCTCAAAACAAAACAAAACAAAACCAAACAAAACTTGCCTTGCTCTTGCTGCTGCCGCTCTTTGTGTTTACTTTCGCATTGCGCTCTCTCTTCTTTGTTTTGCTGTGCGTTTTACTTTGTGCGCGTTTGCGCGCTCTTTTACGCTCTCGCTTTGTGTTGCGCTCTCTCAGTTTGTTGTTGTTTTTGCGTTTGCTTTTGCTTGAGCTGTACTTGTGCTCTGTTGTTGTTGCTGCCATTGCTTTTGTTTTCTGGTTTGTTTTTTCTTTGCATGCTTTTGTTGTTCTGCCTGCAGCAGCTGCTGCTGCTTCTGCTAGCTGACTGACTGCCTGCCTGCTTGGCCATTCAAATTTCAGTTCAGAAAATTTATTCGCGCTGTGCGGTTGTGGGGAGCTCTCGCTTAATAGAATTTCCTTTCAAATTGTCAAAGGTTTTTTGTTTGTTGATTTCTATTGTGGAAAGCAGCAGCGCGTCTGTGTTCTTTTCAAAATCGAGTCTGTCGACGGCATTCATCAAAAAATCTGCCAAAAAATTGAAAGTGAAATAATTAAAAAAAAATTAACGTGAAATATTACGGTAAAGCAAAAGCCACGCGACGACGTGCAAATAAATATTTTTGAATGAATGATAGCCAAGCATTAACGAAAAATAAATTATTTGTCTATAAAAAAATATCTCACGTTGTTAATAACAAATTAATAATTAGTATAAGAAATTTATACTAAAGTGTTTAACAGTTTAACAACAAAAGTTTTGGAATAAAGTGAACCAACGTTCAAAATCAACTGCAAGACCCCAACAAATATTGCAAAACCAAAAGGCAGCTCAACAACAACAACAAACACTACTATTAAAGCAATAGTAGTTAGACTTAATAAAAGGTAGGATTAATTCCTATGTATTAAGTTAAAACGTCTGCTTTAAAAGACTCCCAAAATAAGGTATACACATACGCACACCTTCACACTCTCGTTAGACGCTGTCTGGTTTGGTCTCGTTTGCAGCATCCACAGAAACAACAACAACAAAAGGTATTTTTGTTACTGGTACTCCCAAAACGAAGTTTTTGAAATTAAAGCGAGCGCATGCGACATACAATACACTGAGAGAATGAGAGAACATGAGCGTGTTTCGGCGGACAGCATGAGACTACGGACGAACGGACTTGGGAGTCTTGTGAAGAACCTTTCTATGGGAGTTGTGCAGCGTAGCAAACATCATATAAGCTTATGTACATACTCTCATATGTGTGGCTCTATGTAAAGTTATATATGAGGCATTCTCTGAGCAAAAAGCCACCTTGAAAAAAGTTCTCTTTGGGATTGGAATATGTCAAAGTATACATAAAAACATGTATGTAGAGTAGGTTTTAAGATCTGTGTAATGCGTAGTTACCATCTTATCAGGGGCTCAATTTTTTTGTAGTATAATTTTCAAATGGCAATATCTTTTTTCCATATCAATGGATTTAAAATTTTTATAGGTGTTTTTGTAGAGAATTTTCCAAGCTTTCGAATGAAGTTTTTGAATATTTAAAAAAAATTTGTTTTGCCAAAAAAAAAGCAAAAATAATTTTTTTTTTCAATTTTCCTCCCTCTTTCCCCCCTTGAAATTTTTTCAAAACTAGCCTAAAATGTTCCTTATTTCATTAACTTTTTACCCCCCAAGTTTCATTTTGGGACATTAACATTCGTACAAGTGACAGATGAATATGTAATGCGGTGAAGATCATCAATTGCGCGGTTAATATTATCATTTTCCCCATAGTGTTGTGCAGTGAGTAGTTTACCCTGCATTATTAAAAATTCATTGTATACAGACATTCTGGACTTCAAATCTATGTATAACTATTGTAACAAAATGGTAAAATACCACGGGTATTTAACTTATTGAAAACACAACTTTAAAAAAATTAGTGTCCTTACAACGCTTTGTCTATATTTTGGTACGCATTTCGAAACATCGCTTTTTGAATAAAAAAAAATAAAAATAATGCCAGCCGATAAATAAATTCACAATCCATAAAAAGCAAAAGGTTCGTAAAATCGACGGATCAAATATTAATATTAATTATTAATATATGGAAAAAAGATATTGCCATTTGAAAATTATACTACAAAAAAATTGAGCCCCTGATAAGATGGTAACTACGCATTACACAGATCTTAAAACCTACTCTACATACATGTTTTTATGTATACTTTAACATATTCCAATCCCAAAGAAAACTTTTTTCAAGGTGGCTTTTTGCTCAGAGAATGCCTCATATAAAGAACAGGATATGTGTATGTCCTTTTCAATTGAAAAATATTTAGCGAGCTCGGAGCATGAGAGCAACCCATAAAGTTTTGCACAATAGACTCTTAAAGGACATAGTTTCGAAGTCATAGAAATGGAAATTTATAAGTTTAGAGCTAAAATCTAAATTTTTAATTGAATTTCATTCAGTTCATAAACTTGAAATTCCTCAAAAATAAAGGGGTTTACTGCTTT